>JAJHZJ010000116.1:0-520029 GCA_023548195.1 Bettongia penicillata ogilbyi | reverse complement strand
CAGAGCAAAAAGGAAACGCTGGAGGGGCAGTATATTGAGGAAGATGTCCCAGAACCAGATGGTTTACACATAGAAAGGAGTTTCTTTCTAGCTAGCAGAAGGATCTTTTCATCTGATAGTGGTATCAAAAAGAAAAAATAATGGCTCTTGGTATATGGAAAATGAAGAGGATAAGATAGCTCTTGAGAACAACCAACTCTTTCAGTGAAAAAAAGAAGGCACATTACTCTGCTGAGAAAGTGACTTGGGGTGGACAGTGGGAGCTGTTACCTCACTTAGAATTAATCCAAGAATATGCTTTACTTAATTATCAACCTGTGTCCCTCCTTTGATCTTGAAGGCGCAATCTTTGGCCCCTTCTTGGAGAATTGTTGGCCAGATTCATTCAGCTGACAGCTACTGTCAGTTTGGCCAAGTGCTAATTAGAAATTCCCAGGTGTCCCTTAGTGTGAGAGGCTTCAGGAGCCTAAAAAGAGTCTCTGCATGCTCAGGTCCCATCAGGGTTAGAACCGGACAAATTTCACACAAAGAGGAGACAAAGTGAAAGAATGAGAAACAGGTCTGTATTTTCCAGATAAGACAGAGACCAGAATATAGGGACTGAGGTAGAAGCTGGGGCCTGGTGTCCGCCATGGGTCCTGTCAGTCAGTAAGCATGGATTAAGCACCGCCAGTTTTCTAGGCACCTCACCAAGTTTTAGGAAGGGAAAAGGCATCCCCTGCTGTCAGGGAGCTGTCAGTCTGTCAGAGGAACATGGAAATGGTTGAGAAGAGGCAACAGATCAGGAAACTTGGTCTTAATTAATCCAGGGAAAGGAGAATGTTTGGGAGGGTAAAGACAAGTAGTTCAATGGGATACGATGGAATAAAGGGGAACTCAAGAAGTGAACATAGTAATAGATTAAGGAGAGCAGAATTAGGGGGAAAAGATTAAAAATCAATAGAAGAATGAGAAAAAATCCAGGTACACCTCAGAGATATTGTAGAATTAGGTCCAGAGCTCTGCAGTAAAGCAAATATTGCAGTCAAGTGAGTCACCTTAATTTCTGGTTTTTCAGTTCATATAAAATTTATGTTTACAATATACTGTTGTCTATTACATTCACAATACTGTTTTGTTTTTTCAAAGTACATATTTTAATTTAAAAATATTTTATTGGTAATAAAAGCTACTTTTGTCTAAACCTTCAGCGAGTCCTAATCTTCTTTCTGGTGATGTCTCCATTCCAGTGTTGCTGGCTGTTGACTCATCAGAGCTGTGATTGCTGAAGGTTGGCAGTTGCCATGGCAGTTTCTTAAAATAAGGCAACAGTTAAGTTTGACACATCGATTGACTCTTCTATTCCCTTGAATTTAAAGTCCCATGATAGGGTTATGAATTGGCCTAATTTCAATACTTTTGTGTCTCAGATTATAAGAAGACTCAGAGAGAGAGAAAAAAAAATCAAATATGCAAAAATAAAGGCTTTTTTTTCCCCCTTAAAAACAGTAGTAAGTGCCTTGGAAGAGGGCCATCTAGTTCCATGGACAGAACATGCTCAGTTGCAAGGTTGGTGGTCTAGTCTCAGCTGCAGGGATATTTCTCAGGTCTCTCAACCATTCTGAGCCATGGTTTGACTTGAGGTTGTAGTAAGAATGATGGGTCTGTGAGTTTCACAGGTGTTTCTGAGGATCCAATGTGATTGTCTGTGAAGCTATTTGTAATTTGAGTTGTCCTGCAAATTTTAGCTAATGGCATTTTCAGCTTTTAACTTTGAAGAGTTTTATCTTCACCTGGGAAAAAATTATATAGATCTGTTTACTTTCTTGCAATGGAGGGAAGGGTATATAATTATCTCTGTGTGTCCATGTGTCTCTGTAAATATGTTTTACCGTTTCTTTTTTTTAGAAAGAGCAATTAGACCTGGAATGAAAGAAACAACTGAAAAAGCTAAGGATTTCTGTGAAAGACTCACACCAAGAAAACCCCATTAGTGATGGTCCCTGTGACTTCACTGGGAGACATATCTGTGCTATAAAGCACAGAATCACATTGGAGAGAAACCTTATGAATGTAATCAATGTGGAAAGGCTTTCGGTTAGAGCTCCAGTCTTGCTGCACATCAGAGAATACATACTGGAGAGAAACCTTATGAATGCAATCAATGTGGAAAGGCTTTCAGACAAAACTCCCATGTTGCTGCATGTAGCAGACTCCGCACTAGAGAGATATCAAATGTGATAAAACTTTTTAGATACACTCTCACCTTACTATACAATTCTGATGAAAGCAAAGTTGAAGAGACATCATTAAATCATGGCCAGTTAATAATTAATAAACAGTGGTCCTCTAGCTATCTCTTACAAACCAGAGATGAATCATGGAGACCTTTCAACACTTACATGCCTTAGATAAGTAGGAGTTTCCTACAGGCATAAATCAATTCTGATTAGTTAAAACTTAATGAGAAAGTAAGTATTATAATGAGATCGCCCTTACCCAGGGCAATCTGGACCAGATGAGTCCACTGCCCCTCAGACCTGTCTGAATAAAACACAATGGGCCAGAATTCACCTAGGATAAAATCTCTTTAAATTTTGGTCAGATCTAAATTGTCACAGTTGTACAAGTCTTTTGCCCAAGATTTCATCTGATCATCAACCCTGCCCTCCAACAATTGATGGAATAATGTACTGTAGCCAATCTCTGAACTAGGAAATGGGGGAAATGTTTAGTCCTAATTCATTAATTGTTTATTTATATAGGAGAAATATTCATTTCTCTCACATCAGAGAATCCATTCTAGAGGTCATATCTCATGAATGTAATCAGTATGAAAAGTGTTCCAGCTAATGTTGTCCTTTATTTCCTATCAGAATTCCCCTGAGATAGCAACCATATTCCCAAAACGAATGTACAAAGACATTCAGATGGACTACGGAGCATGTTAGACATCAGAAGTTTCATCTAACAGTCAAGTGTTGGGAGCCAGCACTTAGTGCTGGGCCCTCACCCTTGAGGTCAACATGCCCTGAACATCTTGTTTTGCAATAAGCAAACATCACAAGAGGCCTTTGTCAATGGATGTTGCAACCACAAAAGGGCTTGGCCCCCGGTCCCAGGAAATAGCCTAATCGTAAAGATTGCATGATTAGATACTACCCTCGCCCTGGACCCTCTCTATTCTTCTTCCCTGCTTCAACTACTATATAAGTTGTCTTGCATAATAATAAAAGTTAGACCTTGCTTGTCACCATCTCGGTCTCACTCCTCTTTTTTCACCCATTCCCTTCAGGCTAGGTCCTCCTCGGCCCCCCACGAATAACTTAGTCCCGCGGGACGGGACAGTCAAGCACTGTCTGGAGTCAGGGAGGGTCTACAGTCAGAGATTATCTCTTCCTTCATATCCAGGATTCCTAGTGGAGAGACTTATGAATGTGCTCAGTGAGGATCTGCCCTTTCCCGGAAGAGGCAGGTCAGTAGACAGCACAATATGCACACTAGAAGGAAGCCTTATAAAAGTCACAATTGTGGGAAGGTAGTCACCTGAATCTCATAAATTTTTGTTTGTGTGCTCCAAATGTATGTTGAAGAAATCTTCCTAGAGATAAAACTGATGGATCTAATTAATGAGCTGTTGTCTCTCCCTGTAGCTCAGGCTTCATTAGACATCGTATATTTCATATAGTGCATGAAAACCTAAAAAGGGATTAAATTTATCTCAGAAACCCCAAGGTTTCTCAAGACTTCCCTAAAATATGCCACGACCCCCTAGGGTGAAGCCTGCCACTGGCTTCTTCACTTTCCTGCACTCTCCCACTGTAGTGAGACACCTTTCCTGCTCATCCTTCAAGCTGTCCTAGGCTGGTCACCTGGTTCACTCCTCTACAACTGATTCTGAGTCATTATTGCAAGGTTGTTTTCAAGGGAATCTGGAAGAGCCTAGACAAGTCAGTGCCTTCCTTACCTTACCATCTTGGCTCCAGTCGTCCTTATGCCCATGTTTTCAAGCAATAGTCCCATGATAATTCAAACTTTCTTGAAAAGGTCTTTTGTCTTTCCCATTCATTTGTTCTGTTTCCTTGCAATGCTCACTCAAGAAAACCTCATCTCTCCTTGCTAATTTCATAAATTATGAATTCATTTGGGGAAATCTCCCCTTTTCTTTTCCCTTTCCTTCTTTCCTTAGCTATTTGTAAGACCTCATCAAACAGGCATTTTGATTTGTTGCTCATTTTCTTTGGAATATATTTAGTTATTGCCTCCTGTACAATGTTAGGAACCTCTGTTAATGACTCTTTAGCCATTCTGTCTCCCAGATCTAATTCCCTCAATCTATGCATCACTATCATTTCCTATCCATAAGTCATCCTATTTTATCATATCTTTAGGGTCTAATGGTTTTCCCTGTTTTCTTCTATTTGAGTCTGAATTTTGCAGTTAGAACCTCAGGACTTGGGCCTCAGTCATCTGCAGATTCACCTTTTGACTGGTTGTATGGAATATCTCCCCCTCTGCCTTTTCCCTAGAACATTGTTTTGCAGTTTTATGGTTTCATATATCATTGGCCTCTTTGGAATCAGTGTTTGGAAGATAGAATTGTTGCTGTGGTACTGAATGGTTTTCCTTGGATTTGAACAGTACTTAAGTACATATGGGAAAAATCTTGCTGGAGATAAAAGTTAGGGATCTCATTAACAAGATTAAGTCTCTTGCTCAAGACCTCAATAGATTTCCTTATATAAGAGACCTCATTAAACATCTAAATTTACTTACTCTGATTAAATCTCTAAAATTACAGCTTTTCTCCTTGAAGTCCTGAGTCTCTCATTATTCTTCAATAATATTCTTCTGAATGAATACACTGTAATTTCTTTACCTATTCAACAATTCATGGGCACTCATTTTGTTCTTTGGTAGAACAAAACTTTCTGGTACAAATATTTTTACACAGCACAACAATCAATATAGAGTGTTCAGATCATAGCTGGACACAATGTTTTTCTATGTAAGTCGACAATTTGGAGAATATATTCAACTGAATTGATGTCATTTAAATGGCAACAAGTTTTTGTTTTAAATTTTTCTCATCTGAACAGTAAGTTTGTTTTCAATTTGTAATTCTACTTTTGTTATGCTTCAAAATTTTATTGTGTTTTGGGAAATTATTTGGTAAGTAATGTTAACTTTAAGAATCATACCTAGAGGGTGATGCAATTATATTCTTTGGAAATTCAATTCTCTTTTGATCTGGATGCTGTGAAATGGTGAATTAAACTGTTAGAGAATATGATTACAATGTTGAAAAACTGCTAAATATTTAATTGGATGTATTTAATTTAAAAAAAGAAAAATAATAACTGAGCTTTTGGGAAAAGTAGACAAGACATAGATTCTCCTTTGGGGAGTTCTTTGGAGACTTGACCAAATGATTTGCATTACCAAATCTAAGCCCTGGGACAGAAGTTGCTTAAAGCAGTTGATGAGGTAGAAACCCAAGCCAAGACCTTTTTCCCTTGGATCAGGAGGGCTTTTGTCCCATTTGTCTGAAGGGCCTCTCAGGTTGATAAAGTAGTGGAGCCACCCCCAATACCCTGTCTTCCAATCTTCTCAAGACTTGGAACAATAGGAAAGCCTGGGTGGTGGCAGTGCTCCCACTTTCTCCTCCTCTCTCACCAAGCCCTGGGCAAAAAACAAAGGCTGAAGGTAAGGTTACCCACCTTAACATGGTTAGGTTCTCTGCTTTAGCCAGTTATTCTGGCCCCAACCACCCCTTGACCCCTAGGGTCATAGACATTGAAGGGCAAACTAAGGAATGTCTCCAGACATTCCCCCTCCTCAGCCTATTTGAGGATCTGTTATTAAAACATTCCTTCCTTATGCTCTCCTGTAGCTCTGCCCCCTTGCTGGAAAGGGACCTGATGGTGAAAATGGGGAGTCAATTTTCTCTAGTTAATCCTCCCATCTCCTTTTTCCCTCTGTTCACTAAAACTCCCCATGTTCTCTGGAGAGGGTGGGAGACAGTCGAGCCAGTTGCTTGGGATCTGGGAATTCCAGGGTGAGCTATTTCTGTTGTTAGCGTCCCAGACCCTAAAGTGCTCCCCCATCTCAACCAGCATCTGATTAAGCCTGAGGCCTGGGAAGAACTACAACCTTTAACTGAAAAATTCCTTTAGTATAATATCCTTGTCCCTTGTTCATCTCCATGCAACACTGCAATCCTTCCTGCAAAAAAGCCTCATGGAGAATACTCACAATTTATTTTTGCCTTTGCATGTAACCCAACTTTATTTGGCCAGGCTTCAGGAAGGGACTTAAAGGACCTGAAACTAACAGGTAGTAGCTTAATTCAGTGTGTGTGTGTGTGTGATATTCTTAACTGGAGCCCCACCCAGGAGGGTTCTTTGGCTGCTGCCACAGAAGCCCTTAATTTCTTGGGCATTGGAGGCTACAGGGTCTCTTTGAACACAGTCCAGATAGCATGCCAGTCCATAAAGTATTTAGGCCATGAACTCACGCCCACCTCTCACTCCTCAACCTCTGAGAGAAAAAGGACCATCCTGTCTGTCCCTGTTCCAGCCACTAATAAACAAGTTTGAGTGTTTTTAGGCATGGCTGGATTTTGGAGACCCTGGATTGCTACTTTCAGTTTTAAAGCACTGACTTGGTCCAAGCTAAAGCTTTTGAGACTCTGAAAACTAATTTGACCACCACCCCATCACTAGGCCTACCCAACCTAGAAAAACCTTTCACTCTGTATGTTGATGAAAGGAGAGCACAGGCTTTCGGAGTCTCAACCCTTTGCTTAGGACCTAACCCGGGCCAGCTGTTGTTTTTATTTACTCAAAATATGCTTTCCTTGTTCAGTATGCCCATGAAGCAATCTGGAAAGAAAGGGGCTGACAGCAAAAACCTCCCCTATCAAACATGCCCTTCTAGGTTTTGGCCTTTAATTTTCTCCAGAGACATTATCTTTTGTGCCAGGGAAATTCTTTTCTTTATACCCCTTGTGTGCCTGTTTGGTCTTTGTCAAGCCTCCTTGCCAGGTCTGTCTTTCCAGAGTGCAAGCCATCAACTTGCAGACGACAACCCAGGCTATATACCAACTTCCGACTGAATCCAAGGTCTCCAGCCCACTGGAGCTGGCACTGCCCAGGTTCTGAAATCTGACCCCTTGAACAGGCCCCATGGAGGCAGGGACAGCTCTACACCCCTTGCCAGCAGGAAGCAGTTTTAGAAGCTGAGACCTTCGCCCCTTCCCACAAGAGAATTTGGGTCTAATCTGTTTGAGGGGGGAATGATGAGGTACAAGCCCAAGCCAAGACTTTTTTCCCTTGGATCGGGAGGGCTTTTGTCCCATTAGTCTGAAAGGCCCCCAGAAAGTCTGACCTTTGAGGGGGTGGCTCCTTGGATTCCCCTTCCCTTTGTGCCAGTGATGGTGTTCAGACTCTGGAAACCTCCTTGAACTCCCTTGAATCTCCCCACCTGGCCTTGGCAGATAGGTTCCCCCCACACCTTGCCTCTTAACCTGGCCTTTCATACTCAGATTTGCAGATAGGTTCCCCCTGAATCTTGCCAGGTAACCTGGCCTTTCATACTCAAATTTGTAGCCAGGTCCTCCTGAATGTTTCACATTCAAATCTGTTTCCCTGGGCCTAGCCTGGCCTCCCACTGTCTGTTACCTCTGGCTTGCCCCACCTACGTCCCACCCAAGGACTTCACTAGTTACCCCAATCTCCTCAAGACCTTTCCTAAACCTCTCCTCCTATCACCCGAGACTATCAGACCACCCCCCCAGATCCCTCCTACACTCTTTTCTGTTTTTAAGATCCATCTTATCTTCATGAAGGCGCTCACATTCAATCCAGCTCAGACTCTGTCTTAACGAAAGATTCTACCTGGCCCTCTTGGGGAATTCCAACTGCTTAGTTTCTTTAAGAGCCAAGCTAAGGTGGCGAATCTTTAACAAACTTTGTTTTCTTTGGCTTTAATAAGCCTTGTGTGGAATTCATTCGATCAGGACCTGGCATCCGATCAGGACCGGAGTTCCCAGCACCCCTCAACCTCATCACTAAACACATGCCCTTAAATGCCGAATTAATAAAATCTGATTTTCCATGAACCACATTCTAATTCAAATTGGGAGAATGCTAATCAAAGTGCTTGCATTTTGTGAATAACCTCCGTTCTCAAACTAAGCTCCATTTGGCTGTGAATCCCTTGGTTGCCTGGAAATCTCCAGCTTGCTTCTGCCTTGTTCTCCCCCACCCAAAGTCCTGAATCTTTCCTCCAATAAGAACCACATGGTAGGGTGATGGGGGAGGAGGAGCCCTCAGAGATGACCAGCCTGGTGGGCGGTGGTCCACGTGGAACACGAGCTCTGGGTGGAGTTTGGAGGCCTGGGAGGAGGCTAGGGTGGAAGAGGGGCCATCCCAGTGGCCAAGGCAGTCCAGGTGATGGAGGGCAGGGCTTGGGGAGGAGAGGGAGGAAGGGTCCTGAGTGCCTGACCCTGGGTGTGATTGGAGGAAAGGGGGCAGCAGTGAGTGGGAGGAGCCTCCCAGAGTGGGCTGGCTGAAAACCGGAACGTGTGCTGAGATCTCTCTGCCTTGCACCCTTGCACAGGAGCTCCCGCAGCCTTCTTTCCTCAGATCGCGGATCACGTGGTCTTCTCTTGGACCTTCTGCTGGCCATCTGTGGGTGCAGGTGCCAGGTAGGTCTGAGCCAGCCCCTCACAGACCTGCTGGCTGTTCATCCCATTGAGTCTCATCCTCCCCCTCTGACCCTGTGGTGAGTCCAGCTCCAGGTCCCCCTGGAGCAGTCCTCCCTCCCCAGCCTGGTTCCTGGACAAGCTTCCTCCTGCTAACTCTTTTCCAGACTCCCCATCATTCTCGAGAATCTGGAGGTACCCCCATTTAAGATTTTGTCACCTTTTCCCAAAATTCCCCTCAGGAATCCAGGCATTCTCTCTTGAGTAAAACACAAGTGAAAGTCTTGAGTGAACCTGGATATGCCAGTGTGAGGGCCTGGATCTGCCTCCAAGAATTGGGCCCCTCAAGCCTTTTTTCATTCAGAGACCAGGCTGATTGTGATGCCAATCAATAGAGGAGGGTGAAATTGCTTTATTTTTTTAATCTGCCCATTTGGTCTGGTGTAGACTGACTTGTAGGGAAAAAATAAAGATGGTGGGAAGATTTGGGATGGGTTTGAGGGGTGGCAGATTGCCTGTGGTGATCTTGAGGTAAAGGCAAAGGGGTCTGGATGAAGATTAATAGCCTGGGGTGTTTCCAAGGTAACCTACAATGGAGGGCTGGGCTGGATGGGGGCCACCTTGAAAGGCAATTGAAGGGATTATTCAGTATGTAGGTGGCTGTGTGGGGAAAAGTCAGGAGCCACTGAGGCTCTGACTGCTGTTGTCTCATGTGGGATCCCAAGCCCCTTCTGCCTCTTGCTGATCTGAGTGAAAACTGGGGAGGGAAAGGGAAAAGAAGAGGAATGGGAGAGAGTGGGACTATCTCTTTCTATCCTGACCCTGCGTCTGGGCTTCATGCTCTCTGCTGAGGGCAGGGCCTCACTCCCTGTAAATCCCCATAGCCCAGCCTCCTGCCCAGCAAACCTCTCTCCCCAGGTCAGTCTGCAGAACACCAAAGCCTGGCCCAATCTGGGAGTGTGTGTGTGGAGCCAGAAGGAATGGCCCTTGACAGCTGCAGCCCCCCACCCCAGGTAAGTGCACTCTGTCTACAGACTTGACCCCCAAAGAGGTCATTTCCATAGACAAAGAGGATCGTGTGCAAGTCTGACAGTCCCTTCTCTTTCGATTGTTTCTTTACAAAAGTAGGCAGGACATTGAAAATGGTAGCAACAACACCACTCTGTTCTCTGTCCTTTGAATTAATCCCTGGCATATTTTCATCACAATCACGAACTACACGTCATCCCCAGTGGCTGCCCTCCTAAGACCTCTTCACTTATTCCTCTGTTCTGTAGTGGTCTTGTCTTTGCTCTTGTTTCCATGCCTGGTACCCTTCCCCGACATATCCATAGGACTGCTCCCCCCCTCCCCTTTGCCTCTTTGTCCAAGCTCTCCTTGGCAGATCTGGAAGACAGGATGCTCTGCTTATGCTCAATGGTCTGATCTGCACAAATCTGTCAGTTGCACACTGTCTTGTAGTTGGGCATCATCAAGGGCACACTGGGGGACAATGAGGGGTGACAGGAGTAAATGCTACGAGCAGATGCTGAGGTGTTCCTGGCCTCTTGAATACTGTGCTCCTGTGTTTTTGGAAAATATGGCAACTCTACAGAACAGGTTAGGTTGGCTTCTGGTTCACATTCCCATGTTCAAGCCCCTTAACAGAGCTGTTTGGATCGGGCCAAAGAAAAGAATGCCTTCTTTAGCTGTTACTTAATTAGCATTTGTTAAGGGCTTAGAACTTCCCTGGTTAGAGAGGATACAGGAAAGGACTGAGTTTGGGAACCATTCAAAATTCTGGGAGTTTTCTTTTCCAGAGGGGGAAAGAAAGGGCTGTCCTAAAGGAGACCTTCAGTTCTTACCAAACAGCTACAGGGCTCAAAGGCACAGATCCAGGAGAGTGAATTACTTTCTCCCTCAAATCTACCTTTAACCATCTTCACAACAACCCTATGGGGTAGGTGCTCTTATCTTTATTTCACAGTTCAGGAAACTGAAGCCAACAGATTCAGTGAGTTACCAGCCAGGGTCACATAACTAGTCAGTGTCTGAGGCAGCATTTGAACTTAGATGTCGATGATCTCCCATCCCCGTAGCTCCATCCACAATGTGTTTACGTGCCCATCTTCTCACAACTCCTCCAACACTGACTGGTGCTATTGTCATTTTTGTCAGTTTTGCAGAGTGTGAGATGAATTCTCAACGGTGTGGTTTACTTTTTTTCTCTTCTTAGTGTTTTGGGGCATTTTCTCATATGGCTCGGAACACGTGGCAGTGGCTTCTGATAATTTTTTTTCAGATCCTTTAACCATTTATCTATTGGGGAATGGCTGTTTGTTGTTTTCCAGTTGTTTTAGTCTTCTCTGGCTCTTTGTGACACATCGGGGTTTTCTTGGCAGAGATGCTGGAGTGTTTCCCCATTTCTTTCTCCAGCACATTTTACATAAGAGGAACTGAGAAAACAGGGGGAAGTGAGTTGCCCAGGGTCACATTTCTAGAAAGTGTCTGAGGCTAAATTTGAACTCAGATCCTCCTGACTCCAGGCCTGGCACTACCTACTGTGTCTCCTAGCTGCCATTGGCTTTTAGTCTTTTTTGAAACAATATTTCATTTTTCCTCAATTACATGTAAAAATATTTTTATTCCTAAATTTTGAGGTCACGATTTTGTACCTGTCTCCTCCCTCTTACCCCTCCTACATATGGTAAGCAGTCCAAAACAGGTTCTTCATATGCAGTCATGTAAAGCATTTTCATATTAGTTATTTCATGGGGGGGAAATGAATGAAAAAGAAAGCAAGTGAAAACTAGTATGGTTTAGGTCTGTATTCTGAATCAGTTCTTTCTATGGAGGGGGAGAGCATTTTTAATCATGAATCCTTCAGATAGTCTTAGTTTATTATATAGCTGAGAATAGCTAAGTTGAGACTGTTGTTCATCATACAGTATTGCTGTTACTTTGTAAAATGTTATCGTGCATCAGTTTATTCTGCCTCAGTTCATTTCAGTCTTTCTAGGTCTTTGTGAAATCATCTTGCTTGTCATTTTCTGTAACACAATAGTATTCCATTGCAATCATATGCTACAACTTGTGAAGGCATTCCCCAATTCATGGGCATCTCCTCCATTTCAAATACTTTGCCACCACAGAAAGAGTTATTATAAATACCCTCATATGAGTAGGTCTTTTCTACCTTTTTAAAAAAGTGTTTTGTGAATAGCAAGTTCTTAATGTTATTGTTGGGTCAAAGGGCATCCACCTAATGTAGCATTTTGAGTATAGTTCCACATTACTTTCCATGATGGGTGGATCAGTTCACAAATCCAGCAACAGTGCATTAGTGCCTCGATTTTCCTATTTCCTTGCAATATTTATCATTTCAGTTTTCTGTTTTATTAGTCAGTTTAATAGGTATGAGTTTGGTTTTAATTTGAGAATGTTTTAAGTTGTATTTTTCTAATCAATAGTCCTTTAGAGAATTTTTATATGATTGTAAATAGCTTTGATTTCTTTGTTTGTAACTTGCCTATTCATATCCTCTAACCATTTATCACTTGATTTGTGACTTGCATTCTTATAAATTTTGACTCAGTACCTTATCTATATATTTGAGCAATGAGACCTTTATCAATTTTTTCCCAGTTGTCAACTTTCCCTGTAATCTTGGTTGTATTGATTTTATTTCTGAAAAAAACAACAAATTTAGTACAATCAAAATTACCTGTTTCACATCTATTAATGCATTTTATGATTGAGTTAATTGCATTCCCATTTGCAGTTAGTATACCTGTATATATCCCTCCATGTTTTTCCCCTTCTTACTCTCTCTTTCTTTGACCTTTTCCCCTCTCTCCTCACCAGTGTTTGCCTCTGACCAATACCTCCTCCAGTTTCCCCTTCTATCAGTCTCTCCCCTCCCCCTTATCCAAGTCCCTTTCTACTTCCATGTAGGATGAGTTAGATATCTGTACCCATCTCAGCATGTCTGTTATTCCCTCTTTGAGCCAATTTTGATAAGAGAAAGGCTCAAGCCCTCCATGCCCACGTCCCCCATGTTCCCTTCACTGTAATAGCTCTTCTTTGCTTCTTTTATGTGAGATAATTCACCCCCATGTACCTTTCCCTTCCTTCTTCCTGGAGTGTCATTCTCTTTCTCACTCCTTCGTTTTGTTTCCTTCAATATCACCCTATCACAGTTAATGAATACTGTCAATGTATACTCTGTCTAATTGCCCTAATAGTCATAAAGTTCTTCAGAGTTCCAGGTATCTCTTCCAATGTAAGAATATAAACAATTTTACCTCATGGAACCTTTTGTTTTCTCTTTCCTATTTACCTTTGGATGTTTCTCTTGGGTCTTGTATTTCCAGACCCAATTTTTGTTCAGCTCTGGTCATTTCTTTAGGAATGCTTAAATATCCTCTATTTATTGAATGTTCATTATTTCCTTTCCCCTGAAGGATTTTATTCACTTTTTCTGGGTGATTCTTGGTCACCATCTTAGTTCCTTTGTCCTGCTGAATATCATATTCCATACTCTCTGATTTTTTTTATTTTTATGTAAAAGTTCCTCATTTTTGTGTTAGCCTGACTGTAGCTCCTTGCCATGAGAATTGCTTCTTTCTGGCTGATTATACTCTTTTTTTCCTTGACCTGGGAGCTCTGGAATTTCTCTACAATATTCCTGGGAGTTTTCATTTTACATCTTTTTTAGGAGGTTATTGGTGGATTCTTCCAATTTCTGTTTTTCCCTTTGGTTCTTAAGATATCAGGTCTGTGCCAGGAAAATACCACATGTGGTCATGGAGGCTCAATGATGACTGAAGCAACTGACAGCAGCAGTGACATCGATATAGAATGTGTTGTAGAGTATTGTAGGAGATGTTGGTCTAATGCCAGTTTCCTTCCAGACTCCGCAGTGTTTACTTTCACCAAATAAGGAGTTTTGCCTCGGTCTATTTTCCACTTTACCAAACTTGGTGTTTCTGAGTTCTGATGATTCTGAGTCTCCCTTGTTCGATCTGTTCGTTCATTTCTCTCTCTTTCTCTCTTCTCTCTCCCCCACCCCCCATCCCACATGGTGCTGACCAGTGCTGTCTACTCTAGCTTGCTGTCTCTTTTCCTACATTCTTACTTCTTTTTCCTCATTCCCTTTGAGATATTATTGTAGTGATTTTATTTTTCAAAGTAAATGTTATTTTTTCAGCTGTGTGAAATATGTCAGTTATTATAATTTTGTTATTATTATTGATGTTTTTCATCCATGCCCAAGTCTTTGTGACGCCATTTGGGGTTTTCTTGGCAGTGAGGTTGGAGTGGTTTTTATTTCTCCAGTTCATTTTTCAAATGAGGAAACTGAAGCAAACAGAGTTAAATGCCCTGCCCAGGATCACATAGCTAGTAAGAGTCTGAAGCTGAATTTGAACTCAGATTTTAGCATGGAAGGCTTGCATAGGACAGAGGTGTTAAAGATCTTTTGTTGGCTGTTAGGCAATCACGGATCAGTTATTGATAAATAAGAGGCCTGTCCTCCTCAAGTGAGAGCCCATGTGATGAATACTCTGCAATGAAGAAGAGTAACTCTAGAGACCCTAGTGAAAAATGAGGATTATAACTCTTGGGAATCTCAATGTCCAATAAACACCTTAATTGTTCCAAAGAAAAACAACAAAGGAAGTGAAAGTTTATATCTAGAGTAAAAAATAGACCATGTGTGAGGTATTTCAAAGAAGAAATCACTATGATAAAATATGAAGGATAATTTTGATGGAGAATTATTTCCAAATGTTAGGATCTCTGCTAACTTGAATCATATCCTCATATGGAATGTAAGACCAAGAAATTCCAAGCACATTGAGGAAATATTCATTGTGCATGTAACAGATTGGAAATATCAATGACTGTTCCCAAGTATCCAGGCATTATCAGATTTGGCTCATCTCTCCTGTATAAGACCTCTTCTTTTGGCGTTTGTCCTCCCAAGTTTCCAGAGTTGTAGAGGTATGTTTAGAGCCTTTATTTCTCTTGAGGAAACTGTCAGTATCTTTCTGATGCATTAGTTGAAATACAACCTATAATAATTAATAGATTATAATTAGTATTATAACATATGATAATATATTAATAATTTATAATTAATATATAATTAAATTTTGCTCTTCAACATAAGAAGGAACCTATAATACAACCTATAATAATCAAATTAAATAAATGGATGACTTTTGCTCTTTTTTTAGCATAAGAAGGAACTTTCCACCATTACTCTTATTTCTATGTAACTGAGGAACTGCATTTGGCTCCATTCTCTGATGCTTGTGGTCATTTTGACCTGATAGTAACAGGAAAATACAGCTTTACTAAATGGATGAGGTAATCAAGGGAATCAATAAAAAATATCATGGCAGATTTCAAACTGTTATAAAGCCATAATTATCAAAACAATGTGGTACTGGCTAAGAATTAAAGTGATGGCTCAATGGAATAGATTGGTATAAAGTACCTTATATTAAATGACTGCAGTAATCTGGTATATGATTAACCCAAACCCAAGGGCCTGTTTCTACAAAAGTACTTTCGGGAACTCTTAATGTGTTGGCTAGGAATGTGAAATTGAATAGTTGCCATCAGTGGGAGAATGGCTAAACAATCTGGTCTATAATTGTAATGGGATGTTATTGTGTTGTAAGAAATGACAAGGAGGATGATTTCAGAAAAAACCCAGAAAGACTTACTTGAACTGATGCAAAAAGAAGTGAACAGAAGGAGCAGAACATTATGTACTGTAACAGCAGTATGGATCAATGAAGAACTGTGAATAACTTAACTATTCTCTCTAATACAGTGACCCAAGAAAATGCTTAAAGGACCAATGCCAAAGTCTACTATCTGCTGCCACAGAAAGGACTGATGTTGTTTGCATACAGCCTCTAGCGTGTTATTTTCCACCTTTTATCTTACATTCTTTTTCTTTTTTTCCCCAAGTCTTTCCGTACAAAGTTAGTACTACAGAAATGTTTTACATGATTGCACATGTGTAACCCATGTCTTATTGCTTAGTTGGTTGTTATCTGTTGTAGCCAAAGAGGACCGAAATGACACCACCATGATAAAGTGAAATTTCAGTGTGTCCAGCTGTGGCTAATCAGACCAATACCAGCTCAGAATGTTCTACCACAGGTTGGACACAGATTGTCCATGTGAAGATTTGGGGTGGATATATCCCAGATTTGTGCATCCTGCTTTACTTTGTGCTGTCTCAATTCTGCTTTGCTCAAAGAGCACAGCACCCTTTCTGATGTGGGCACGCATGCTGAGTGGTCCTGTGCCACTGTCTCCCATGCTGCATAGTCAAATCCAAAGTTCTTCAGAGAGACCATGAGAGTATCCTTCTATCGCTTCTTCTGACCACCATGTGATCCCATTCCCCATGCAAGTTCTCCATAAAATAGTCTTTTTAGCAAGCATATAATTTGCATTCATTCAGCGTGGCCAACCCATCGCAGTTGCACTCTCTGAAGCAAAGTTTGAATACTTGACTGTTCAGCTCAAACAAGGACTTCAGTGTCTGGTACCTAATCCTGCCAGGTGATCCTCAGAATCTTCCTAAGACAGTTCAAATGGAAGTGATTCAGTTACTTTGCATGGCACTGGTAGGTTCTCCATGTTTCACAAGAATATAACAATGAGGCTAGCACAAAGGCTCTGTAGACCTTCAGTCTGATATTCTAATACCTCTTTTCTCCCAAACTACTCTTCGGGGCCTCTCAAATATTGAGCTGGCTCTGGCAATGCATGCATCAACCTCATTGTCAGTGTGTACATCCCTGGAAAGTACATTGGTAAGGTAAGTGAACTTATCCATGGAATTCAAAATTTCTCCATTTGTTGTGACTGATGGTTCCACATATGGATGGTGTGATGGTGGCTGATGGAGCACCTGTCTTTTCTTGATGTTAATTATTAGGCCAAAATTACCACAGGAAGCAGAGAATTGATCCATATGTTGTTGCATCTCAGTTTCAGAAGCTGCATTGAGTGCACAATCTTCTGCATACAGAGAGTCATGCAACAACACTCCCTCTGCTTTGCTCTTGGCTTGTAGCCTTTTCAGATTGAAGAACTTGCCATCAGTACAGTAGCTGACTTTGATGCTGTGTTCATCCTTATTGAAAGCATTTGTCAACATGGCTGAAAACATCATGCTAAAAAACATAGGAGCAAGCTCACAGCCCTGTTTCATTCCATTGGTGACTGGGAAGGCACAAGAGTATTGTCCATTAACCACAACCCTGGCAAACATGCCATCATGAGATTGATGTACAATGTTGATGAACTTCTCTGGGCAACCAAAATTTTTTGTAATTGTCCATTCACTACTAATAGTGTCAAAAGCCTTGATCAGATCTGCAAACGTTGTGTACAGACCACTTTTCTGCTCCTAGCATTTCTCCTGGAATTGTGGGGCAGCAAACATCATATCAACTGTTCTGGAATAGACTTAGCACCAGGTGCTTTGCCACATGAAATGAGCCTAATGGCCCTCTAAATGTCTTCTTCAGTTGAAAGTTCAGCTAAGGAGGGACTGACTTCAACCTGAGGTGAATGGTCAGTGGCCTCAGCATTGATTGATAACGGTCTGTTGTTCCTAATCAATATGGCTCCAACAGCACCAAGTAGTTGTGATTCACCATAGGTTTTTGGTCCATAACTATCTTTCAGGGGATCAGAAAAGCACTTTGGATTGTTACTATCAGCACAAAACTGAATTTCATCTGCCTTGTTACTGAGCCAGGAATCCTGCATCTCCCTAAGCTTTGCTTATACTTTCCTTATGATGGAATTAAATGCTGCTTTCTTAGAGGTGAATGAGCTATCCTGCTGGTAAATCTTGTGGAATACTTGTTTTTCATTTAGCAGCTTCTGAATTTCGCCATCATTTTCATCAAACCAGTCTTGGTGTTTGTGAGTGTTGTGACTCAGATGAGCAAATGCCATGCTGTACACCACATCTTGGAAAGCTGCCCACTCCTTTTCTACTCCACTGTTGCCAACTGTGTGTTGGCTCAACTTTCCCTCCAAGTCAGCAACAAACTGTTCATGCTCAGAGAAGAACTCTAGTTTGTTGAGATTAATTCTTCTGGTATTCATTTTGCCTTGGGGGCGGTTCTTTTGATGAATGCAAATATTTAGCTTGGAAAGTATAGGTCTCCATTAAGTCCAACACTGCACCACACATTGCCTCTGTCACTCTCACATCTTGTGTGTCTCTTGTCCTTACAATCACCTAGTCTATTAGATGCCAGTGTTTGCATCCATGAAGTTTCATTGCATTTAGGTAAACTGAAGACAGTGTTGGTGATGAGAAGGTCATGCAATGTAAAGTCTTCAGCAGGAAATGACCACTCCTGTTGCTCTTTCCACCTCCATTACTCCCTAGGACTCCCTGTCAAGTCTGCTTTCTGAGCCTACTCTAGCATTAAAGTCACCCAGAATTATAAGCTTGTCCTCTTTTGGCACATTGATGGTAAGGGTCTCTAGGTCTTCATCAGATTTCTCTTTGACTTCATCAGGGTTGGTCTTGGTGGGAACAAAGGCACTGATGGTGGTTGCATGGCATTTTCCTGCGAATGCCAATCACATTGTCATGAGCCTGCCATTCACTCCTTTTGGCAGGCATACCAGCTTGTTGATTAGAAGAGTTTTGATTGCAAAATACACACCAGTTTCACGGCACTCCCCTTCACTGCACCCGCTCCAGAAAAAGATATATCTAACTTCAGTAAGGTGACCTCCTTTTGCCAGCCTTGTTGCACTCAGGGCTGCTCTTTGGATGTGATACCTGTTAAGTTCTCTTGCAACAAGAGCAGTTCTTTCAGGTCTACTGGGTTTTGTGTTGTCTATTAGTATGCACACGTTCCATGTGCCGATGGTGAGTGGAATCATCTTTGTAAACGTTTTCATACATTTTATACATTTTTGTGCGTTTTTACTGCATAGTGGGATTCCCCACCTACCACGGTAATCAGGCCAGGATGTTGGGTAAGCAGACAGTGTTTAGGGCACTTTTTCTAGCCCCCTTCCTCACACCAGGAGGTGAGCAATGAGATCCTTAAAAGGCTGCTCAGACCCCTAAGGGGCTGAATGAGAAACAACCCTGGGCCACCTGTGTGCAGGGTCATGACTATAGCTCCCAGTGTATCCACACCTGCTGCTTCATCACTTGCCTGTGGCCACAGGACTTTGAGGTATAATAGTCAAATGCTCTGGGTGATGTCTTTTGATTCATGTGTCAATTGGATTTAAGTGAGGCAGAGTTGCATGAAGTCATCAGTCACACTCCTCCAGAATCACCATAGTTCAGTGGCAGGACCAAGTCAAGATGGCTGGTGCTGTCTCAGGATGCAGTGATGTCTTGTCTAACTAAGCTCTAAGTACTCCATATCACCTGCTCCATCTGCCTTCGTGGCTGTTGCAAAAAATTGTTCTCATCCACCCATTGCACCAGAGGAAGTTTTCACATACTTGGGGTGGGCACCCCCCCTAACTCACCAGTGAATTTGCAAACCCTTGGTTACCCTCAACCTGGTTTACTGGAGTGTGGCCAGTGCACATGCTGCACTTCCTTGGAGCCACAGGTGAGAATTAGGTGGAAAAGGTGGATACCAAAGTTGGAAAGAACCTCGAACAGGGCTCTGCAGTCATCACACCAAAGGTACTGTCCTTCCCTAAACACACCCTACACCTACACTATGTAAATTGGTGGCAGAGGGAAGAGAGGGAAAGAGTGATCAGATTTGGAACTCAAAACTTTAAAAAAAAAAAAACAACAAACATTAAAAAAAAACCTGTAGTAAGGGGAAATAATTTTTTAGAAAATGTAAGCAAGGAAAATAGAGGTTGTCCACCATTCAGCAGGGCACCATCCACTGACTGCAGCAAGTGGAGAAATTGTGAATCTTCTTTGAATCCCATTAGAATTATCTTAGGAAGATTTTGAAGGTCACCTGGAAAAGTACTGGACTCTGACTTTCTCATGTTAGATTGCCAGATACTCATATTCTACTGCAGGCAGCACAACTCCAATGGACTGGCCATGTTGTTGAAATGCCAAAAGTATGTTTTCCTAAAAGACTATTTTATGGAGAACACATGCAAAGAAGGCACCGACAATGTGGTCAGAAGACATAATACAAGGGCATTCCAAAGGTCTCTGAAGAATTCTATAATCCCTGGTGGGTCATCAGAGACAGTGGCAAAGGACTACCCAGAACAGCTTAACAATATCGAAGAACAAGGTGTGCTGTGCAAGCAAAACAGAATTGCAGTGTGTCAAAAGAATAGTGAGATGTGCCAACTGAGGGGCATCTCCACCCCAAATATTCATGTAGACTAGTTGTTCCCAGCCCATGGTAGAACCTTCTGGCATCTTTTAGGCTGCTTTGAGCACCAAAATCCAACCACAATGAAAAGCTATGTTACTAAATATTTTAATAATGAAAGAATAAGTTATTGACAAATGAAAGCAATCATAAAGAGAAGGGAAAAGATGCTTCAGCCGTGACAGCTTGTATCTAGGGCAGTCTCAAGACCCAATGTAATGACATAATTCTTCACTTGGCTGAAAAGTTTCATCTCCCTTAGTTCAGGTCAGGCTGTAATTAAATATCTCTTATGAATCATTTCCATGTTTTACCTAGATAGAACTTTTGATTCAGGCTCTGAGGTAATTAACTAGATATTTGTCTTCCCTCTCCTTCAATCAAGCATTTCATTCTGCCCCTCATACCCCAGAATACACTCTACTTGACAGCTTCTCACAAACCTGGCATAATATTATTAGAACATTGCTTTTATCAGTTCAAATAAGGAAGAAATTTCACATTTCTCTCTTTCTCTTCCTGAGATCTTTCAGAATCAAAGATAACACAAAATTTGCCCCAGATTCCATAGTAAGACATTCCTCAGGTTTATTCCAACTGATCATATCAAATACTTTTCTCAATTTTCAGTGACCTCTTAGTGACTATGGTTTTAAGTATTGACTCTCTTACTCAACAAGGATATGACTTTGAAGTCAGTCCTCTTTTGGTGCTTCAGTTTCCTCTTGATCGGAGTAGACTGCCTGAATCCTGGAGCCTTTTTTAGGTCTAAATCTTGTGACTTGATGTTGTAGGAACTGGTGACATTCCAGGATGTGTGTATGGACTTCACCCCTGAGGAATGGGACCTCTTAGACCATCCTCAGAAGAAGTTTTACAAGGCTGTTATGCTGGAGAATTCCCACAACCTACTCTCCTTGGGTAAGGACATTTCCTATGGCCCCTCTGCTATCAAAGGAAGTATCTTTATCTCTAATTGTTCTGATTTTGGATTATTTATCAATTACCAGGAAGGGAAATGGTTTTCCTTTAGAAGATGGAGTAGGTGGCATGAAGATAACATGTATATTCCCTTGTTGCTCCTGTAGCTGTCTCTTGGCAATTCTATTCTAGCTTGAGGTCAAAGATCAGCTCAGTGTTAAAGGATCTCAGTTGTAAATAATCCAGATTATTTAGCCCAGCCTCTCCCTGAACACTATTTTTTTTTTTGCCAAATCTCTGAAAAGTGCTCAGAAAGTATGGTTCCCTTTGTACCCTCTTCCTCTTTGGGATGGGCCAATTATTTAGGATACCCTTCTTTTGAGAAGCATCAATTTGTAACTCTCAGCTTCTGGTTGTGCCAAGTGTCACACATTTCTCCTTAGCCTTTCTTTAAATTGCTTCCACTATCCAGTACAGGTGGTGGGAAAGGACAGAGGATAATAAGCTTTTGTCTTCACCTGTTGTTCACCAGCTGTTGTGTCAAGTACTTTCTTTACAATATTATGTTATTAGTTCATATTATTATCCCCATCTGGCTTTTGGGAAAACTGAAGCAAACAGAGATTAAGTGACTTTTCCAGAGACACACAGTTAGTAAGTGTCTGAGGCTGGATTTAAACCCTGGCATTCCTCATTCTCGTCCCAGGCCTCTCTCCTCTGCACTACCAGCTGCCTCTAATTTCTAGATAATGGAAACTCTGCAATGAGTCCCTCCTATAGGGAAGGTGCACCATGGGCAAATTTTCTCATTCCCAGTTGACTCCATGACCTTCTCCCCGACCTTTCCCCAAAGTTCTCAAAAATAAATGCTATGAAACCATGCTTAAGGACTTCTGGGAACCATCCTTTGCTCCTTGCTCTCATGCCCCCTATACATGGTAGGAATAAGAGACTGGCCAACAATTGGAATTTGACTAAGGTTCATTGAGTTCCCCAAAAGGAGAATCTTGCCATGAAAGGCAATGACTCCTTGAAGGAACCGTGAAAAGGTTTTATAGGTTTCATGGGTGGATAGGAGACAAAGCCAAAACTGATTCATCAAGCTCTAATTTTTGGGAGCTCAGTGCTGATCTGGCACATCGTTTTTTGGTTACAAGCATTAATGGAAGAATAAGCCAGATGTGTGTGAGCATGGTGGAGTGATTCTCAAAATGGAGCAGCTTTGTATGTGCACTATTTTCCCTGAAGAGAACTCAATTTTAAGTTTTTCTCCATGTTCATTCCTTATTCCACACTCTTAGGGCTTCTAGTTCCCAGAGAATATTTGCTTTTTTATTTGGAGGAAAGGGAAGCACCACAGAAGGTGGAACAAGAAGGCCTGAGGAGCTGCTGTCCAGGTGAGTGACATGAAAGTGGGTACATGAGAGCTGTGACTCTGGGTCTTGGGGCAATGCAAGTGCTGGGTTTGGGGGCAGGAACACCTGACTTGGGACTCTTTCTCAGAGATTTTTCGCTATCTGTCACTCACGTAGAATTAATCCTAGGATATACTTTACATAATCATCAACCCATGTGCCTTCCTTGATCTCTAAGGCTCAAACTTTGGCCCCTTCTTGGAGAATTGTTTGGCAGATTCATGGAATTTGACAGCCACTCTCAGTCTGATGAAGTGGGAGTAGAAATTCCCAGGTGTTCCATAGTAAGAGATTCTTCAAGAGCCTGAAAAGAAGTCTCTGTAACCTTTACCATGGACCTGGTCAGGTCCCATCAGGGTTATAACCAGAGAAAGTTCACTGAAATAGGAGATAAGGTGCAAAAAGGAGAGAAACAGGGCTGGGGCCAGAAGCTGCATTTGACAAATAAGACAGAGACCAGAATATAGGGATTGAGGTAGGAGCTGGGGCCTGGTGTCAGCCATGGGCCCTGGCAGTCAGTCAGTAAGCATGGATTAAGCACCTCCAGTTTGCTAGGCACCTCATCAAGTTTTAGGAAGGGAAAAGGCAGTCCCTGAGGTCAAGGAGCTGCCAGTCTGTCACTGAAACATGGAAATGGTTGAGAGGAAACAACACATCAGGAACCTTGGTCTTAACTGATCTAGGGAAAGGAGAGTGTTGGGGAGTGGAAAGCTGTCTAGTTCAGTGGGATACACTGGAATAAAGGGGAACACAAGGAGTGAAATTAGTAATAGTTTAAGGAGAATAGAATTGGGGAGGATTCAAAATCGAGACAAGAATGACAAAAAATCCAGGTACACATCAGCCATACTGGAGAATCAGTTCCAGACCTTGGTGGTAAAGCAAATATTGCAAGCTAGTGAGTCACCTGACCTTTTCTTTTCAGTGCATATAAAAGTTATGCTTCTAATATATTATTGACTATTATATGCACAATACTATTTTGCTTTTTAAAAGGACATATTTTAATTTGGAAATGTTTCATTGGTAATAAAAGCTACCTATATCTCAGCCTTCAGTGAGTCCTAATCTTCTTTCTGGTGGGGTCTCTGGTCCAGTGTTGCTGGCTGTTGACTCATCAGAGTTGTGATTGCTCAAGGCTCGCAGTTGCCATGGCAGTTTCTTAAAATAAGGCAACAGTTAAGTTTGCCACCTACATTGGTTGACTCTTCTTTTCCCTTCAACTTAAAAACCCATTCTAGGCTTATGAATCAGCCTGATTTCAATATTTTTGTGCTTTGGAGAATAAGAAGACCCAAAGGGAGGGAGAGAAAAGTTAAGCATACAAAAATAAAACATTTATTCTCAAAAAATGTAGAACAAAAGCAAGTGCCATGGAGAAGGGCCATCTAGTTCCATGGATAGATCATGCCCACTTTCAGAATTGGTGGTCTAGTGTCACCTGCAAGGATACTTTTCAGGTCACTCAGTCATTCTGAGCTCATTGCCTGACTAGATATTATAATCAGAATGCTAGGTCTGCCAGTTTCACAGGTATTTCTGAGGACCCAATATGTTTGTCTGTAAAGCTCTTTGTAAGTCAGGTTATCCTGCAAATTTGAGCTAATGGCATTTTCAGACAATCATGTTTGTGTCTCTTATGACTTTTTTCTTTATGTGGGGAAGGATCATGTAGATCAGTTTATTTTCTTGCAGTGGAGGGAAAGGTTACTAATTATATTTCTGTGTGCATGTGTCTCTGTGTATATGTTTTACTGTCTGTTTTTTGCAGAAGGAATTTTTAGACCTGGAATGAAAGAAACTACTGAAAAGCTAAGGATTTCTGTGAAGGAAACACACCAAGAAAACCTCATGAGTGATAGTCTCTGTGACTTCACTGGGAGAGAAATTTGTGCTATAAATGACGGAATCCACACAGGAGAAAAACCTTATGGTTATCGTCATTATGGGAAAAACATGAGTCAACAGTCATCTCTGGTTTACTGTCAAAAAATACATACTGCAGAGAAACCACATGAGCCTCATGAATGTGGTGTACCTTTTAGTGAACACTCATCCATCCTTTTTCATCACAGTATTCACAGTGAGAGGAAACCACACAAATGGAATCAGTGTGGAAAGACTGGGAGTTGTAGCTCTAATCTTGCTGTGAATCAGAGCCTGGAGACTAGAGAACAACCTTATGGGTATGATAAACTTGGAAAGGCATTCCCACAGAGCTCCAGTCTTACTCATCATCAGAGAATCCACAATGGTGGGAAACCTTATGAACGTAATCATTGTGGAAATGGATTCAGATTTAAAGGTCACCTTACTGTACATCGGAAGATTCATATGAGGGAGAAACCATATGAATGTAATCAATGTGGAAAGACTTTCACAAGGAGCTCCAATCTTGCTGCACATCAGATTATCCACACTGGAGACAAACCTTATGAATGTAATCAATGTGGAAAGACTTTCAAAAGGAGCTCCAATCTTGCTGCACATCAGATTATCCACACTGGAGACAAACCTTATGAATGTAATCAATGTGGAAAGGCATTCCCAAGGAGACCAAGTCTTGTTGCACATCAGAGAATCCACACTGGAGAGAAACCTTATGAATGTAATCAGTGTGAAAAGTCTTTCAGAGACAGCGCCACTCTTGCTTCACATCAGAGAATACACACTGGAGAGAAACCTTATGAATGTAATCAGTGTGGAAAGTCTTTCAGAGACAGCTCCACTCGTGCTTCACATCAGAGAATACACACTGGAGAGAAACCTTATGAATGTAATCAATGTGGAAAGGCTTTCAGAAGAAGCTGCCATCTTGCTGTACACCAGAGAATCCACAGTGGAGAGAAACCCTATGAATGCAATCAATGTGGAAAGACTTTCAGAGAGAACTCCAGACTTATTCTACATCAGTGTATCCACACTGGAGAGAAACCTCATGAATGTAATCAGTGTGGAAAAGCTTTCGGACAAAAGTGCCTACTTGCTGCCCATCAGAGAATCCACACTGGAGAGAAACGTTATGAATGCAATCATTGTGGAAAGGCTTTCAGAGGGAGCTCCAATCTTGCTGCCCATCAGAGAATCCACACTGGAGAGAAACCCTATGAATGTAATCAATGTGGAAAGCTTTTTAGACAAAAGTCCCAGCTTGCTGCACACCAGAGAATCCACACTGGAGAGAAACCTCATGAATGTAAAGCTTTTTAGACAAAAGTCCCAGCTTGCTGCACACCAGAGAATCCACACTGGAGAGAAACCTCATGAATGTAATCAGTGTGGAAAAGCTTTCGGACAAAAGTGCCTACTTGCTGCCCATCAGAGAATCCACACTGGAGAGAAACGTTATGAATGCAATCATTGTGGAAAGGCTTTCAGAGGGAGCTCCAATCTTGCTGCCCATCAGAGAATCCACACTGGAGAGAAACCCTATGAATGTAATCAATGCGGAAAGACTTTCACAAAGAGCTCCAGTCTTACTGCACATCAGAGAATCCACACTGGAGAGAAACCTTATGAATGTAATCAGTGTGGAAAAGCTTTCAGACAAAAGTGCCTACTTTCTGTCCATCAGAGAATCCACACTGGAGAGAAACCTTATGAATGCAATCATTGTGGAAAGGCTTTCAGAGAGAGCTCCAATCTTGCTGCACATCAGAGAATCCACACTGGAGAGAAACCTTATGAATGTAATCAATGTGAAAAGACTTTCACAAAGAGCTCCAATCTTACTGCACATCAGAGAATCCACACTGGAGAGAAACCTCATGATTGTAATCAATGTGGAAAGGCTTTCAGAGACAGCTCCACTTTTGCTTCACATCAGAGAATCCACACTGGAGAGAAACCTTATGAATGCAATCAATGTGCAAAGGCTTTCAGAAGAAAGTGCCATCTTACTGTACATCAGAGAATCCACACTGGAGAGAAACCTTATGAATGCAAGGAATGTGGAAAAGCTTTCAGAGAAAACTTCAAGCTTATTGTACATCAGAGTATTCACACTGGAGAGAAACCTTATGAATGCAATCATTGTGGAAAGGCTTTCAGAGAGAGGTCCAGTCTTGCTGCACATCAGAGAATCCATACTGGAGAGAAACCCTATGAATGTAATCAGTGTGGAAAGACTTTCACAAGGAGCTCCAATCTTACTGCACATCAGAGAATCCATAGTGGAGAGAAACCTCTTATGAATTTAGTCAACGTGCTAAAGCTTTCCGAACTAAACTCCCTACTTGCTGCACATAACAGAATCCACAGTGTAGAGATACATCATGTCATAAAACCTTTTATACACATTATCACATTACCATGCAATTCTGCTGAAAATAAAGTATGAGATTTGGGCTTATTCTATTGAGGGATTCAGTGGGGAACCATGAACCTTCACTCAATTTTGGACAAAGACTTTAGATCACCATTGCCTGGGGCAGTCTGGGTCAGAGAGGTCCACTTCCCCTCAGACCTGATTTACCAAAATACAATGGGCCTGAGTCTACCTAGAATAAAATCTCTTTAAATTTTGATCATATCTAAACTTTCTCAGTTGAGTAAGTCTTGCCCAAGATTTCATCCTATCATCAGCCCTGCCCTTCAAAGACTGGCTGAATCCCTTACAGTGGTCAATTTCTGAATGAGGAAATAGGGGAGAAGCTTAGTCCTAATTCAATTATTGTTTATTTGCATAGGTGAAATATTCTTTTCTCTGACATCAGAAAATCCATTCTAGGGGACATATTTCAATATAATCAATTTGAAAAGTATTAAGGCTAACATCATTCCTTATTTTCTATCAGAATTCACCTGAAGTAGAAACCATATTCCTGTAATAAATGAGGAAAAGCATTCAGATGGACTATTGAGCTTATTAGACACCAGAAATTTCACTTCATGAACAATCCCTGTCTGGACTCAGGGAAGGTCTGCAGCAAGAGATCATCTCTTCCTTTACATCAAGGATTCCTAGTGGAGAGAAGACTTATGAATGTGCTCCATGAGGATCAGTCTTTTCCTGGAAGAGGCAGGTCACTAGACACCACATTCTTAACACTACAGGAAGTCTTATAAAAGCAGTAATGGTAGGAAAGTCATCACCTGAGTCTCATAAATATTTTTGTTTGTGTACATTGGAGATAAGACTTAAGAATTTAATTAATGGGTGTTGGTCTTTCCCTGGAGCACAGACCTCACTAGACATTGTATATTTCATATAGTGCATGAAGCCCTAGAAAGAAACTGAATTTATCTCAGAAACCCCAAGGTTTCTCATGACTTCCCTAAATTATGCCATGACCCCCTAGGATGAAGCCTGCCACTGGCTTCCTCACTTTACTGCACTCTGCCAATGTGAGGTACCTTTCCTGCTTACCCTTCAAGCTATCCTAGGCTGGTAATGTGGTTCACTGCTCCAAAACTGGTTCAGAGGCATTATTGCAAGGTTGTTTTCAAGGAAATTTGGAAGAGCATAGACAAATGATTGCCTCAGCTTGCCATCTTGGCTCCAGAAATCCTCATGCTCATATTTTCAGGAAATACTCCCTTGATAGCTGAATTTTTCTTCAAAAGGACTCTTGTCTTTCCCATTCAATTCTTTTCTTCTGTTTCTTTGCCGTGATCATTTAAGAAAACCATATTTCTCCTTGATAGTCTTACAAATTAAGAATTCATTTGAGGAAATCTCCCCTTTTCCTTTCCCTTGCCTTCATTCCTCAGCTATTTGTAAGGCCTCATCAAACAGACATTTTACTTTGCTCTTTTTCTTCAGGATATATTTCCTTGTTTCCTGTACAATATTAAGAATTTTTTCATATGACTATAGATAGTTTTAATTCTTTGAAAATTTCCTGTTCATAGCCTTTGACCCTTAATCAATTGGGGAATGACTTGTATTCTTGTAAATTTGACTCAATTTTCTATATACTTTAGAAATGAGGCCTTTATCAGAGACACTAGTTGTAAAAATTCTTTCTTTTTCTGCTTCTCTCCTTAGCTTGGTTGCATTGGCTTTGTCTGCAAAAACTTGTCAATTTAGTCTAACGAAATTATCCACTTTGCATTTCATAATGTTCTCTGTCTCTTATTTGGTGATAAATTCCTCCATTCACCATAAATCTGGCAGACAAACTATTCCTTACTCCCCTAACTTGCTTATAGTGTCGGCCTTTATACTTAAACCATGTACCCTTTTGGACTTTATTTTGGTGTACAGCGTCAGACATTGGTCTGTTTCCAGTTTCTGCCATACTATTTTCTAGTTTTCCCATCAGTTTTTGTCAAGTGATGAATTTTTTGTCAAATGGGTTCTTTGGGTTTATCAAACAGAAGTTGCTATAATCATTGACTATTGTGTCTTGTGTACCTCATGTACACAAGATCTGCCCCTCTACTTCTTAGCCAATCCAAGTAGTTTTGGTGAGAGCTGCTTTATGATACCACTTACGATCTTGTATGGCCAGCTTCCCTAGCATTTTTTTTATCGTATTCATTCTTGATATTCTGGACCTTTTGTTCTTCCAGATGAATTTTGATGTTATTTTTTCCAGCTCTACAAAATAATTTTTTGATAGTTTGATTGGTGTGACATTGAATAAGTAAATTAACTTAAGTAGAATTGTCATTTTTATTGTACTAATTCAGGCCACCCTGGAGCCACTGATGTGTTTTCCAAATATTTAGATCTGACTTTATTTGTGTGAAAAGTGTTTTGTAATTGTGTCCATGTATTTCCTGAGTTTGTTTTAGCAGGTGCACTCTCAAATATTTTGCAATGTCTGCGGTAACTTAAAATGCAATTTTTGTTTCTACCACTTGCTCTTGGGCTTTGTTAATAATATATAGAAATGCTGATGATATATATGGGTTTATGTTATATGCTGCAACTGTGCTAAAGTTCTTTATTATTTCAAGTAGTTTTTTTACTAGATTCTGTAGGATTCTCATCATCACATCATCTACAAAGAGTGATAGATTAGTTTTTTCTTTGCCTATTTTAATTCCTTCAATTCCTTTTTCTCTTATTGCTAAACCTACCATTTCTGGCACCATATTGACAACAGTGTTGATAATGCACATCCTTGTTTCATGCCCAATCTTACTGGAAATGCTTGTAGCTTATCCCCATTCTACAAAAGGCTTGCTGATGGTTTTACGTAGATTTAGCCAGAATGTCTTCATCTACGCTATTGGCTCCTGAGATGAGCCTCATGTGAGTGCGGGTTCTGTTTTGCATTTGGAGACTCAAGGGAGTTTTCACAGACCCTGATTAGGGTATAAGAGCTTCTCTCTACCTACAGTAAAAGCAGAGTGGAGAAGAGGAAGAGGGGGTGGGAGAGAACGAGCTGAGTTACTCAAGTGGCTGGGTCCTTCTCCTCTGCAAAGGAAGGTGAATTTTGATGACTGCAAGCTACCCAGTTAACTTGGGGTTTAGTGGCTAAATTTCTTCCCTTCCCTTCCCATCCTTCCCCTTTCCTTTCCTTCCCTTGCCTTAGAGTCAATGTGAATGGTAACCGTGAGGGTTTTCTTCTTGAAGGTTGATTTTTTTTTTCTTTTTCTAATTAAAGGGGCCATCCCTTGTCTCACTTCTTTGAGAGACCTATTCGATGAATGGGCACTATCTCACTCAAAGTGAAGAACTTGAAAAGGCCTTGGCCTAAAAGGGCCAAAGGGATGCAATGGTTTCCCATTGCATCCTGGGTCACTTCCAGTCATCTTGATGAATATTAGGCAACTTTTCCCAGCTGGTTCTGGAGGGAGAAGCGAGGCTGATGACCTTACACAGCCCTCCCTCTCTCAAATCAAAGTCAATTGCCAGGTCATGTCAGTCCCAGTCCTCTTGGAAAACAAAGGACAAACACAACCAACAAGGCAGAGTGGACTCAGCATAGATCCCTGGGAGACAAAGTGGAATATGCTGGAGATTTGCTGACCTTTCAAATCCACATCAAATCTTTGTCTTGACATAGTTTCTCTTGTTGTAAACCCAGTTTCCTTTGGTGGAATCTCCATTCCAGTTCTCTGCAGCAAGGACAAAGATTAAATTTCTTTTTCTCAAGAGCTGCCCCCATTCACCTCACAGAACTGGGCTTTCTATGACCTAGGCACGGCCAAGGAGCAAAGTTGAATGGCCCATCCCAGCCATTGCCTTTTCAGTCTCTGGTTCTGAGATTGAAAAGGCCTCATTGGCTGCCTGAGGCTTCCTGTGTGTGCACCTGAGTGTGTTGCAGTATGCCTCCCAACAGCCATGGGGGAGATTCTAGGACAGCAGGTAACAGGGAGAGGCTGGACATTTTTGTTTACTTATAAGCAAGAGGGAAACAATCAGGAAGCAGGGAAAGGCTGAACGTGAGAGGATTCTGATGATAGGAAGCGTCGTCTGCTGAAAAAGAGAGAATGGGATGGGGTCACTTAGGAATGTTGACAGGTTGACTTTGACATGAGGAAGGCTTCCTCATTATGGATCAGACAGGGTGAAGGAGGAGATAGTGGCAGAAGGTACCTGGAAATGGGAGATGAGGAGAAAAGAACAGGGAGCTCTCTGAGAATGACTTCCATTTTCTTCAGTAGAATATGAAGGCAGGTTTTCAACTGAGAAAGCTGGTTGACTGAGCTACTGAAAGTCTGAAGGATGAAAGTATCCTGAAGAGCAAAGATGCTAAGTGAGATAATGAGTTAAGAAAGGTGTAAAACATTGCCTCTCAGCACTGTAGCCCCCAGTGAGTTTGTGGAGCATCAGTTTGGAGTGGACCCAGTGAGAAGGGTCTCAGGGATTTTCTTCACATTCATTAAGCAACATTTATGTCTCTGTATTTTTTTTTCTGAATTCAGTTTTCTGGCTCTTTTCCTCTTCCACTCTTAAGCACAACTTTATCCAGATAATTAGCTTTCTTCTTTTTATTTTAACACAACTCTCTTCCCTCTGGCTCTTTTCCCCTCAGCCTCACCTTCTCTCCTAGTTGTCCGCCATGTCCCTGTTTTTAGAGTTTAATTTAACTTTCTGATTTCTTTATCTCTTCCTCCTTTAGTTATATAATACCCCCTTTGGCCCCTTCTTTTCTCTCTTGAAGTGAAGTCTTTCATTCTTGATCCCTTTTCCCCTATGACTTGATTCTTTTCTTTTTCTACACTTTTTCTTCTAAGAAAAATTCCTTAATCTCACTCATTTCTCTTCCCTTTCTTTCTAGGCTGAACCATCATCCTTCAGTTCCTGTTCTGTATATTTATTCATTACATAAATCCTGCTTGATCACTCATACATTAGAGAGAGCGTTACATTAGATGCCTTCAACAAACCCTTTGCACTCACAGATTCCTTTACTCTTAAAAATGTTTTTTCTCTCATCATTTTAACAGCTCAGAGAGACTCAGTCATCACACCACAGTCAAACAGAGCTGCTCAGGGGGAGAGTTGACATTCAGCAAGGTCACATCCCAAGGCTTACACTCTTTCCCCAAATATCCTTGGTGTTCTCAGGTCTATGTTTCCCAAAGTAAATGGGAGGATCCTCAGCCCTCCCTCTTCTCTCTCTGTCCTCATTTCCTCTCCCAGCATAGGCAGATATAGACATGGAAGGTATAGAAGACAGTAATATAGGCAGATGATACCAATAGAGATATTAATGATATAAACACATGTGATAAAGATGAGGCCACAGTGAGTGATGGGTAGGGAGGTGACCTGAGAGTCAAGAAACCCAGCACCCAGTCCTGATTTTCACCCATGCTGGCTGTGTTCTTCAACTTAACCTCTGACTGCTGAACACAACTCCTCAGGACTCTCCTTTGTCAAGAAGATTCTAAGATGCGCAGGTTGATGTTTGTGTCTGGGAATTTCTCACCTCAGATCACATCGGTGATAAATCGGTGCTTCTATAGATATGTTGCAGACAGCAGGGTGGTACAGTGCAAGGAAAGCAGGGCCTGGATTCAGGAAGAACCAAGTTCAAATCTTGCCTCAGATGTTTACTTGATGTTAAACCCTGACCATGTCACTTCAACTCTGTCTCAGTTTCCTCATCTGAAAATGATCAGTCCCCCATTAGTGCTGTTTTTTAGTAGCACCTCCCTTTGAGTGCAATTCTAAGGACAAAAGGAGATAAAATTTCAATGTACTTTGCCAACATAAGGGTAATCAAAAATGTCTACCATCTATAATAATAAGTAATATTATCACATCCTCCATTAGATTATGAACCCCTCGGAGAATGAAGTATTCCACTTTTTCATTTCTGTCCCAAGCACTTGGTATTGTTTTTTTTCCCCATCTTTTTTAAATGTCCTTGGACCTGATGAATTTTCAAAGCAGATCAAAGCATATTTCTTTATTCTTTACTTTTCTTTGGGTGTTTTGGTCTGTGTCTTCTTTTACAACACTACTAATCTGGAAATGGGTTTGCCTGACTGCACATTTACAACATATGTCAGATTGCTTGGCTTCTCAAGAGAAAAGTAGTGGGAGGCAGAAAATTTGGAACTCAAAAATTCAAAAAAAAAAAAAAGGTTAAAATAATTGTTATATGTAATTTGAAAAAATAAACTTTTTTAAAAGCATAACTCCTTGTTATTGTGTTCATTCACTGTTGCCCCATGAAAGAAAGGGGAGGTTGGGGGCAGGGATGCCAAACAGGAGGCTCTTTTAATCCCCCCAGGACAGAAGCAATTATCCAGAAATCAATGACTCTCTCCAGGCTCCTTCTCTTTTACTCAGTCATTCTCACTTTCATGTCCTCACACTGGCATACAGATTTACACAGATCCACACCTCTGAAAAGAGTCACAAGCAGGTATGGGATGGATCACAGCTTTAAAGGGTCCTCCCCTTCATGGCAAGTCTGGCATGGGAAAATGGGGAAAAGGGCAGATCTAACCTTTCCTTTCTCATTGCTCAGAACAAATACAGTAATGTCTTCTAGTGACTGACAAAACCCATTTCCCTAGGAAAGAGGCTCTTCTAGGCTTTTCCCAGGGACCCAGGCTAGGATCTGTCCATGAGCCTCACCCTCCTCACTGCCTCCTTGAGTTCACACCTTCTCCAGCAGAGGGAGGTAGTGGGGCAGGTCTAGGAGCAGAGTCAGTTGAGGTACCTCCAAAGTCTACAAGCTGTGAGCTCCTGCTGTCTCTGCCACCTGTCCAGGGTTGGAGCTCTCTCATGGTTATGGGGGATCTAGTCCAGGGACACAGAGAGAAGCCTCTCCTCATTTACCCAAACAAGTAGTATCAGTACTAAACATGAGCTTGCCTTTGCTCTTGATGTAACACAGCTGGGGACATAAAATAATGAGGCTCCTCCCCCAGAGCCAGTGTTAGTCAGTGTGACTCAGGGTGGCTTACTATGTCCCTGTGGTGAGGCTCTTACCAGACCTGGGACTGTTTGGCATGTGGAGACCCAAGGCATCTGTAGTGTGCTCTGCTCAGGATACCAAAGCCTCCTTCTTTCCTGCCCTCCCAAGGCTCTGAGTGCTCTCCCTGTAGGTGTCTAAAGGCCAGGATGGTCTCTCAATGGCAGCTCCTCTGGTTACTGGTTCTCTGGGCTCAGAGGGAGACCCAGCAGAGCAGTGAAGGGTTTAGAAGATCACAGGTTACAAGGGATTAGAGACTTTTTGGCCCCTCGGTCCAGTGGGTGAGCAAGCTTAGTCTCCACAGAAGCAGATGGGGGCAGACCAGCATGACCAGCACCAGGTTACAAACATTGGGAGGTCTGTGGGAAAGATGGTTTCTGTCTCATGTTGACAGTCAATAAAACTACTTGCAAGTTACTTGCAATTTCAGTGGTTTCCAGAAAATCTTGTTCCTACACTTTGACTTGGACATTGACTTATTTCTATTTTCTACTTTTGTTCATTTTCTAGATTTCCAAGGAGCCATTATGATGACTGAGTCTCCAGGATCCCTGTCTACTTTTCCAGGAGAGATAGTCACCATCAGCTGCAAGGCCAGTGAGTGCTTAATAAGTTTGGTATTGTCTACCTTAATTGGTACGAGCAGAAGCCTGGACAACCCCCAGGTTCCTCATCTACTATGCTACTGCATTGGCATCAGTTGCTCCTGGCAATTGGCATTGCCTGCCCGGTTCAGTGGCAGTGGGTCTGATACAGATTTCACTGTCATCCGCCGCAGCTTGGACACTGAGGATGCTGTAGGTTATCACTGTCTGCAGCTTAGGTTCTCCCCATTCCCACAGTGCTTCAGCCCTGAACAAAAACCTCCCTAGACTGTTCAGGGGATTCAGCTCAGAGCTCTGTGCTCTCCAAGTCAAAGAAGGCCCTGCTCTCTGGGCAGGCTCACATCTCCCAGGGCTTATAGGTCCCCTCCTTCTAACAAAACCTTGTCAATCACAAACACCGTCTGCACAGCCAAGACAGAGTGAAGGTAGCACAGCCCCCTGGGAAACAAAGGGGAAAGTCCAAGTGGGGGAAATACTGACACTTCTAGTTCACTTGATCTCTTTGCCCCCACAGAATGTTTCTTTTTTTCTTGTTTGGAGCCTAAGTTTATGGTGAGTAGGCTTTGCTCTAGTTCTCTGTAGCAAATGATAGAAAACTGTTGGTTGCCAATGTTCAGTTGTGTCTGACTCTGTGACCCCACTTGGGATTTCCTTGGCAAATGCCCTAGAGTGGTTTGCCATTTCCTCCTCCAGCTCATTTCAGAGATGAAGAAACTGAGGCAAATAGGGTTAAGTGATTTGTCCATGCTCACATAGCTAGTAAGTGTTAAAGGTGAGAAGTGAACTCAGGAATATGAGTCTTTTGGATTCTAGGCCCAGCACTCCATCTACTGAGCCACCTGGCTGCCATGATATAGACTAGACTACTTTTTCTCCAGTGCTGGCCACACTGGGCTCACAGGACAGTCTTCTTTATGACCTGGGCCTGACCAAATGCCAAGGTAAATGCTCTGACTCACCCAGCCACTGCCCAGTGAAAGACTCATCTCCTGTATCTGGAGATCAATGGCCTTATGGGCTAACTCAGGGTAATGTGTGTACCAGGAGGTTTGGAGTGTACCTCCCGGTAGGCATGCTGAGAGTTCCTTATAGAGTTGGTGGCAGAGTCACACCCATTCACTGGCTATCTCTGCTTTGTGTCTCTGATTCTACTCTCTGACCCAAGAGATCTCTTGGTGGTATGATGGCCCAAGGCCCTGTCCATTCCCTTTAGGACCACAAACACACAAATGGTTTCAGTACTACTCCAAGGCTCTGTAGTCAGGCTTTGTCACTGAAAAGAAGAGAAGTGTTAGGGGCCTAGCTCTGGACTGTGGCCCCCTGAGGGACATGTTACCAGCCAAGCTCTGGACCGTGGCCCCCTGAGGAGCCTGGCAGACGCCCCGGGTGTTAACCCGCCTTCGGGTGCTGGGACCGCCCACACGGGAGCTGGCTCCGCCCTCAGGGCGGAACATGGGAGGAGCTCTGGCCAAGTAACAGCCCTCGGGGAGGAACATGGGAGGAGCTCTGGCTGGGTATAAAAGGGGATGCTGGGAAGAGATGTACAGGACGCTATCAATAAAGTGAAGAGCACTGATATCCTCAGCCCTGTCGCGCAGCTAGGCCATATGGTCGCCCGGCAGGGACCGGAGACGTCCGAAGACCCGGAGCAAGGGTAAGATTTCCCAAGCGAAGTCTGGGGTAAGGAATTGGGCCCCGTGTTAGAGTACGCCTGGAATATTGGGCGAAGACCGCCTGGCTTAGTAGCCAAGTGAAGGCCGGGGATTAGCCCCTTGCAGAGGAGATTGGCTCAACTCCTAGATTCTTCTCAATAGGGTCTTGAGGCCCCATCCTGTTCCCAGACGCTTTCCTTCACTCTCATGGACCCAGTCCCAGGAGTGGGCTTGCATGAAGTACAAGCATTTGCTTACATTGAATTTCTTTGCATGAATTTTCTTACATGTAAGAGTTTTCTTATATGAAATGAAACCATGGGAAGGCCTAGAGTAAAGTTGATATGGAAAATAGTTGATATGGAAAGTGAGCCATAGGCAGCCAGGGAAAGCAGATTTCCTCTAAGAGGAGGCCCTTGAGCTCAGCTTTAAAAAATAATATGCTTTCTCAGAGGCAGAGGTGCATAGAGTGCTTTTCAGGAATAAGGCACAGTCACAAAGGTGTGGAGATAGGAGGTGAAATATCATTTGTGATGGAGAGCAAGAAAATTCTTTAGTTTGGATTGTAGAAGAAATGAAGGAATGTATCACATAATTTGTCTGGAAAGGGATGCTGAGCTTGATGGCAAAGACCTTAGATGATGGAGTGCTTTGTATTTTATCCTAGAAACCCAAATAAACCATTCTAATTTAATCAATCAGTCTGTCCATCAACATTTATTAAGGACCTTCCATGTTCCAGGCACATGAGGAGTTCTATGGTTAGCTGTTGAAGGACTAGAGACACTCATTTGATATATAGATACTTTCAGAGGCCTGGGAGGAAATGCCATTTTGTCTACTGGCTCACTAAAATGAAAACCTTTTCTAAATTACCAAATAAGAATGAAGGAATGAGGAAGAATGAAGGAAGCAGCTAGAATTAGGAAGAAGGCTTATCTTAACTCTGAAGGTACCATCACAGCAGGACGCTGAAATGGGGGTAGAGGGCTGAGGCTCCAGCAGCCAAATGGCTTTCCACCAGTTGATCATCCATTAACCAGTTCAGTATCCCATCATCTAGACCTAGACACCCCAAAGGCTGGTACTACTTTATGGAACAAAGCTTCCTTCCCTAGAAATGTGTTTCAGGTAGCTTGTGTGTGTGTAAGTGTCCCTTATATTCCCTGGGACTGACATCTCATACTGAGCCACAGCCTCCACAGGCAGGGGAATTGCATTCTCTGTACCTGCATGTGATTCTTCATGGAAATTCCTTTCACTGACTTTGTAAATTTAAAAGAAGGGCAATATTTTGAGTCTCACATTCAAACCTCAGATCATCAAGCTGTCAAGTATGCCATTCAGTAAAACTTCTTCCTCTGAGAAATCTCCCCATCTCCATCTTCCAACTGTGAGGTAGACCCAATGATAGAACCTCATAGACTGAGAGAAGAGGAAGGATTTTAGGGAAAGAAGCAGGGCTGGTTCCCCTGGATGCTGCTCCCTGCTTTAATACACACATTGGCTCACCATGTCCTCTTCTAAGCATCTGCTCAATAGGGGATTGGTGCCACGATCTAGAGCCTTATACTTTACTGTTCATCCAGCAGTTCCCTTACCTGGAGAGTTCCCTATAGGTTCACAATAAAGATTACATTCCTTTTTCTGTCATTCCTTAGGAAACTTGATTTTATCCCCTCAGAGCACAGGACCATCACAATTGAGAATGACCTTCACTGACTCCAGTGAGACTTCCAATGTGGGAGTTTAGGACACTATGGAATGAGGTGAATTGTGTTGGAATACACTGGAGTAGGCAGGAAACAGGGTGAAATATTTTGGAAAGATGAATTTGGAATTTCACTCCCCATTTCTCACTTCTACTGGTGGCCATTTGCATTGGACTTCTTCTTCCCCCTCTGACCTCTTGGTGAGTGTCCTCCAGCTATGCCAGGACCAGGCTTTCCTCCTGGTCCTGGCTCCCAGGGCTGCCCCTGCTACTTGTCCAGGCTCCCTGCCATATCTCAAAGTTCCTCAGGTGCCATTCCTAATTTTAGCATTGGGTCACAGTTGCCTGACCCAAATATCTCACCTACAGTTTCTGATGGAGGCAGAGCTCTCAGTCTGGAGTCACTCAGGTTCTGACTGGTCTCATCCCATCTGGGGTCTCAAGCCCCTTCTGCCTCTTAGGTCTCTGTGGGAATATGGAGGAGGGTTATAAGGCCCAAGGGAAGGAGTTAGAGTGGGTGGCAAGTCCTCTTCCTGTCCAAGCCAAGCTGTCTTCCAAGCCTGACCCTCCCTGCTGTCCTCAGACATTGGTAGGGCTCTTTCCCCTGAGGGCAATACCAGGTAACTCCTGTAAGACCTCACCTTCTATAATTTGCAGCAGGTCAGCATCCAGCCTAGGAAGAAAAGGCATAAAGTAAGTCTCCCCCTTCTCCATCTTATCTTGTCCTTCCCCAGTTCAATCTGCAGAATACTAAAGTTTGGAGGCAGACAGAATGACCCATAGGACCCAGAAATGCTCATCCCAGGGCAGGGTAGTCAATCCACAGAACAGAGCAACATCAGCCAAGATGGAGCCCAAGAGACCTATGGGAGCTTCATCCTGTTAGACACAGGTTGGCCTTTGCAGTGCTGTCAGCAGAGCAGAAATTAACCTCCTGCTTCAGCTCATTTCCTCCTGCCTCAAACCACACATATCTTCCCAGGGTTCTCTGAATCCCTGTCATTTACCATTTTTTAGTTCAAGTCAATAATCACTTAGGAATTGACTGCTCCTTGCCAAGCACTGTTCTAACCCCCTGGGGATGCAGACAAAGGTTAAAAAAAATAACCTCCCCTGCCCTCCATGTGTTCACAGTCTAATTGGGAGAAAACATCTCATCAGCTGTGTCCAAACCAGCTCTCTACAGTATGGATGGGAGGCACCTGGGAGGGAAGGCTCTGGCACTTTCCTAACCTGGAAAAGCTTCTTTTCAGAAGGTGATATTTTAGCTGAGATGTGAAAGAAACCAGGAGACTCAGGTGAAGGATGAGAGACAGCCATTGGAAAGTCACAGACAAAGGAAGGTCAAGGATCAGCCAGGAGGCCAGTGTCCCTGGTCAGAGAGGAGAAGAGGACCAAAGTGTAAGAGAATGGTGTCTGCTGTGTGCCAGGTGCCATATAATTGTTATCTCATTAGATCCTGTTGGGAGCATTTCCTCAGGGTCCTTGCTAGGGACAGCCAGAATAAGGGAGTACAGGTTACATACATGCAGTAAACTGTGGTTTATTTATCCACTCAATAGTGTGAACTCTTTGAGATATGGCAGGGAGCCTGGACAAGTAGCAGGGGCAGCCCTGGGAACCAGGACCAGGAGGAAAGCCTGGTCCTGGCATAGCTGGAGGACACTCACCAAGAGGTCAGAGAGGGAAGAAGAAGTCCAATGCAAATGGCCACCAGTAGAAGTGAGGAATGAGGAGGGTCCCTAGTTCAGACCTACCTGGCACAAAAGTATGTGTCTCAGAGTTCCCCAGAGGACACAGAGACAGTCTCTTCTCCTAAGCTACATGACTCATACTTTGAGGTCTTGTAGGCAGGTTTACAAAGAAATTTTGGATAAGATCGGGTTGAAGAATAGAGGCAGAGAAAGGCATATATACACACATACACATCCATAGAGACAGATATACAGACATACATGTGTGTGTATAAAAAATTATTTTATTATTAATATTATATTAATTAATTTTAAACATATTAACAATTTAATAATATTTTTCACCAATTATATATCCAGATTATTTTCAGCATTCTGTTTTACCAGAATTTGAGTTCCATATTTCTCTTTCTCCTTCATGCCCTCCACTCTTCCTAAAATGGGAAGCCATTTGATATAGATTGTATAAGTGCTATCATGTAAAACATTTTTCCATATTAATCACAGTTGTGAAAGAAAGAACAGATCAAAAGGGAAAAATACAAAACAAAAAAGAATAAAGTAAGTGAAATAAATATTCTTGGATCTGCACTCAGGGTCCATCAGTTCTTCATCTGCCTTTGGACAGGATTTTCCTTCTGGAGTCCTTTGTAGTTGCCTTAGATCACTGCGTTGGTGAAAGTATTCCATTACATTTACATGCCACAGCACGTGACATCGAAATTTCCAGCATTTTGCCAACCACAAAAAGGGTTGCTCTAAAGATTTTGCCATATGCATGTCCTGTTCCCTTTTTTATGATCTCCTTGGAATACAGTCCCAATAGTGTTATTGCTGGATCAGAGAGTATGCACAGGTTGGTTGCCTTAAGAAATAATTTCAAATCGTTCTCCAGAAGGGTTGGATCAATTCACACCTCCACCAACAGTGTACTAGTATTTCAATTTTCTCACATTCTACCCAACACTTATCATTTTCCCTTTTTTTAGTTATATTGGATCATCTGATAGGTGTGAGGTGGTACTTCGGAAATGTTTTTATTTGAATTTCTTTCATCAAAAGTGATTTAGAGCATTTCTTCATGTGCCTATGGATGATTTTAAGTTCTTCATCTGAAAACTGCCAGTCCATATCCTTTGATCATTTACCAACATGGGAATGACTTGTAAATTTGACTCACTTCTCTATACATCTGAGAAATGAGGTCTTTTTCAGAGACACTTGCCATAAAGACTGTTTTGCACCTTCCTGCTTTCGTTGAAAGGTATATTTTTAGGAAAAGCAAAAAAAAAAATGGGAATTTAGAGTTATGGTTAGAAAGGTCTGTTACAAAGGCCTTTAGCACAGTTACTTATACTAGTCCAAAGAAAACTGGAGCTCCTTGATTAATTAGGTAGTCAAGCAGCATTGGCTAAGCCCTTTGTGCCTTCTTAGAATAACAGGACAGGAAGTGAGTCCTATGGATTTTCTCAAAGAGAGTGAGAGGCTGTGGCATAAAAGTAACCAGAAAGTTGCAGCCAGGGGATAAGGGTTGGGCTGGTTGAGAGATCTCCCCAGTCAGGATAGTCAGGCGTCAGGGTCAGCACCAACTCAAAGGGTTACTTCTTTCAACCAGGAGATCTAGCAGGAGGAGGAGTCCAAGGCAGAACTTGCCTAGAAAGATACAGTATGTGGAAAGCAGAAGAAGCCCCAAGAGCCTCAGTGGGTCAACCCTTTTCTGGGATGATTCAAGGACCTCTCTCTGTCTCAGTCCTGAGACCCCAGGATCATTCTGTTCCTCCATTCAATACTGATGGCCAGAAACTCAGAGCCCTGCCTTCCTCTTTGCCCCTATTCCTGGTCTCCACCAACTGTAATGCCAGGGCCATGGGAGTGACCCTTCTTCTGCTTTGACCTTGTCCTGGTTTAGGTTTACCAACTTAAACCTCAGGGATCAAATTCTACATTGGCTAAAATGGAAAATATTGGTTTCCACTGAGAGCTCCTCCTCCCTCTTCTGTCTATCCACTTCCACTCCCACTCTTTCATCCGACTGTGGGAGTGTATCAACAAAAGCTGGTTACATCTTGAATTCCTAGCTGACCTAAGGTGATCAAGTGCTCAATGTGTTTCTACATTGACAAAGTGTAAGTAACTCCTTTTAATTCTCCCTGTCCTGAGTTTTGCCTTTTTAATCAAGGTGAAAGCCTGAATGGAGAATTTACCAGCTCCTACCTACTTTTCTCAAAGACTAAATTACCCTTCATTTTAAAGCAAAATATACCCAATTAAATGGAGAACAGTGTGGAAACGTCATAACCACCCTCTTACAGCTTAAGTCACAAATTCACAGCATTCAGATTAAAAGAAAATTACGGTTTTCTAATGTTACAATTAATTGCATATCCCTTTAAAATTTTTTTTTCCAATTAAAGACATATATGCAATGGTTCCCCAGCTGAGAAAATTTTGGAGCATGACAACAACACAAAAGATGTTACAATGTTAATACACGAAACAAAATTGCCAGTCAAATAACATCAATTTAGCTGATTATCTTAGTTAGAATTATCTTAAATAGGAAAACCACTTTGCCCAATTATGCATTTGACCCTCTAGGTTTGCTACATTCAGGGAGGACCAAAGGGTAATTCTGATCCAGTTACAGTGAATTCTTCTTCTTTCAGCTCCCAAACACATTCCTTTAAATTCCAATTTTTTTTTTTGTATTTTTAGCATTCTACAATCACTACCATAAAACTTCGATTTCTTTTCCCCTACCTACCCCACACCTCCCCCCTCCCTCCCCAAGATGGCATACTATTCTATATAGGATCTACACGTACATTCCTGTTAAATACATTTTCACTATAGTCATGCTGTGGAGAAGAACTATAATGAATGGGAGAAATCATATAACAAATCAAAACATAATACACAAAAAAAAATGATCTGCTACATTCTGTGATTGACTTCCATAGTTCTTTCTCTGGATGTGGAGGGCATTTTGCCTTAGAAGACCATTGGGGATTTTTTTAGGTCCTTGCATTGTTATGAAGTTCCAAGTCTACCAAGTCTCTCACGCTGTGGTTGTTGCTGTGTACAAAGTTCTCCTGGTTCTACTCCTTTAACTCAGCATCAGATCATGTAAGTCTTTCTAGGCCTCTCTGAAGTCTTCTTGTTCATCATTTCTTATAGCACAATAGTATTCCATTACATTCATATACCATAACTTATTCAGCCATTCCCCAATTAATGGGTATCCCCTTGATTTCCAGTTTTTAGCCACCACAAGAAGTGCTGCTATAAATATTTTTGTACATGAGACCCTTTTCCATTTTTATGATCTACAGTCCTAGAAGTGATATTGCTGGGTCAAAGGGTATGCACATTTTTGTAGCCCTTTGGGCATAGTTCCAAACTGCCCTCCAGAATGGTTGGATCAGCTCACAGCTCCACCAACGATAGATGAGTGTTCCAACTCTCCCATATCCTCTCCAGCATTTATCATCTTCCTGTTCTGTCATGTTTGCCATTCTCATAGGTGTGATGTGGTATCTCAGAGTTGTTTTGATTTGTATCCCTCTAATCAAAAGTGATTTAGAGCATTTTTTCATATGATTATAGATATTTCTTCTTCTGAAAATTGCCTGTTCATATCCTTTGACCATTTATCAGTTGGGCAATGACTTGTATTGTTATACATTTGACTCACTTCTCTATATATTCTAGAAGTGAGGCCTTTATCCTCAAGATTACCTGTAAAAATTCTTTCCCAATATATTACATTAAATACCAAATTTTACGTCTATTTCGCATTAAGAGTGGATCTACCCTTAGCTGCTCAAACATCCCTTTTATCTTACTGGGGGATCTGACTTGAAATGGGTCACATTCTAAGTCAAACTAGGAGAATGTGCTAATTAGGCTGCCTGCATTTGGTGAGCATCCCCCATCCTCAAACTAAGCTGTGTTTGGTTGGGAATCCCCAGTTTGCCTGGAAATCTCCAGCTTGCCTCTGCCTTCTTCTCCCCCTCCCAACTCCTAAGGTCCTTGAATCTTTCCTCCAATAAGAAATCAGGTGTGAGGGTGATGGGGGAGGAGGAGCCCTTAGAGATGACCAGCCTGGTTGAGGGTGGTCCAGGTGGAACAGGAGCTCTGGGGTGGAGTTTGGAGGCCTGGGTGAAGTCTAGGGCAGAAGAGGGGTCATCCCAGTGGCCACGGCTATCCAGGTGATGGAAGGCAGAGCTTAGACAGGAGAGGAAGAAAGTGTCCTTCGTGCCTGACCCTGGGTGTGATTGAAGAAAAGGGCCCTTCGTGGGACCTCCGAGGCTGGGAGGAGTCTCCCAGAATGGGCTGACTGAAAACTGAAAGTTGTGCTGAGATATTTCTTCCTTCTTCCCTGGAGCTCAGATCTCTCTCCGTTCTGCCCTAGTACTGGAGCTCCCTCAGCCTTCTTTCCTCAGATCACAGATCACACTGTTTTGTCTTGGACCTGAGATCTCTGCTTTCTGGCGGCCATCTCTGTGGGTGTAGGTGCCAGGTAGGTCTGAGCCAGCCCCTCACAGACCTGCTGGCTGTTCATCCCATTGAGTCTCATCCTCCCCCTCTGACCCTGTGGTGAGTCTAACTCCAGGTCCCCTTGGAGCAATCCTCCCTCCCCAGCCTGGTTCCTGGACAAGCTTCCTCCTGCTAACTGTTCCAGACTTGGGATCCCTTCTCAAGAGTCTGGTTCTACCCCCTAAAGCCCCCAATTTAAGATCGTGTCACCTTTTCACAAAATTCACACATTGCCCTCAGGGACCCAGGAATCCTGCCTTGAGGGAAACAAACTGAAAGTCTTGAATGAACCTGGAAATGCCAGCGTGAAGGCCTGGATCTGCCTCCAAGGAACTGGGCCCCTCAAGCCATTTTTCATTCAGAGACTAGGTTTATTCTGTTGCCTGTAGAAGAGGGTGAGATTGTTTTGTTTTTTAATCTGCCCATTTGGTCTGATCAAAACTGACTTTTATAGGGAAAAAGGAAAGATGATGGGAAGATCTCGGGTGGGTTTGAGGGGTGACAAATTGCCTACGGTGATCCTGAGATAAAGGAGAAGGGGCCTGGGGTGATTCCAAGGTAACCCACAATGAAGAGTTAGGCTGGGTGGGGACCACCTTGGCTGGGGATTGAAAGGATGGTTCAGTGTCTAGTGATAATCTTTAGTTTTTATATACTCTAGATTTTAGTAAAGGCCAGAATTGAAGAATCTGGACCTTGACAATCCTTTGATATGAAATTTTAGATTTTGAATTAAGAAGAGCCTGGACCTAATAGTCTCCTTTGTTTAGAGGATGCCTTTTGGTGTCAAGCGAATGGGACTTCCTTACCAGATCCTCCTTTTTGCATCTTAGTGATAAGAGAAAACACAGATGCCTTGGGTTGTAACTTCAGCTTTGTCAACTCTGTTAAGATACCGCAACTTCAAAGGCCTGTTAGGACAGGATCTGTCATCTGGGTGATGGGACTTTGTTTTTCCTTATCTTAAATAACTAAGGCATGCTACGGAGGGAAGATGTCCATAGCCTGGGGTCATAAAACCCAATTGGTGCCACTTGTTTACTATGTGAACTCCTTTCTCCTGGCAAAATGTACTTAAGACAGTCAGTTTCTGTACTAAGTCAGCCAGTTCTGATCCTGGCTCCATAGCGCTATGACCGTTATCTTTAAAAGAGAATTAATTAAATAATAACGCATGCTTATTAGCCTGTTGCCTTTTGTTTAACCAAGTTTTCAGGTTAACACTAGGTAGGGGTGGGGGAAAGGTCAGGAGCTGGATTGCTCTTTTCTGCCCATGTCCTGGACCCAGTCAGAGGGAAATCTCTGATTCAGGAGCCATTGAGGTTCTGACTGCTCTTATTCCATGTGGAATCCCACTCACCTTCTGCCCCTTGTTATCTGAATAAGAATGGGAGAAAGAAAGGGGAAAGAATAATAGTAGGAGATGGTGGGACCATCTTTTTCAAGCAGGACCCCACCTCTAGGATTCATTCTCTGGCCTCACCTCCTGTAACTTCCTGTAGGCTAGCCTCCTGTCTCGGGATCCTTCTCTCTCTCCAGCTCAGTCTGCAGAGGACCAAAGCCTGGCCCAGCCTGAGAGTGTGGAGCCAGAAGGAATGGCCCTTGGCAACTGCAGACCCCCACCCCAGGTGAGTGCATTCTATCCACGGACTTGATCCCCACAGAGGCCATTGCCATAGACAAAGAGGATTGTCTGTGAGGCTGGCAATCCCCAAACTATGGATTGTTCCTTTGCAAAAATAGGCAGGACGTTGAAAACGGCAGTAAGAACACCACTCTGTTCTCTGTCCTTTGAATTAATCCCTGGCATATTGGCATCACAATCACTAACTACCCCTCATCCCCAGTGACCGCCCTCCTAAGACCTCTTCACTCGTTCCTCTCTGTTCTGTAGGGGTCTTGTCTTTGCTCCTGTTTCCATGCCTGGCACCCTTCCCCCACATATCCATAGGACTTCTCCCCCCTCCCCTTTGCCTCTTTGTCCAAGCTCTCCCTGGCAGATTTGGAAGACAAGATGCTCTGCTTCTCTTCCGTGGTCTGATCTGCACAAATGGTCAATCTGTCAGTTGCACACTGTCTTGTAGTTGGGCATCATCAAGGGCACACTGAGGGGGCAGTGAGGGGTGCCAGGAGAAAATACCATGAGCGGGGCTGAGGTGCTCCTGGCCTCCTGCATACTGTGCTCCTGTATTTCTGCAAAATAGGGCAACTCTAGAAAACAGGTTGAGGTGGCCTCTGGCTTACATTCCCATATTCTAAGGCCCTTCCAGCACTATTTGGACCAGGCCAAAGAAAAGAATGCCTTCTTTAGCATTTACTTAATTAGCATATATTAAGGGCCCAGTACCTCCCTTGTTAGAGAGGATATAGGAGAGGACTGAGTTTGGGGAACTATTCAAAATTCTGGGAGTTTTCTTTTCCACAGGGGGAAAGGGAGGTCCTAAAGGAGACATTCAGTTCTTATCAAAGAGGCATAGGGCTGAAAGGCAAAGACCCAGCACAGTAATTACTTTTTCCCCCAAATCCACTTTTGACCATCTTCACAACAACCATATAGGGTAGGTCCTCTTCTTATCTTTATTTCACAGTTCAGGAAACTGAGGCCAACAGATTCAACGTGTTACCAACTAGGGTCACATAACTAGTCAGTGTCTGAGGCAGCATTTGAACTCAGATCTCCATGATCTCCCTTTCCATAGCTCCATCCACAATGTATTTGTGTGCCCACCTTCCCACAACTCCTCCAACGTTGGCTGGTGCTATTGTCACTGCTGTCACTTTTGCAGAGTGTGAGATGAATTCTTAGTGGTGTGGTTTGCTTTTCTCTTATTTGTGTTTTGGGGCATTTTTTCATATGGCTGGGAGTTCTTGGCAGTTGTTTCTGATAATTTTTTGTTCAGATCCTTTAACCATTTATCTACTGGGGAATGGCTATTTGTTGTGTTTAAATTGTTTTAGTCTTGTCTGGCACTTTGTGTGACATGTTGGGGTTTTCTTGGCAGAGATACTGGAGTGTTTCCCCATTTCTTTCTCCAGCACATTTTACATAGGAGGAACTGAGACAAACAGGGGGAAGTGACTTGCCCAGGACTACATTGCTAGTAAGTGTCTGAGGCTAACTTTGAACTCAGATCCTCTGACTCCAGACTCCAGAACTGACTCCAGGCCTGGCACTACCTACTGTGTCTCCTAGCTGCCATTGGCTTTTAGTCTTTTTTGAAACAATATTTCATTTTTCCCCAATTACATATAAAAATATTTTTATTCCTAAATTCTGAGGTCACAATTCTGTCCCTGTCTCCTTCCTCTTACCCGTCCTACATATGGTAAGCAATCAGCAATAGGTTCTACGTATTCAGTCATGTAAAGCATTTCCATATTAGTCATTTCATGGGGAAAATTCGAAGGAAAAGGAAAGCAAGTGAAAAGTAGTATGCTTTAGGTATATATCCTGAATCAGTTCTTTCTATGGAGGTGGGAGAGCACCATTCATCATGAATCCTTTCAGATTGTCCTAGTTTATTATATAGCTGAGAATAGCTAAGTTGTCACTGTTGTTCAACATATAATATTGCTGTTACTTTGTAAAATGTTATCCTGCATCTGTTTATTCTGTATCAGTTCATTTTAGTCTTTCCAGACTTTTCTGAAATCATCCTGCTTGTCATTTTCTGTAACACAATAGTATTCCATTGCAATCATATACTACCATTTGTAAAGGCATTCCCCAATTCATGGGCATCTCCTCAATTTCAAATTCTTTGCCACCATAGAAAGAGTTATTAGAAATACTCTCGTATGAGAAGGTCCTTTTCTGTCTTTTTAAAAAAATGTTTTGTGGATAGCAACTTTGCAATGTTATTGGTGGGTCAAAGGACAACCACCTTATATAGCATTTTGAGTATACTTCCAAATTACTTTCCAGAATGGTTGGATCAGTTCACAAATCCAGTAACAGTGCGTTAGTGCCTCAGTTTTCCTATTTCCCTCCAATATTTTATCATTTCCCTTTTCTGTTTTATTGCTCAATTTAATAGGTATGAGGATGGTTTTAATTGAGAGTTGTTTTAAGTTGCCTTTTTCTAATCAATAGTCCTTTAGAGAATTTTTATGTGATTATAAATAGCTTTGATTTCTTTGTTTGAAAAATGCCAATTCATTTCCTTGACCATTTCTCAATTGGCTTGTGATTTGCATTCTTTTCAATTTTGACTCAGTGGTCTTATCTGTATATTTGAGAAATGAGGCCTTTATCAGAGACATTTGCTGTAATTTTTTTCCCAGTTGTCAATTTCCCCTGTAATCTTGGTTATACTGATTTTATTTCTGAAAGAAACTTTTAAATTTAGTATATTCAAATTTACCTGTTTTACATCTATTAATGCATTTCATTGCATTAATAATTTAATTTAATTAATAAGTAATTAATAATTTAATTGCATAAATAATTTAATTGCATTTATATTTGCATCTATGATACCTGTGTATATCCCTCCATCCTATTTCCCTTTCTCACCCTCTCTTTCTTTGAACTTTTACCCACTCTCCTCACCACTGTTTTGCCTCTGACCAATGCCTCCTCCAGTCTACTCTTCTTCTACAGTCTCTCCCCTCGCCCCAACCAAGTCCCTTTCTACTTCCATGTAGGATGAGTTAGATATCTGTACCCATCTACGCATGTATGTTATTCCCTCGTTGAGCTAATTTTGATGAGTATGACTCAAGCCCTCCATTCCCATCTCCCCTGTGTTCCCCTTCACTGTAATAGCTCTTCTTTGCTTCTTTTATGTGAGATAATTCACCCCCATGTACCTTTCCCTTCCTTCTTCTTGGAGTGTCATTTTCTTTCTCACCCCTTAGTTTTGTTTTCTTGAATGCTACCCCATCACAATTAATGTATACTATCAATGTATGCTCCTTCTAATTGCCCTGATAGTCATAAAGTTCTTCAGAGTTACAGGTATCCTCTTCCATTGTAGGAATATAAACAATTCAACCTTATGGAACCTTTTGTTTTCTCTTTCCTGTTTACCTTTGGATGTTTCTCTTGGGTCTTGTATTTGAAGACCCAATTTTTGTTCAGCTGTGATCTATTCATTAGGAATGCTTGAGTATCTTCTATATACTGAATATCCATGTTCTGTTTCCCCTGAAGAATGATATTCATTTTTTCTGGGTATGTGATTCTTGGTCACCATCCTAGTTCCTTTGTTTTGCTGAATATCATATTCCATACTCTCTGATTTTTTTTTCTACGTAAAAGTTCTTCACTTTTGTGTTACACTGACTGTGCCTCCATGACATGTGAATTGCTTCTTTCTGGCTGATTATACTCTTTTTTTCCTTGAACTGGGAGCTCTGGAATTTGTCTATAATATTCTCTAGAGTTTTCATTTCACACCTTTTTTAGGAGGTGATTGGTGAATTCTTTCAATTTCTGTTTTACTCTTTGACTCTTAATATATCAGATCTGTGCCAAGAAAATACCACATGGGGTCATGGAGGGTCAGACATGGCTGAAGCAAATGAACAGCAACGGTGATGTCGATATAGAATACATTGTAGAGTATTGTATGAGATGTTGGTCTAGTCCTATTTCCTGACTCCATAGTGTTTACTTTAACCAAATAAGGACTGAGTTCTAAGTCTAAGTCTGATTCTGAGTCTCCCTTGTTTGATCTGTTCCATTCATTTCTCTCTCTCTCTCTCTCTTTCTCTTTCTTCTTATTATTTATGTTTTTCAGTCACGTCCAAGTCCTTGTGACCCCATTTGGGGTTTTCTTGGCAATGAGGTTGGAGTGGTTTTTATTTCTCCAGATCATTTTTCAGATGAGGAAACTGAAGCAAACAGAATTAAATGCCCTGCCTGGGATCACATAGCTAGTAAGAGTCTGAAGCTGAATTTGAACTCAGATTTTTCTAACTTTAGGCCCAATATTCTATTCATTCTGACCCAAGATGCCCCCATCATTTCAGATAGGATTAAATATATAAATATTATTGTTAGGTTTCCATTTGGTTTGCATCTTTTGTTATATTTGAGCCAATTTCCATTCTTATTTTATTACAGAATGAAAGGCTATGTTAATAATTCCTGCCTTTTTACATATGTTTGAGTATCCTTCTGCCCTAGTCCAGTTATTTTTTGCAAAAATTCCATGGGGTGCAAAGAAACAAATAATGACTTCAGTTTTGATTTTATTTCTAAAGACATTTGACTGGTTTTTTTTCCAATGTAATCATTCAATGTAATCATTGAACATCCTGTTTTGTCCCACATGGCTAATTATATATTTTCAGGATAAATCTGCCTGTACTTCACACTGAGCTTCACTGCTCTCTGGACACATTGTTCCATTCTCTCCTCATGTCTAGTAGGTTTGGAATAGTCTCAAATATTTCAGTTTCCTTTTCATTGTATTTGAAAGTTTTTCTCCTGATGACTTTTAGAACTCTTATCCTCCAGGACTTGATAATCTAACAGAAGAAGGCAACACACACACACACTCACACAAATAATAAACAGTTTGGAGTGAGGTAAATGGTCAATGGCCTCAGCATTGATTGATGATGGTCTGTTGAGAACACTATGGAAGTGTTCAGTTCACCTCTCTAGGATCATGTTCTTATCACTAATCAATGTGGCTCCACCAGCACTGAATAGTTGTGATGCACCATAGGTTTTTTTGTCCATAAATAGCTTTCAGGGAATCATAGAATCATAGAAACAATCTTTGGATTGTTACTATCAGCATAAAACTGAATTTCATCTGCTTTCTTACTGAGCCAGGAATCCTGCATCTCTCTAAACTTTGATCGTACTTTGCTTGTGACAGAATGAAATGCGGCCTTAGAGGTGGATGAACTATCCTGCTGGTAAACCCTGTGGAGTTCTCATTTTTCCTTTAGCAGCTTCTGAATTTCCCTACCATTTTCATTAAACCAGTCTTGCTGTTTGCAAGTGTTCTGACCCAGATAAGTAAATGCAGTGCTATATACCAAATCTCTGAGAGCTGCCCAATCCTTTTCTGCTCCACTGTTAACCAACTGTGCATTGGCTCAACTTTCCCTCCAAGTCAGCAACAAGCTGTTCACACAGTCCTAGGAAATGTATTACCTGAATCATCAACCCATGTCCATTCCTTGATCTCTAGGGCTCAATCTTTGGCCCCTTCTTGGGGAACTGTTGGGCAGATTCATTGAATTTGACAGCCACTCTCAGTTTGATAAAGTGGGTGGTAGAATTTCCCAGGTATTTCATAGTAAGAGATTCTTCAGGAGCCTAGAAAGAAGTCTCGACTTATCTTCACTGTGGATCTCATCAGGTCCCATCAGGGTTAAAACCAGAGAAAGTTCACTGAAATAAGAGATAAGGTGCAAAAACGAAAGATACAGAGACTGAGGCCAGAACCTGCATTTTCCAAATAAGACAGAGACCAGAATATAGGGATTGAGGTAGAAACTGGGGCCTGCTGTCAGTCATGGGCCCTGGCAGTCTATCAATAATCATGGATTAAGCAACTCCAGTTTTGGGAAGGGTAAAGGCAGTCCTTGTTGTTAAGGAGCCGCCAGTCTGTCATAGAACATGGAAATGGTTGAGAAGAAACAACAGATCAGGAACCTTGGTCATAGCTGATGTAGGGAAAGGAGAGTATTTGGGAGTGGAAAGCTATCTAGTTCAGTGGGATACACTGGAATAAAGGGAAACTCAAGGAGTGAAGTTAATAATAGCTTAAGACGAATAGAATTAGGAAAGATTCAAAATCAAGACAAGAATGAGAAAAAATCCAGGTACACCTCAGCCATATTGCAGAATCAGTTCCTGAGCTCTGCAGTAAGTATTGCAAACAAGTGAATCACTTGAATTTTTGTTTATTCAGTGCACAAAGAAGTTATGTTTTTTATATACTGTTGGCTGTTACATGCACAATACTATTTTATTTCCTAAAAGTACATATTTTAATTTGAAAATATTTCACTGGTAATAAAAGTTATCTCTATCTGAGCCTTCAATAAGTCCTAATCTTGTTTCTGGTGGGGTCTCTGGTCCAGTGTTGCTGGTTGTTGACTCATCAGAGTTGTGATTGCTCGAGGTTGAGAGTTGCCATGGCAATTTCTTAAAATAAGGCTACAGAGAAGGTTACCACATTAATTGACTCTTTCCTTGAACTTAAAGGCCCATTGTAGGCTTGTCAATTGGCCTAATTTCCATAATTTTGTGTCTCAGAGAATAGGAAGATTGAAGCAGAGGGAGAAAAAAGTCAAGGATACAAAAATAAAACATTTTTTTTTCTCAAAAAAGGTAGAACAAATTAAGTACATGCCCACTTTCAGGGTTGGTGGTCTAATCTCACCTGCAGGGACACTTTTCAGGTCATTCAGCTATTCTGAGCTCATGGCCTGACTTAAGGTTGTGGTAAGAATGGTAGGTCTGCCAGTTTCACATGTGTTTCTGAGGATTCAATGTTGTCTGTGAAGCTCTCTGTAAGTTAAGTTATTCTGCAAATTTCAGCTAATGGCATTTTCAAACAATTGTGATTGTGTTTTTATGACTTTTTTCTTCACCTGGGGAAGCATCATGTATATCAGTTTACTTTCTTGCAATGGAAGGCAAGTTTTCTATTCATATGTTTGTGTACGTGTCTCTGTGTATATGTTTTACCATTTGTTTTTCAGAAGGAATGATCAGACCTGGAATGAAAGAGACAACTGAAAAGCTAAGAATTTCTGTGAAGGAAACATACCAAGAAAATCTCATGAATGATGGTCTCTGTGACTTCACAGGGACAGAAATCTGTACTATAAATTACATAATCCCCCACAGGAGAAAAACTGTATGGTTGTCATCATTGTGGGAAAAACATGAGTCAACAGTCATCCCTGAATTAATGCCAAAAAATTCATACTGGAGAGAAACCAATGAGTCTCTTGAATGTGCTGTCCCTTTTAGTGAATACTCATCCTTCCTTATTCATCACAGTATTAACAGTGAGACAAAAACTCATGAATGTAATTGATGTGAAAACACTGGGAATTGTGGCTGTATTTTTGCTGTACCTTAGAGCATCGAGAATAGAGAACAACTTTATGTATATGATAAACTTGGAAGGGCATTCCCACAGAGGTCCAATCTTACTCAACATCAGAGAATCCACAATGGTCAGACACCTTATGAATGTAATCATTGTGGAAGTGCATTCAGATTTAAATGCGATCTTGGTGTACATCAGAGAATCCACACTGGGGAGAAACCTTATGAATGTATTCAATGTGGAAAGAGCTTCCAAAGGAGCTCCCATCTTTCTGCACATCAGAGAGTCTACACTGGAGAAAAACCTTATGAATGTAATCAATGTGGAAAGGCTTTCAGAGAGAGTTTCAATCTTGCTGCACATCAGAGAATCCACACTGGAGAGAAACCCTATGAATGTAATCAATGTGGAAAGACTTTCAGAAAAAACTTCCATCTTACTGTACACCAGAGAATCCATACTGGAGAGAAACCTTATGAATGTATTCGATGTGGAAAGGTTTTCAGTTTTAGCTCCAGTCTTGCTGTACATCACAGAAGCCACACTGGAGAGAAACCTTATAAATGTAATCAATGTGGAAAGACTTTCACAAGCAGCTCCCGTCTTGCTGCACATCAGAGAAACCTCATGAATGCAGTGAGTGTGGAAGGACTTTCACAAGCAGCTCCTGTCTTGCTGCACATCAGAGAAACCTCATGAATGCAGTGAGTGTGGAAGGACTTTCACAAGGAGCTCCATTCTTGCTGCACATCAGAGAATCCACACTGGAGGGAAACTTTATGAATGTAATCAGTGTGGAAAACGTTTCAGAGAAAACTCCAAACTTGATAGACATCAGAGAATTCAAACTGAAAAGAAACTACATATATGTAATCAATGTCCAAAGGCTTTCACTTGGAGCTGCACTCTTGCTGCACATCAGAGAATCCACAGTTGAGAGAAACTTTGTCAATATAATGAATGTGGAAAGGCTTTCAGATTAAAACTCCAACTTCCTGTATACCGGCAAATACACACTGGAGAGAAACCAAATGTGATAAACCCTTTTATGTGCACTCTCAACTTACTGTACAAATCTGATGAAAACAACATAAGACATAATTTTCAGGTAATCATTTAGTGTTACTTACTGAATAATAATTAAAAAAATGGTCTTGTAGCTTTATCTTGTATGTTCGTCCTTCTTTGCCAAAGAAGATCATGTCATGAGAGAAATAATGACATGACTTGCACTTGATTTTGTTTTGAGTAAGCAAGGGCTGTGCAGGTCATCAACCTCACTTCTCCTCTAGACCCATCTGAATCCAGTGACCAGATAGTCATCAAGATGACTGGAGATGACTCAGGATGAGACAGCTGGGGTTAAGTGAAGTCACTTAACTTCAAGCCCAAGGTCACACAACTAGTGAGTGTCAAGTGTCTGAGAGGAGATTTGAACTCAGGTCCTCCTGACTCCTATTTTGTAAGTGAAATATGAATGATGGAAGCCTCTCAATACTTTATGTGCTCTTAGATAAGTAGGTGTTGCCAACAAGCATAACTTAATTCTGATTGGTTAAACCTTGATGAGAATGAATATTATAATGAGGTGGACTTATGTTAATGAAGAGCTGGGGGGACATGACTCGACTCAATCTTGGACAAAGAGATGTATTTCTATCCAGATCATCCTAACTTAGGGCAATCTACACCTGAGGGGAATCCACTTCCCTTCAGAACTGTCTGACTGAAGCAGAAGGGTCAGAATTTAATTGGACTAAAATCTTTATATCTTTTGGTCAGATCTAAACTTGCCCACTTGGCTAAATCTTGCCCAAGATTTTTTCTCATTGTCAGCCCTGCTCTTCAAAGGCTGGCAGAATCAGGGGTTGATTTCTGAATGAGGAAATTCAGGGCATAAAGCCCTGAAAATGGATTGAATTCATTTATCTCTGAAATTCCAAGGTTTCTGATGACTCGCTCCTAGGGTGAAGCCTGCCACTGGCTTCCTCACTTATCTGCACTCCGCTGCTGTAGTGAGAGACCTTTCCTTTTCACCCTCCAAAGCTGTGCTGACTATAATCTGCTTCGCTGCTCCAAAACTGGTTGTAATCCATTATTACAAGATTGATTGGAGGGGCAATTGGAAGAGCCCAGGTAAGTCAGAGCCTTATCTTGTCATGTTTGCTCCGGAAGTCCTCATGCCCAGTTTTGCAGGAAATAATTCCCCTGACAGCGCAAATTTTCTTAAAGAAATCTGTCTTTCCCACTCAGTTGTTTTCTTCTATTTCTTTGCATTGCTCATTTAAGAAAACCTTGAGGGGACAGGGCAAGGTGGTGCAGTAGAAGGACAGATCTACTCTAGCTCTCCCCACGCAGCCCATAAAATACCTGTAAAAAATGACTCTAAACAAATTCTAGAGTAGCAAAAGCCACGACATGCCAGAGTGAAACAGATTTGTAAGCCAACATAGCCTAGAAGGATGACAGGAATGGTCTATTGCACCTGTCTCAGAGCAGAGCACAGGACTGGAGCAGGCTCCAGGGAATGCAATCGAGCAGCTGATCTGGGTCTCAGTTCTGAGTGGTGGTCCTGGGGTGAGAAGGTGCTCTGACATGGTAGAGCTGATGGTGGCTATGGAGAGGGAACCCTACTCGCAGTTCCAGGGCAGAAAAGTGTGCTTGTGGTTGCTTACATACCAAAGCGCAGGCCAGTAGAGGAGTAAACTACTCTCTCTTGATTGTGCCACCTTGGAGGAACTGAGACCTAATAAGTCTAGAGATATCTCAGAGAACAGCTGTACAAATCCTCTGAAGCCTAGGGAAGGATGCCCTCCACTTGACAAAGGACTCAAAAGTCAAGTAAGTGGTTGGGAAAATGCCTAAAAAAGGGAAAAAATAATACTATAGAAGTTTACTTTCCTGGTGAAAAGGTATTTTTCTCCAATTCTTTCAGCTGAGGAAGAACAAAACATACCATCAGAGAAAGACATCAAGGTCAAGACTTCTACATCCAAAACCTCAAAAAAAAAAAATATGCAATGGTCTCAGGCCTTGGAAGAGCTCAAAAAGGATTTTGAAGAAAAAGAGAAATGAGAGGGATGCAAGAAAATCATGAAAAGTGAGTCAACAGCTTGCTAAAGGAGACCCAAAAAAATGCTAAAGCAAATAAGACCTCTAAAAATAGACTAACCCAAATGACAAAAGAGGTCCAAAAAGTCAATGAGGAGAAGGAAGCTTTAAAAAGCAGAATTTGTCAAATGGAAAAGAAGGAGTTTCAAAAGCTCACTGAAGAAAATAGTTCTTCAAAAATTAGAATGGAGCAGATGGAAGCTAATGACTTTTTGAGAAACCAAGAAATTATAAAACAAAACCAGAAGAATGTAAAAAATAGAAGACAGTGTGAAATATCTCATTATAAAAACAACTGACCTGAAAAATAGATCCAGGAGAGATAATTTAAAAATTATTGGCCTACCTGGAGACCATGATCAAAAAAACAGCCTAGAGATCATCTTCCAAGAAATTACCAAGGAAAACTGCCCTGATATTCTAAAGCCAGAGGGTAAAATAGAAATGGAAAGAATCCCCCAAATCACCTCCTGAAAGAGACTCCAAAAGGAAAACTCCTGAGAATGTTGCAGCCAAATTCTACAGTTTCCAGGTCAAGAGAAAATATTACAAACAGCCAGAAAGAAACAATTCATGTCCTGTGGAAATACAATCAGGATAAAACAGAATTTAACAGCTTCTACATTAAGGGATGAAAGGGCTTGGAATGTGATATTCTAGAGATCAAAGGAGCTAGAATTACAATCAAGAATCTCCTGCCCAGCAAAACTGAGTATAATACTTCAGGGAAAAAAATGGAATTTCAGTGAAATAGAGGATTTCCAAGCATTCTTGTTGAAAAGACCAGAACTTGAATTGATAATTTGACTTTCAAATATAAGAATCAAGAGAAACATGAAAAGGTAAACAGGAAAGAGAAGACTTAAGGAAGTCACTAAAGTTGAACTGTTTACATTCCTACATGGAAAGATGTTATTTGTAACTTATGAGACCTTTTTCAGTATTAGGGTAGTTAGAAGGAATATATAAAATGTATATATGTGTAGGCATATATGTATGTACCCTAACCCTAAACATATATATGCATATATATATACATATATCTATGTATATGTATATATGTGTGTGTGTGTATGTTCACACATAGGCAGAGGGCACATGGTGAACTGAATATGAAGGGAAAACACCTAAAAAAATTTCCTCTTGAATGGAATGTACTAGGAGTAAGGAAAGGAAGAAGTAGAATGTAACAAATCATCTCACATAAAGGAGGGAAGAAAGATGAGCAGGGAGATGTAAGGAAAATAAGTGAACTTTACTCTCATGGGATTTGTCTTAAGAAGGGAATAACACACACAGTTGAATATGGAAATCTATTTTACCCTGCATGAAGGCAAGGGAGAAGACAATAGGAGAGGGAAGATAATTGAAGAGACAGCAAATTGCAAAAAGGGATAATCAGAAGTAAACACTGTGGTGGGAAGACAGGTCATGGGAGAGAATGGAATAAATTGAGGGTAGGATAGAGGTAAATGTGGCTAGTCTTTTACAACATAACTATTATGGAAGTGATTTGATTGTTATACATGTGTGACCTATATTGAATTGCTTGTTTTCCCAGTGAGGGTGGGGAGGGAACGAGAGAATAAGAAACTCAAAACTTTAACAATGAATGTTAAAAATTTATTATAGCATGCAGCTGGAAATTGATATACAGGCAGTGGAGTATAGAAATCTATTTTGCCTTACAGGAAAATAAAGGGGACGGGGGATGGAAGAAGAGTGGGTAATAGAAGGGAGCTCAGACTGAAGGAAGGGGTGGATGGGTGCCTGCTGTTCTGGGGTTGGGAAAGATGGGGAGAAAAAATTTGAATTCAAAATCTTGTGGAAGTGACTGTTGAGAACTGAAAAATAAATCATATATTTTAAAAAATCTTATATCTCTCCATGATATTCTCTGGAATTCTGAACTCATTTGAAAATATATTTTCCCTTTCTCTTTTTCCTTTCCCTTTCCTTCTTTCCTCAGCTATTTGCAAGACTTCATCAAACAGTCATTTTGCTTTCTTGCTCTTCTTTTTCTTTGGAATATATTTAGTTGCTACATCCTCTACAATATTCAGAATTTCTGTGGTTCTTCAGGTACTCTCTACCAGATCTAATCCCCTAAATCTAGGTAGCACTTCCAATTCTTATTGATAAGTAATGTCATTTGGATCTGAATTTTGCAATGAAGACCTCGAAATCTGAGTCTCAGTCAGCTCCAGGTCATGTTTTGACTATAGAATTTCACCCCCTGTATGCTTTTCCATAGAAATTGTTTTGGGTTTTCATAGCATGAGTAACTTTGGCCTCTTTGGAGTCAGTGGTTGGAACACAGACTTGTTACTGTGATGGTGAATGGATTACTTTGGATTTGAACAGTTCTTGACTACACTTTGGAAAAATCTTGCTGGAGATAAAACTTAGGGATCTATTTAACAAGATTAGGCCTCTTCCAGAAGACCTCATTGCATTTCCCAGTGTGAGACCTCATTAAACATCCAAAATTACTCTGATAAACCCCTATAAATTTCACTACTTTTCCTCCTGAAATCCTGATGTTTCTCAATATTTTCAATAATACTCCTTCATTATTCTTATACTGTAATTTCTTTAGTTATTCAAATATTGATGACTATTCACTTTGTTTGTTATTCTTTGTTGGCACCAAACTTCTGGTGTAAATATTTTGATGACCGACTGCAATCAGTCTAGAGATTATAGCTAGATATACCTAGAGAAAATGATTTTCTATGTAAGATAATTTGGGAAATATATTCAACTGAGTTGATATCATTTGATTGGCAGCAACTTATTTTTTAATCTCATCAAAACAATAAATTTTGTTTTAAATCTAATAATTACTTTGGTTATGCTTCAAATTATTTTTTTGTGATTTTGGTTAATTATTTGACAAAAATGTTGTTAACTTCAAAAATGATAGCTAAAGGGTGACACATTTGTATCTTAGGAAATCAACTTTTTTGATGTGGATACTGTGAAATGAGCTTATCTCTTAGAGAATATGGTTCCAACATTTATGAAAATTATGAAATTCCACCTGGAGTATGTATGGCAATTCCTACACCTTTGAACCAACTAAGTCTCAACAGACTCCAACAAATTCAAAATAGGACCCCTTCCTTGAATCTAATTGACAGATCTTAGAGTATAGAAAATAAGACAATGTTTCCAAGCCTCACTATCTGGGGATTCCATCATGTTAATTCAACAAGTCCCAATTCCATGCCAGGCTCTGTGTTAGGTGCTATAACAAGCAAGGTGAAACAGCTACCACCCACAAGGAGCTCATATTCTAAAGGGTTGTCCATTAAGGAAAAAGGAAATAGAAGACAATTTCCAAACAATCATACCACACAATGCATAATAATAACTAAAAGAACCAGTGGATAGACTGCTGGGCTTAGAGTCAGTCAAATCTTGCCTCAGACATAAGCTAGTTTGCCTCAGTTTTCTCTTTTGGAAAAGGGAAGTGGTAGTGTTGTGGTCTAGGCATGCCAGGAATCCTCAAATCCAATGGTACAGGGTGGGGGGGTCTTCCTCAAAAGAATCTGATCACTCCAACCTTTCATTCCAAGTAGCAAGTTTATTGGATCACCAATAGAAGCCAGACAGACTCTTAGTGAGTCTGTGCTTTTTGTGATGCCTGTACAAACAGGGCAGATTTGAAGACTCTGTGCATTTGATGAGGTTGAAACTGATATTTTTGTACAGAAAGACTGGGGAAAGATCTGGATGGAATCTGGCAGTGGCAAGTAGCCTGAGGCGGTTTGGAAGTAGCAGAGACAGGAGCCTGAACAGGATGAAGGAGTGCCAAGTAAGCTAAATAATTCAGGTGGGCTGTTGTGGCCCAGATACTCCAGGGGAAGTCAGGGTCTGGGGTTCCTGAAATATGCGGGAAACTTCAAGGTCTTCTCCTTTTAGGAGCCCAGATTTCCCCCATCATTAGGACCTACAGAGTAGGCTTGTTTTTAGGATCTGATGAGATAGTATTTATAAACTTCCTGTGCCTGGCACAATGCAGGTACTTAAAAAAAAACAAAACATTTTTTTCCCCTTATTTCCTACATATCGGCTATGTACAAAGTAAATTGGAGGATATCAAAGGAATGTTGGCCAAGGAATGCTTCTTGAAGACGGCCAGTGAAATTAGGAGATTGAGACAAGGAGGGATTGCAGTCAAAGCCTAAGGGCCAGTGGTGGAATCCAACAAAAATGTGGAGTCAGGAGATGGAGATTCATGTGTGACAAACAACATGGAGGCCAATGTCACTGGATCCTGAGTACATGGAGAAGAACAGATTGGTATGTGACACCTAGAAAACTAGTGTATGGAGAGAAATAGCTCTTCTCTGAGTTCCTGTGGTGGGTAACTGCTGCCAAAGAGATACTTCCTACAATGCAGAAATTATGGAGATAAAAACTTAGGCTTTGGTATTATGCTCAAGTACAGGTTCAGGCCTCAGATAAAAAACCTACGTAACTGTGCTGAGTCTACTCTCTTCTCGTGATAAGACTTGCCGTAAGGGCTCTAAGTACAGCAAAGAAAACATTTACATATTCTAGCTCTAACAATCCTTGTTGCTGGATCTTGGAAAAAATATGAAGAACATGAAGAACACCTGTCCCCCCTCCCTCTGAGCAGGAGAGAGCACAATTTTGCTCTTCTTCAAGTGACAGATTGTCCTTCATTCTCGAAGAGGACCAATGACATCATGAAGGTGATGTCTTGACTTGCAAGTGTGGGAAAAAGAAAGTTCTGTTTCCACAGTTTTGAGTGATCCAGGTTGTGACCTAGCACAGTTAGGTTAGAGGTCAGAAACGTGCGCAGGCTTGATAGCTGTTTCAGAGAAAGCCTGTCAGAGATGAGAACATGAAGTCATGTGGCCAGGGGATAGTGGGGACTGAGCCCAAACTTCAGAAGAGTATAAGAAGCTTCCATTAGTCTGAACAAGTTGTAGTATTCTTGTGGCCTTACTAGGAAGGTGCCCATTCATTCAAGAGAATGAAACGTAAAAGGTATTTGCTCCTCCTGAAGAGTGGGGGAGTCAACTTTAGCCACAGTGTTCAGTTCCTCTGAAGTCCATTTTAATAGATTTTCCTTAATACCTTTGTGTTTGTCAAGCATGTCTCTAACACAAGTGAATTGGATTTCAGTGAGGCAGGGCTGAGCAAAGTTACCAGCCTCACTTTCTCCTCCAGAGCCATCTAGGTCCAGTGGCAATCAGATCAGGATGACTGAAGATTGCTCCAGATGCAATGGGATACCTTGGCCTTTTTGAGCAAAAGTCTTTCCCTAGGTTTCAGTTTGTCTGAAGTAAGAGCCATCTAGTGATTTAAGGTTGGGTAAGAAAAGAAGCAAAATATGGTCTCATTGGCTATTCAAAAAAAGGAAAAAAAATCAATCTGGGAGGGAAAAACCTTAAGATTTCTGACCACAACAGAAATGGTTGCTATTTACACTCGCTCTGAGCCAACAAAGCCCTATAGTGGATTGAACTGGGACCGATTATTGGCCAGCCAGTGAAAGAGTGATTTGGGTCATGTTGCTCCACTTGAACCCCAAAGGGCTTTATCAGAGTGTGCTTTTACAGAGTTCTGTTTCAAGAAATTATGTTCCACATAAAAGTTTATGATTCCCCATTGGGAAGAAGGAAGGGAGAAAGAGAGGCTAGGTGGAAATAAGAAAGGAAGGAGCAAAAAAGAAAGGAGGGAAGGAAGGAGGGAATTGCATTGCCCAAATAAAACTAAGGCTGCCCAGTTGGGTCCCCAGTGGGGCAGCTGCTAGTACTCACAGATTAATGTGTGTCTTTCTACTCAAAGAGGACCAAAGACATCAGAAAGCTGATGTCGTGACTTATGAGTGAACTGGATTTAAGTGAGTCAGGGCTGTATGAACTCATCAGCCTCACTGTCCTCCAGAGCCATCTGGGTCCAGTGGCAAGATACAGATCAGGAAGACTGGAGATGGCACTGGACGTAGTGGGAGATTTTGGCCTTTTAAGCAAAGGTCTTTTCCAGATATCAGTTTGTCTGAGGGAGCATCCATTTTGTGATTCCAAGTGCTGCATGACCTAAGGGTGAACCTTATTTACAAAAGTTCCTTAGTTCATAACCTTTAGATGCGAATGGGTTTTGCTGACTTGGAATACGGGCAACCATGGAGGAAAGCTAGGCGTTGTTTTGTTTGATGAAGATGTCTGTTAATAAAAGAGATAATTTCAACATGATTCCAATCAGTTCAGTTCAATTCAAAATCATTTGTGGAGCACTTGCTATGTAACATGCACTAGATTAGATGTTTTGAGACTCAATTTTATCACATTAGCCAAACTGAAGTAAACCTGAGGAGTTTCTTATTGGTAGACCTTGGCTTGGGCAGGCTCTTGTTAGATCCATTATCCTGGAATGGCCTCAGACTCCCAGCCTGGGCCTTGAAAGAGTCTCCAAAGTATCATAATCACTGAAGGGCACAGATCCTTGATTGGGGGTGGGGCGGAGGGAACACAAAGCCCCTTCTAAATTCCAATCACTTTTACTTCTGCTCATAGGACCCCAAATGTCTAACAACTAGCTCTAGTTCTAACTGCTGAAGGCAACTTGAGTTGTATTATATGTGGACGAAGGGTCAATCTAGTTTGAGAATCTATGGACACAATCTTTAGGCCAAGAATGCAGCCATAGTTGGGTACAAGAGAAGCAGCTTTTGAGAAGGTTGATTTCAAAAACCATTCATGCCCTGACTCCAGTGTCCGGAATTTGCTGGCTACACTCAATACTCCTCTGCTGGAGGACTTGGAGTCAGGATCTGCTCTGCCTTCCTGAATCTCCCAGAATGCTGATCACCATTTTCCTAAACCTTCTCTGGCTGAATTGTCTCCCCTGACCCATGGCCCTGACTTAGCTCATGCTCCAGGCCTCCAATACTCTGACTGCTAGTCTTTCACTCACCAGAAAGCCATGTCCCTATCCCATGAGGAACTTTAGTCAAAAGGTAACAAACACATAACTGTTTTTCTAATTAAGCACCTATCATATGCTAGAAGCTGTGGATTTGAAGACCATACCCAAATAATTGCTGCCCACGTGGAATTTCATATTTGGTTGGGGAGAGGGCAACTGGTGTCTACAGAGTAATTCCAAGAGGAAAGAAGACATGGGAGGAGTAGCCAAGGCCTCCCCAGTGGGATGGAAGCTGAACTGAGCTTCAAAAAAAGCTGGAGTTTCTGCCTGAGGGTGCCAGTTGTGAAAAGGCCTGGCAAAGAATGATGGAAGCCTGTGTGCAGGAAGAGCTGACATGCTGGTTTAATTAGAACAGAGACAACACTAAGCTAGGAAGATAGGAGGGAACCATACTGGGGGGTGTTAAATGCCAGGGTGAGGATACTGTGTTTGAACCAAGGGTTAAATAGAAATCTGGTGGGGATTTTTGAGAAAGTGACATGATCAGATTTAATGAATATCAATTTTGTCACCCTGTGGAAGAGGGAAAATCACAATAGCTTCTGATGATCTGGTACCTTAGGATACTAAAATGTTTTCTGTACTATAGTTCTTCTGATCCACATTTAAATGCTCTGTGATCAGTTATACATTAGGAAGAGGTTAGATTCAAAATATTCATCACTTCCTTCCAAGCCAGAGTTTCCTTTATTCCTTATTAATTTTTTTTCCTGGGGCGGAGCCAAGATGGCGGAGTAGAAGGACGCACATTTACGAGCTCCGAGCCCACAACCCATGGAATTGAGGTAAAAGGAGATCCCCATAAATTCTGAATCTCTGCAGGGGGTGCATAAACATAGGGGAAGAGATTTCCGTTCCACTGAACCCTGGAGAGCCGTCCCCGGGGTCCATCGCACCCCGGAAAGCGGACCCCACCCCCACCCCTGGCCGCGGCCCCAGAGAAGCTGACCCGAGCAGACTTCAGAGAGGAAAGCTCCGGGAGAAGCTCCGGCAGCAGGGAAAGTCCCTCCGCCCACAGAAGCCACAGGTCAGAAAGAAGGCTGCGATAGGGGAGGGGAACGTCTCCCTGACTCGGGCCCCCTCGGGAGGAAGCGGCAGCGGCAGAGACAGGGGCAGGAAGCGGCGGAGGCAGAGGCGTGGGCGGGCGGCTGAGGCGGCAGCGGCCCGGGTCTCAGGAATCCCCCAGCAGCAGGTAGGATCTTCAATACTGAAGGTCTTTCCAACCTGAGGGAGCCGAGCAGGGGAGACGGCCCTGCCCCCACCCTGATCTACTGCTGAACGCCTCTGAATAAAACCCCCAAGGGAGCTGAGCACAGCAGGCGGGGCCCCCCACCCCCACCCGCTCCGTTCCTGAAAGTCTCTTCAGAAAGCCCCTGAGGGCCCAAGCTAGGAGGCGGCCCTGCCCCCACCCTGCGTCAGAACTAAAGCTTGCCGCGGGAAAGCGCATTTGAATCTCAGAGGCCAAGCACTAGCTGGGCGGATCTAGGCGGGGGTGGAAAGGAATCTCAGAAGTCAAGTAACTGGCTGGGAAAATGCCTAGAAAGGGGAAGAAAAATAAGACTTTAGAGAGTTTTTTCCAACAAATGCAAATGATCCCGACCTTCGGATCTGATGGGGAGGACGAGAACGTATTTTTCCCATCAGGGAAAGATGTGGAGGGCGGGGCCTCAGTACCCCAGACAACCCAGGGGGGTGTTGGGTGGGCTCAGGCCTTGGAAGAGCTTAAAAAGGATTTTGAAAAGAAAGTTAGACAGGTGGAGGAAAGACTGGGAAGAGAAATGACAAAGATGCAAGAAGAGTATGAAAAAAAGGTCAATATCTTGGTAAAGGAGACCCAAAAAAATGCTGAGGAAATTAACACCTTGAAAAATAGGCTCACTCAATTGGCAAAAGAGGTTCAAAAAGCCAATGAGGAGAAGAATGCATTCAAAAACAGAATGAGCCAAATGGAAAAAGAGGCTCAAAAGCTCACTGAATTTAATAGTTCTCTCAAAACTAGAATGGAACAGATGGAGTCTAATGATTTTATGAGAAACCAAGAAATCACCAAACAAAACCAAAAGAATGATAAAATGGAAGAGAATGTGAAATATCTCATGGGAAAAACAACTGACCTGGAAAATAGATCAAGGAGAGACAACTTAAAAATTATGGGACTACCTGAAAGCCATGATCAAAAAAAGAGCCTAGACATCGTCTTGCATGAAATTATCAAGGAAAACTGCCCTGACATTCTAGGACCAGAGGGCAAAATAAGTATTGAAAGAATCCATCGATCACCACCTGAAAGAGATCCAAAAAGAGAAACTCCTAGGAACATTGTGGCCAAATTCCAGAACTCCCAGCTCAAGGAAAAAATCTTGCAAGCAGCTAGAAAGAAACAATTCCAGTACTGTGGAAATACAATCAGGATAACCCAAGATCTAGCAGCTTCTACATTAAGGGATCGAAGGGCGTGGAATAGGATATTCCAGAAGGCAAAGGAACTAGGACTGAAACCAAGAATCACCTACCCAGCTAAACTGAGTATAATACTTCAAGGGAAAATATGGTCTTTCAATGAAACAGAGGACTTTCAATCATTCTTAATGAAAAGACCAGAGCTGAAAAGAAAATTTGACTTTCAAACACAAGAATGAGAGGAAGCATGCAAAAGTAAACAGCAAGGAGAAGTATTAAGGGACTTACCAGAAATGAACTGTTTGCATTCATACAGGAAAGGACAATATTTCTAACTCTTAAAACTTTTTAGTATCTGGGTGGTTGGTGGGACCACACATACACATGTACACGCATGCACACACATACACACATACATTCACATGCAGAGACAGAGAGCACAGATTGAACTGAATAGGATGGGACCATACCTTAAAAGAAATTAAGGTAAATGGTGAGAGAGAAATGTAGTGAGAGGAAAGAGGGGGAAATGGAAGGGGGTAACTATATGTCATTTAAGAGGCAAGTAGGAGATGTTTTTAGTGGAGGGAAAAAGAGGAGAGCTGAGGGGAAAAAAAAAAACAAACAAACAAACAAAAGTTTACCCTCATCACATTTGACTAAACGAAGGAGTGAAATGCACACTCATTTTGGTATGAAAACCTATCTTACAGTATAAGAAAGCGGGGGAGAAGGAGATATTGGGGGGGGGGATGATGGAAGGGAGGGCAAAGGGAGGAGGGAGTAATTGAAAGTCAACACTTGGGGAGGGACAGGATCAAAGGACAGAAGAGAAACAATGAGGGGCAGGTTAAGAGGGATGGCAATTCAGTTAGTCTTACACAACACGACTATCAGGAAGGTCACTTGCAAAGCTACACAGATATGGCCTATAATGAATTGCCTGCCGTACCAAAGGGAATGGGTGGGGAGGGAGGGATGGGGAGAATTTGGAACTCAAAGTTTTAGGAACAATTGTTTAGTATTGTTGTTGCAACTAGGAAAGAAGACATACAGTTAATGAGGAATAGAAAGTCATCTGGCCCTACAGGAGAAAAGAGAAGATAGAGACAAGGGAAGGGAGGGATGACAGAAGAGAGGACAGATTGGAGATAGGGAAAATTAGATTGCTTGGGCTATTGGGGTGGGGGGAGGGGATAAAAGGGGAGAAAATTTGGAACCCAAAAATTTGTGAAAATGAATGTAAAAAGCTAAATAAATAAATAAATTAAAAAATTAAAAAAAAAAAAATTTTTTTTTCCTTATTTTGCCAACTCAGAGAGGCTTAGTAATCTGATCAAAGTCACACAGCTACTAAGTAGTAGAACTGACACCTAACCAGGCCACACCCAAGGTTGACCTTCTTTCCCTGAGTATCCTTGGTATGCTCAGCCTGGTCTTTTCCCAAAACAGATTAAGAGATCTTCATGCCTCCCTCCTCTCTCTCTGTCCTCACTTTCTTTCCCAGTATAGGTACATATGGACATGGAAGACATAGCTGAAGTAGATAGATGATGCAGATATACTTATCAATGATAAAAATAAATGTGATTTAGATGATGCAACATGGAATAACGGACAGAAAAGCGCCTGCTTTTTGCAGATTTATTTGCATGCTGTCTCCCCATTAGATGATAAGCTTCTTGAGGACAAGGACAGTGTTTTGCATATTTTCTCTCTTCAGCAGTTAGCATTGCACAAAGTAGGCACTTAATCATTGTTTATTGATTTATGAATTGGCCTCAGACTCAAGAATTCCTGTATTTCCGATTTACACCGGCCATGTGTTAATGAGTAAAATACTTACCCTCTCAAGGATGGAGGGACTTCCTACAAGGAGTCCTTCTAAAGAAGTTGCCAAGCTGCCTGGGAGAACGTTTTGATTGGGAGCTTTTTACACACAACTCATTCTGCATGACACTGAGAGAGAGCTAGGTAGTTAGAGAGGGATGGGTGGACGTATACACAGACAGATAGATCTATGTCTTTTATCTCTATAGCCCTGACAAATAGTGAGTACAGGGGATTGAATTCGGGGCCAGGAGTGAGGAAGGCCTGAGTTCAGATCCTGCCTCATTTATTTACTAGCTATGCTGCTATGAACATATCATTTGATTACTGATTGTCTCAGTCTCCCCATCTGTACCTCATATTGATGCTATTAGCTCACCTACTTCCTAGTGGCATTATGAGGATGAAATGCGATAAGGCACTCAATAAATGCTATCTAAAATTTCCAACATTAATATCAATAACAGTTATTATTAATATTACATTTTATCTGCCATGAAAATATTAGCACCTTATAAGTAGGACCTGTTCTCCTTTTTTATTTGCATCTGGAGGAGTTAACATTCTGCTTTGCCCATAAGTTAATGATTGCTTTGTCATTTATTCCTTCATTGTTGACTGGAGAGAGAGACAAGACAGAGATTCCAATGAGGAGACTGTGGCCATCCCCTAGGAGAGTAGTGATTAGCCAGAAGTGAATGACTCATTCTCCATCTTGCTTGCTTGTCTCTGTCTCTGAGCCAATCACTCCCCCTTCACAGCCTTGGACCGTCTTCCTCTGAAAACTTCCTGTTTATGTCCTTTGACCATTGATCAATTGGGGAATGACTTGTATTCTTGTAAATTTGACTCAGTTCTCTGTATTTTAGAAATGAGGCCTTTATCATAAACACTAGTTACAAAAATTCTCAGTTTTCTGCTTCCCTCCTAATCTTGGTTGCATTGAGTTTGGTTGTGCAAAAACTTCTCAGTTTAATGTAATCAAGATTATCCATTTTGCACTTCATAATGTTCTCTATCTCTTGTTTGGTCAAAAATTCTTCCCTTCTCCATAAATCTGATAAATACACTATTCCTTGCTCCAGTAATTTGTTTATACTATCAATCTTTATACCTAGATCATGTACTCATTTGGACTTTATTCTTGTGTATGGTGTCAGGCATTGGTCTTTGCCTAGTTTCTGCCACACTGTTATCCAGTTTTCCCTGCAATTTTGGTCAAACAGTGAGTTCTTATCCCAGAAGGGTGTTGGGTTTATCAAACAATTGATTGCTATATTCATTGACTACTGTGTCTTCAGTACCTAACAATATTCCACTGGTCTACCCTTCTGTTTCTTAGCCAGTAGCATGTGGTTTTGATAATTGCTGCTTTATAATAAAATTTGAAATCTGGTAGAGCTAGCCCACCTTCCCTAGCATTTCTTTCCATTCATTCCCTTGATATTCTGGACCTTTTGTTCTTCCAGATTAATTTTGATATTATTTTTTTCAGTTCTAGAAATTAATTATCTGATAGTTTGATTGGTATAGCACTAAATAAGTAAATTAACTTAGCTAGAATTGTCATATTTATTATATTGACTCAGCCTACCCACAAGCAACTGATGTTTTTCCACTTACTTAGATCTGACTTTTGAGCAGGTAAGTAGTGCAGTGGATAGAGCACCAGTGGAGTCAGGAGGACCTGAGTTCAAATCTCACTTCAGACACTTGACACTCACTAGCTATGTGACCTTGGGCAAGTCACTTAACCCCAATTGCCTCATCCTGGGTCATCTCTAGTCATCCTGATGACTATCTGGTTACTGGATTCAGATGGCTCTGGAGGAGAAGTGAGGTTGGTGATCTGCACAGCCCTCCCTCACTCAAAACAAAGTCAATTGCAAGTCATGTCATTATTTCTCTGATGGCATGGTCTTCTTTGGCAGCGAAGGATGAACACACAGATCTGACTTTATTTGTGTGAAAAGTGTCTTGTAGTTGTATTCATACAGGTCCTGGATTTGTTTTGGCAGATAGACTCCCAAATATTTTGTAGTGTCTGCCTAGCTTTAAATGGGATTTCTCTTTCTATCTCTCGTGCTGTGGGGCTTTTTTACTAATGTATAGAAATGCAGAACATTTGTGTGGGTTTATTTTGCAACCTGCAACTTTGCCAGAGTTGTTTATTATTTCAAGTAGTTTTTCACTTGAATCTCTGGGATTCTCTAAGTATATCATCATATTATATGCAAAGAGTGATAACTTAGTTTCTTCTTTGCCTATTCTAATTCCTTCAATTTCTTTTTCTTTTCTTATTGCTACAGCTAATATTTCTAGTACCAAGTTGAATAATAGTGGTAATAATGGACATTCTTGTTTCATCCCTAATCTTATTGGAAATGCATCTAGCTTATCTCCATTGCATACAATGCTTGCTGAAGGCTTTAGGTAGATACTGCTTATTAATTTATGGAAAGTTTCATTTATTCCTATGCTCTTCAGTGTTTTTAATAGGAATGGGTTTTGTATTTTGTCAAAAGCTTTTTCTGCATCTATTGAGATAATCATGTTGTTTCTGTTAGGTTTGTTGTTGATATGATCAATAATACTAATAGTTTTCCTAATATTGAACCAGCCCTGCATTCCTGGTATGAATCCTACTTGATCATAAGGTATTATTCTCTTGATAAGTTGTCGTATTCTTTTTGCTAAAATCTTATTTAAAATTTTTGCATCTATATTCATTAGAGAAATTGGTCTATAGTTTCCTTTCTCTGTTTTGTCTCTTCCTGGTTTAGGTATCAAAACCACATTTGTATCATAAAAAGAATTTGGGAGGACTCCTTCCTCAATTTTCCCAAATAGTCTATCTCATTTAGATTGTCAAATTTATGGGCATAAAGTTGGCCAAAGTAATTTCTAATTATTGTTTTAATTTCCTCCTCATTGGAGGTGAGTTCACCCCTTTCATTTTTGATATTGGTAGTTTGATTTTCTTCTTTCCTTTTTTTAGTCAAATTGACCAAATGTTTATCAATTTTATTGTTTTTTTTTTCATAAAACCGCCTCTTAGTTTTATTTATTAGTTCAGTAATTTTGTTAATTTCAATTTTATTAATCTCTCCTTTGGTTTTCAGTATTTCTAATTTGGCATTTTCTTGGGAATTTTCATTGATTTTTTTCGAGCTTTTTCAGTTGCATGCCCAATTTATTGATCTCCTCTTTCTCCGGATGAAGCCCTGTTTGTTGAGGGCCAGGGTGGTGTGCTGTTGACAAGATCAGGAAAGACCTTTGGGGAAACTGTTCTTTGAGACTGTGCTCATTATCATCCGGAATGGCTCTCCATGCCCCCCAGATGTTGCTGTCTCCGTGAGACAAATATGGGAACTACAGAAAACAAGGGATATGTAAAATAGATGTCCTCTACGCTAGCAGTCTTTAAAGACAGTAAGACTGGCCAAATCACTGGGACAGGAGAGGAGCAGGAGCAGAATGTCACGTAGACTTGCAGTTTCTGTCTATATATACCCTAATCCTCGGATCAATAAACGGAATTGGTCTATCTTTTCCTGCCTCCTGTGTCTCTTTTCTTCAACCACTTCACCGAGTGTGGGGATGCAGGTCATCTGCTACACCTGCTTGAGTCTTAAAGAAAGTCCAAGATCCAGGTGTGTGTTAGGAGTGGGAACAATACAAGGACTGGGGACAGCCCATGCCCAGTCCCAGAGAGGAAAGGTAAAGTCGTGTGTGTGTGTGTATTTGCATGTGTGTGCATGTGTGTGTGTGTATTTGCATGTGTGTGCATGTGTATGTGTGTATGTTTTTGTAGCTAGAATCTTGTCCCTCTCAGGCAATTATCAGGAAGAAGAATGATGTAGATGTCTTAAAAGACTTTGGTCCTGTGATTATGAGTTAACAATGCATGGGTCTGGAGAGTCTGTGTAGCCCAGGGAAGCTCCTTTCTAGAATCAGTTCTAATATTTATCTGGTAAAGTGCTAACAGAATAATTTGCTTTGGTTCATGAGGAAGTGAATTTGAATCCTACTTTTACCTCTATCTTAATAAACAGAGAAGTTTTCTGAGTCTCTATTTCTTCCACCACCAAGAGGGACTAATAGGGGCCCCTACCTTTCTAGGGCTGTTGTGAGTGTCAAAAGACCTAATGGAGAGTGTTTGGTAAATTATACTTTTCAGAACCATATTTGTATCAAAAAAAGAATTTGGAAGGATTCCTTCTTCCCCAGTTTTCCCAAATACTCTATATATTATTGGAATGTAATGTTCTTTAAATGTTTAATAGAATTCTCTTGTAAGTCCATCTGGCCCTGGAGATTTTTTCCTAGGGAGTTCACTCATGGCTCTTTCAATTCCTTTTTCTGAGATGGGGTTATTTAAATATTCAATTTTCTCTTCTTGTAATCTGGGCAATTTATATTTTTTAAAATAATCATCCATCTCATTTAGACTGTGAAATTTATGGGCATACAGTTGAGCAAAGTAATTTCTAATTATTGGTTTAATTTCCTCCTCATTGGAGGTGAGTTCACCCTTTCCATTTTTGATATTGGTAATTTGGTTTTCTTCCTTTTAAATCAAATTGACCAAAATTTTATTAATTGTATTGGTTTTTTCATAAAACTAATTCTTAGTTTTATTTATTAGTTCAATAGTTTTCTTAATTTCAGTTTTATTAATCTCTCCTTTAGTTTTCAGTATTTTCAATTTGGTATTTATTTGGGGATTTTCAATTTGTTCTTTTTCTAGCTTTTCAGTTGCATGCCCAATTCATTGATGTCCTTTTTTTCTATTTTATTCACGTGTGCATTCAAAGATATAAAAGTTCCCCTAAGAACTGCTTTTGCAGTATCCCATAAGATTTGGTAGGTTGTCTCATTACTGTCATTCTCTTGAATGAAGTTGTTGGTTGTTTCTATAATTTATTGTTTAACTCACTTATTCTTTAGGATTAGATTGTTTTGTTTCCAGGTTTTTGGTTTATATTTCCATGACCTTTCATTACATATAATTTTTATTGTATTATGATCTGAGAAGGATGCATTGATTATGTCTGCCTTTCTGAACTGAATTGTTAGGCTTTTATGCCATAGTACATGGTCAATTTTTGTATATGTGCCATAAAGATATATTCCTTTCTATCCCCATTCAGTTTTCTCCAGAGATCTATCATATCTAACTTATCCAGAGTTTTATTCACCTCCTTAACTTCTTTCTTGTTTCTTTTGAGGTTAGATTTATTAAGGTCAGAGAGGGGAGGGTGCGGTCCCCCACTAGCATAGTTTTGCTGTTTCTTCCTGTAACTCACTTAACTTGTCATCTAAGAATTTGGATGCTATACCACTTGAAGCATATATTTTTAGTAATGAAACTGTGTCGCTGTCTAGGATGTAGTTTTTTTTTCTTATCCCTTTTGATTAGATATATTTCAGCTTTTGCTTTGTCTGAGATTAGGATTGCTACTCCTGCTATTTTTACATCAGCTGAAGCACAATATATTCTGCTCCAACCTTTTATCTTTACCCTGTGTATACATATGCCTCTGTTTCAAATGTGTTTCTGGTAAACAATATATTGTTGGATTATGGTTTTCAATCCATTCTGTTGCCCATCCCGATTTTATGGGAGAGTTCATCCCATTCACATTCACAGTTATGATTAATATCTGTGTCTTTCCCTCCATCCCCTTTCCTTCCATTTATGCTTTTAGTTCTCCCTTCTCCTTTCCCCTCCACAATAGAGTTTTAATTTTTGACCACTGCCTCCTTCAGTCTTCCTCTCTTCTTTCAGCCCCACTCCCTCTTCCCTTCCAACTTCTTCCCTCCTTTTTCTTTCCCCCTTCCCCTCCTACTGCCTATATAGTTAGTTGTATTTCTATACTTAACTTAGTTTATTGTTCCCTCTTTGAACTCAATCAGATGACAGTAACTCTCAAACAATGAACATCTCCCTCCCATCTTTCCCTCTATTGTAATATATTTTGTGCCTCTACCTGTGATGCAATTTACCTTTTTCTGACTCCTTTTCACATCTTCCATTAAAATCCCTTCACAGGGGGTGGAGTCAAGATGGCGGAGTAGAAAGACGCACGTATGCGAGCTCCGAACCCACAGCCCATAGATTTAATGTAAGAAGAGCTCCCCAGAAGTTCTGGATCACTGCAGGGTGTGTAGAAACACAGTGGAAGAGATTTCCGTTCCAGAGAGCCCTGGAGAGCCGTCCCCAGGGTCCGTCGCACCCCAGAAAGTGGACCCCACCCCAGCGTTGCCCTGGCCGCGGCCCCAGAGAAGCTGATCTGAGCAGGCTTCAGGGACAGAACCTCTGGTGGCCTGGAAGGTCCCTCTGTCCACAGACTCTAGAGGTCAATGAGAGACATGCCCGGGCTGGCCGAGAGGGGAGCGGGGTGTCTCCGTGGCTCGGGCCCCCTTGGGAGGAAGCGGCAGAGGCAGAGGCAGGGGCGGTGGTGGAGGCAGCGGCAGCGCAGCAGTGGCGGCCTGGGACTCCCCCAGTAGCAGGCAGGATTTTATTACTGAAAGTCTCTGCATAAACCACCTGAAGGAGCTGAGCCTGGGAGACGGCCCTGCCCCACCCACTCCATTTCTGAAGGTTTCTGCATAAAGCCCCTGAGGGAACTGAGCCTGGGAGGCGGCCCTGCCCCCACCCCAGCACCAGAACTAAAGCTCACATTGAATAGCAGCTGTGCCTGCCACGGAAAGCCCATTTGAATCTTAGACCCCAAGCACTAGCTGGGCAGATCTAGGCGGGGGTGGACAGGAATCTCAGAAGTCAAGTAACTGGTTGGGAAAATGCCTAGAAAAGGGAAGAAAAATAAGACTATAGAGAGTTTTTTTTGAACAGATGCAAATGATCCCGACTTTTGGATCTGATGACAAGGACATATTCTTGCCATCAGGGAAAGACGTGGAGGGCGGGGCCTCGGTACCCCAGACATCCCAGGGGGATGTCGGGTGGGCTCAGGCCTTGGAAGAGCTCAAAAAGTATTTTAAAAAGCAAGTTAGACAGATGGAGGAAAAACTGGGAAGAGAAATGAGAGAGATACAAGAAAAGTATGAAAAATGGGTCCATACCTTGGTAAAGGAGACCCAAAAAAATGCTGAAGAAAATAACACCTTGAAAAATAGGCTCACTCAATTGGCAAAAGAGGTTCAAAAAGCCAATGAGGAGAAGAATGCTTTCAAAAGCAGAATTAGCCAAATGGAAAAAAGAGGTTCAAAAGCTCACTGAAGATAATAGTTCTCTCAAAATTAGAATGGAACAGATGGAGTCGAATGACTTTATGAGAAACTAAGAAATCACCAAACAAAACCAAAAGAATGAAAAAAATGGAAGAGAATGTGAAATATCTCATGGGAAAAACAACTGACCTGGAAAATAGATCCAGAAGAGACAATTTAAAAATTATGGGACTACCTGAAAGTCATGATCAAAAAAAGAGCCTAGTTATCATCTTCCATGAAATTATCAAGGAAAACTGCCCTGACATTCTACAACCAGAGTGCAAAATAAATATTGAAAGAATCCATCGATCACCACCTGAAAGAGATCCAAAAAGAGAAACTCCTAGGAACATTGTGGCCAAATTCCAGAACTCCCAGCTCAAGGAGAAAATCTTGCAAGCAGCTAGAAAGAAACAATTCCAGTACTGTGGAAATACAATCAGGATAACTCAAGATCTAGCAGCTTCTACATTAAGGGATCGAAGGGCGTGGAATAGGATATTCCAGAAGGCAAAGGAACTAGGACTCAAACCAAGAATCACCTACCCAGCAAAACTGAGTATAATACTTCAAGGGAAAATATGGTCTTTCAATGAAACAGAGGACTTTCAGGAATTCTTGATGAAAAGACCAGAGCTGAAAAGAAAATTTGACTTTCAAACACAAGAATGAGAAGAAGCATGAAAAAGTAAACAGCAAAGAGAAGTCATAAGGGACTTACCACAAGTGAACTGTTTACATTCCTACATGGAAAGACAATATTTGTAACTCTTAAAACTTTTCAGTACCTGGGTAGTTCGTGGGTCCATACACACACATGTACATGCATGCACGCCCACACACATACACACATGCACACACATACAGAGACAGAGAGCACAGAGTGAATTGAATAGGATGGGACCATATCTTAAAAGAAATTAAGGTAAATGGTGAGAGAGAAATGTAGTGGGAGGAAAGAGGGTGAAATGGAAGGGGGTAATTATATGTCATTTAAGAGGCAAGTAGGAGACTTTTTAGTGGAGGGAAAAAGAGGAGAGCTGAGAAAAAAAAAACAATTAGTTTACCCTCATCACATTTGACTAAAGGAAGGAATAAAATGCACTCATTTTGGTATGAAAACCTATCTTACAGTATAGGAAAGTGGAGGAGAAGGAGATAAGCAAGGGGGGGGATGATGGAAGGGAGGGCAAAGGGAGGAGGGAGCAATTTGAAGTCAACACTCAGGGAGGGACAGGATGAACAGACAGAAGAGAAACAATGAGGGGCAGGATAGGATGGAGGGTAATTCAGTTAGTCTTACACAACACGACTATCAGGGAAGTCATTTGCAAAACTACACAGATATGGCCTATATTGAATTGCCTGCCTTCCCAAAGGGAATGGGTGGGGAGGGAGGGATGGGGAGAATTTGGAACTCAAAGTTTTAGGAACAACTGTTTAGTATTGTTGTTGCTACTAGGAAATAAGACATACAGTTAATGAGGAATAGAAAGTCATCTGGCCCTACAGGAGAAAAGAGAAGATGGAGACAAGAGAAGGGAGGGATGACAGAAGAGAGGGCAGATTGGAGATAGGGAAAATTAGATTGCGTGGTGTATTGGTGTGGGGGGAGGGGATAAAAAGGGAGAAAATTTGGAACCCAAAATTTTGTGAAAATGAATGTAAAAAGTCAAATAAATAAATAAATAAATATTTTTTAAAAAATAAAATCCCTTCACAATATTAAATCACATTTTTATCATGACATCTTTTACTTTATACCCTTTCCTCTATCTAAGTATATCCCTTTTTTATATCATAATAAATATACAGTTCTCAAGATTAACAAGTATCACCTTCCCTTATAGGGGTGTAAACAGTTTGCCCATATTGAATAACAAGTTGTTTTTTTTCCCCTTGTTTCATTTTTATGCCTCTCTTTAGACTTGTGTTTGAAGATCAGATTTTCTATTGAACTCTGGCCTTTTCATCAGGAAGGTCTGGAAATCCCTTATTTCATTGAATGTCCATCTCCTTGCCTGAAATATTATGCTGAACTTTGCTGGGTAATTGATCCTTGGTTGTTGTCTCAGCTCCTTTGCCTTATGGAATATCATATTCCAATTCCTCCAGTCTTTTAATGTAGAAACTGCAAGGTACTGTGTGATCCTGACTGTAGCTCCTCGATATTTGAATTGTTTCTGTCTGGCTACCTGTAGTATTTTCTCCTTCACTTGATAGTTCTGGAATTTGGCAATGATATTCTTTGGTGTTTTTCATTTGGGATCCCTTTCAGAAGGTGAGTGGTAGATTCTTTCAATGACTATTTTGCCCTCTGAATCTAAGACTTCTGGGGAATTTTCCTTGATGAGTTCTTGGAAGATATCGTCCAGGCTCTTCTTATCATCATGGCTTTCTGATAGACCAATAATCCTTAGATTTTCTCTTCTAGATCTATTTTCCAGGTGAGTTTGTTTTTTCAATTAGACATTTTACATTTTCTTCTAGTTTTTCATTCTTTAAATTCTGTTTGACTGTTTCTTGATGTCTTATAGAGTCATTAATTTCTATTTGCTCAATTCTAATTTTTATCAAATTGTTTTGTTCAGTTCACTTTTGCATTTCTTTTTTCATCTGTTGAATTGTTCCTTTTAAGGAGTTATTTTCTCCAGTTAAGTTTTGTATTTCTTTTTTCATTTGTCCAATTTTCATTTGAAATTCTTCTGTGATTTCATTTTTCATATTTTTAAAATCATTGGTCAGTTTTTCTTCTATTTCTCTACTTTGGCTTTTAAATCCTTCCTGAGCTCTTCCAAGAATGCCTGTTGTGCTTCAGACCAGTTTGTAGTCCCTTCTGAAGTTTCAGATGGGAGTACAGTCTCAATGCTGACCTCTATGGTATTTATGTTTTGGTCCTTGTCGCCATGGAAAGATTCTATGGTCTTTTCTGCTTTGCTTCTTACTCATGATGATCACCCTTTCCCTGGCTTTGAAAGTAGGTATCTGCATCTGAGGTACAGGGGGCTCTGTCCCACAGTGCCTGTGCCTAAAACTTGAGGCTTTATATGTTGTGGGCCTCTGGTTCTTTCAGCTAGAAACTAAAATGCTACAGCTTACCTGGTGCTGAACTGTCTGGTATTGGAAAGCAGAGGCCAGATGAAGTCTTTTTGGGTTTCCCCAGAGTTACCCTGGAGGTAGCTTGTTAAGTGTGGGGGAGGGGTGGTCTGGTCACAGACAGTCTCATCTGCTAAGCTAGAGCATAGGCAAGCTCAGTAGTTGGTGATCCCATCTGCAATATTGTCTTCCTGATTCCCCTGGGGTGCTGAGGCACTCCTGGGGTCCTAGTGTTGGCCATTGCAGGCTTCACCAATCTGGGTCTCAGGATCTTCTCATGGTTTGCTGACGTGGGGCTGTCTGGGAAAGCTCCAGTACTGCACTGATCCCCTTCAGCTACAGCAAGAGGGACCCTCCCGAGTGATATTTCAAGCCTCAAGTGCTAAGGGACTCTTTACCCGTTCTGCTGCTCCCAGTCTTCCAGGATTTTTCCAGGGAGATATTCTCTGGGCTCTTTAAGGTCAACAAGAGGAGGGAGATAGCAGTTACCAATCACTCCGCCATCTTGGCTCCCAGGAGAAATCCTCTGCAAATTATACTTTTTCTGTATAGTTGTGAGATCTTGCTCAACTACTTTGCTCACCCTAGCCAGCTAACTGACATCCACCATGACCATGAATGCCTAGACCTTTACCTCTTCTAGGTGACTTCTCTATTCTATTTTGGGGTGGGTTATTTTTTTTTTTTTTTGTAATTTCAAACTTAGGTACAAAGTGAGAAAAGAAAGAAAATGCCATGTACTTAGTATCATAAGAGAAGATTCAATATAAAACCATAAATTTCCATTTTAGGAAAACCCATTTGATAAATACTACCTAATTTTTTGAAAATACCCAGCTTTGTTTCCTTGCTATTCCTTTGTTATCTGCTGTGCACTTTTTCTTTGTGTTTCCCCTTTCCTCCCCCAACACTGCAAAGAAGACTGCAATGCTGCAATTGAATGTAGATATGTAACTATATCTTTATGTACAAATAACATATATATGCTTAGAGATCTATAAACATATACATATATTCACATATACTGTCATACCCGTATATGTAAGGTCATGTTATGTTCATTTCCTCCTATCATCTGTTTCTCTGAAGGTGGATAGCACCTTCCTTCAAAAGTTCAAGTGTTTCTATGTTTTTCAAAATCAGCTAGCTCATTGTTTCCTACACCATATCAATATTCCATGAGAAAGAATAAACAAAAAAAAAACACAAAAAATGGAGCAAATAGTATGCTTCAATATGCCTTTAGACTCCCTATTTCTTTCTTTGGATGAGGAAAACATTTTCCATTATGAGTCTTTTGGAATTGTTTTAGGTCCTTGCATTGATGACAAGAGCTAACTGTACCAAATCCAATCATTGTACAATATGGTTGTTATTGTTTACAATGTTTTCCTGGTTCTGCTCACTTCACTCAGCATCAGTTCATATAACTCTTTCCAGGTTTTTCTGAAGTTGGCCTGCTCATCATTTCTTATAGCAGAATACCATTCCATTACAGTCAGATACCACAACTTGTTCAGTCATTCCTCAATTGATGGACATGCCCTCAATTTCCAGTTCTTGGCCACTACAAAAGGAGCTGCTATACATATATTTGTACATGTGGATCCTTTCCCTGTTTTGATGATGTCTTTGCTATACAGCCCTTGAAGTGGTATTGCTAGGTCAAGGGGTATGCACATTTTTATGGCACTTTGGGCATAATTCCCAATTACTGTCCAAAATGATTGGATCAGTTCACAACTCCACAAACTCTGAATTAGTGTTCCAATTATCCCACACCTTCTTTATAATTTTTTCTGTTTTGTCACGTTAGCCAATCTGATAGGTGTTATCTGGTCCCTCAGAGTTGTTTTGATTTTCATTTCTCTAGTGAATAGTGATTTAGAACATTTTTCTCCCATGACTATAGCCAGCTTTAATTTCTTCATCTGAAAAGTGCCTGCTCATATCCTCTGACCATTATTTAATTGGGGAATGACTTGTAGTCTCATAAATTTGACTCAATTCTCTATCTATTTTAGAAATGAGGCCTTTATCAGAGACACTAGTAAAAATTCCCCGTTTTATGCTTCCTTCCTTATCTTGGTTGTACTGACTTTCTTTGTGCAAAAACTTTTAAATTTAATGTAATTAAAATTATCTACTTTGCATTTGATAATATTCTCTATCTCTTGTTTGGTCATAAATTCATCCATTCTCTTCCTTGTTCTCCTAATTTGCTTATAGTGTCACCCTTTATATCTAAATTTTGTACCATTTGAACTTCATTTTGGTATCCAGTGTCAGGCATTGGTCTATCCCCAGTTTCTGCCATACTACTTTCCAGCTTTCCCACCAGATTTTGTCAATAGTGAGTTTTTATCCCAGGAACTGGGGTCTTTGGGTTTATTACTATAAACCCAAGTAGATTACTATCGTCATTGGCTACTATTGTATCTTGTGTACTAGTTTATTCTAGTGATCCACCACTCTACTTAGCCAGTACCAAGTAGTTTTGATGATTGCTGCATTGTAAAACAGTTTAAGAACTGATGTGGCTAGGAAATCTTCCTTTGCATCTCTTTTCATGAATTTCCTTGATATTCTGTACTTTTTGTTCTTCCAAATGAATTTTATTATTTTTTCTAACTCTATAACAAAATATCTGGTAGGTTGATTGGTATGGCACTGCATAAGTAAATTAATTTTAACTATAATTATAATTTTTATTATATTAGCTACCCATGAGCACCTCAGAGTTTTCCAATTCTTTACATTTGACTTTATTTGTGTGAAAAATGTTTTGTAATTATGTTCATATAGTTCCTGTGTTTGTTTTGGCAAGTAGATTCCCAAATATTTTATAGCATCTAGAGCAATTTTAAATGGAATTTCTCTATCATTTGCTCTTGAACTTTTTGAGAAATATATAGAAAATCTGATGATTTATATGGATTTATTTAATATTCTACAATTGTGCTAAAGTTGTTTATTTTTCAGGTAGTTATTTACTTGATTCTCTGAGATTATCTAAGTATATCATCTTATCATCTGCAAAGAGATGCACTGCACTGAGAAGAAAAAAACTGAAGGAATTAAAATAGGCAAAGAGGAAACTAAACTATCAATCTTTGTAGATGATGTGATGATATACTTGCAGAATCCTAGAGAATCTAGTAAAAAACTACTTCAAATAATAAAGAATGTTAGCACAGTTGCAGGATATAAAATAAACTCATGTATATCATCAGCATTTCTATATATTATTAACAAAGTTCAGCAGCAAATGATAGAAACAAAAATTCCATTTAAAGTTACTATAGATGCTGCAAAATATTTGAGAGTGCACCTACCAAAACAGACCCAAGAACTATATGAACACTTTTACACTAATACACTATTACAAAACACTTCTCACACACATAAAGTCGGATCTAAATATTTCGAAAACACATCAGTTGCTTGAGGGTGGGCTGAATTAATATAATAAAAATGACAATTCTACTGAAATTAATTTACTTATTTAGTGTCATACCAATCAAACTACCAGAAAATTATTTTGTAGAGCTAGAAAAAATAGCATCAGAATTCATCTGGAAGAACATAAGGTCTAGAATATCAAGAATAAATACAATGAATGGAGAATGAAAACAATGAAAAAAAATGCTGGGGAAGGTAGCCTAGCCATATCAGATCTTAAATGGTATTATAAAGCAGCTAATCATCAAAACTACTTGTATTGGCTAAGAAATAGAGGGATAGATCAGTGAGATAGATTAGGTACATAAGATGCAGTAGACAATGATTATAGCAACTTCTGTTTGGTAAACTCAGAGACCACATTTGACAAAAGAATTTATCACTTGACAAAAACTGATGGGAAAACTAGAAAACAGTATGGCAGAAACTGGACAAAGATCAACGGCTGACACTATATACCAAAATAAAGTCCAAATAAGTACATGATTTAGGTATAAAGACTGGTACTATAAGCAAATTAGGGGAGCAAGGAATCTGTCAGATTTATGGTGAATGGAGGAATTTATGACCAAACAAGAGATAGAGAAGATTATGAAATGCAAAATGGATAATTTGATTACATTAAATTGCAAAGTTTTTGCACAGACAAAGCCAATGCAACCAAGCTAAGGAGGGAAGCAGAAAAAGAAATAATTTTTAAAACCAGTGTCTCTGATAAAGGCCTCGTTTCCAAAGGATATAGAGAATTGAGTCATATTTGCAAGAATACAAGTCATTCCCCAATTGATTAAAGGATATGAACAGAAAATTTTCAAAGGAAGAATTAAAACTATCTATAGTCATATGAAATAATACTCTATATCACTCTTGATTAGAGATGTGCAAACCAAAACAACTCTGAGGTACCACAACACTAATTCATCTTTGGTGGAGCTGTGAGCTGATCAACCATTCTGAATAGCAATTTGAAACTATGGTGAAAGGGCTCGAAAAATGTACATACCCTTTGTTTGACCCAGCAATGCCACTTCTAGGGCTGTATCCCAATGAGATCATACAGAAATGGGAAAAGTATTTGTAGCAGCTCTTTTCGTGGTGGCCAAAAACTAGAAAGTGATGCCATACCAACCAACTGGGGAAATGGCTGAACAAATAGTGGTATATAAATTTTTTAAAAGTTAATTTGTTTTCAACTTTCTAAAATCACTTCCATATATCTTCGATTTTTCCCTTTCCCTTCCTCACCTTTCCCCCTCCCACCACCCTTCCTCCCTGAGATGGCATGCAGTCTTATATAGGTTCTACATGTACATTCTTATTAAATATATTTTCTCCTTAGTCATGTTGCATAGAATTAAAATGAATGGGAGAAACCATTAAGAAAACCCCAAAACATAACACAAGAGAAAATGGTCTGCTTCATTCTGTGATCCAATTCCATAGTTCTTTCTCCGGCTGTAGAAGGCATTTTGCCTCAAGAGTCCATTGAGAATTTTTTAGGTCCTTGCATTGCTGTAAAGGGCTAAATGTATCATATAAAAGTCCTTACCTTGCACAATGGCCCCAAATTTGTTCTCACTGTCTCCTATCTGTCCTTTCCCCAACCACGTAGTCACAACTGAATGAGTAAGTGAATGTGTGAATGAGATAGTGACTGGACAGTAAGATTTAAGTTACTGGGCTACAAGAAGGGTGAGTGCCCTGACATTTGCTGGTTCTTGACCAGATGGAAGGAATGGCAAGTCATTGAGGAAGGTCTGATTCACCTAAATCCTTTAGGTCTCACACAACTACTAGGAAAACCAACTCTAGAAGACATTTGTTGCACTTTCTAGGTTGTGCCAGGACTGAATGAAAAGGGGTAAGGACACCTATTCTGTGCCAGGCACTGTGTTAAGTGCTTTACCAATGCTACCTTATCATACCCTCATAGCAACCCTGTAAGGAAAGTGCTGCAATTATAGCTGAGGAAACTGAAGGAAATGGAAAAGGAGGGATGTGTCCAGACTCACACAGAAGCACTATAGGGGTCTGCAACATGAACTGGAGCTCACAAGAAGAGAAAGTCTCTTGATGTGACACAAAAGGTTGCAAATAGATTTAATCTTTCAGCAACTCCCTGCCATGGCGTGTAGCGGATGGCCCACATCCCTACGCAGCTCGGTGATGTGGTTGAAGAAAAGAGATACAGGACGCGGGAAAAGATAGATCAATTCTGTTTATTGATCCGAGGGTTAGGGTATATATAGACAGAAAGTGCAAGTCTACGTGACATTCTGCTCCTCTCCTGTCCCAGGCCAGTCTTATTGTCTTTAAAGACTGTTAGCCTAGAGGACATCTATTTTACATATCCCTTGTTTTCTGTAGTTTCCATATTTGTCTCACGGAGACAGCAACATCTGGGGGGCATGGAGAGCCATTCGGGATGACAAAGAGCACAGTCTCAAAGAACAGTTTCCCCAAAGGTCTTTCCTGATCTGGACAACAGCACTCCACCCTGGCCCTCAACAATGGTGTTTCCCAGGGGCCTGTGCTTTTTCCAACTTACTTTGGCTTCAAAAATGTCGAAGTGATACCTCTGGTAGGAGAATGAGAAAATGCAGGGGCAGTGAGTACAGGGTGCCAAGCAGAGGCCCTAGGCTATATGAGCCTGCCCAGAGAGCAGGGGCTGCTCTGTCCTGGGGACCCAGAAGGAAGGAACTGCTGCTCTGAACTGAATCCCCTGAACAGCCTGGGGAAGGTTTTGTTCAGTGCTAAAGCATTATGGGATTGGGGAGCTCTTAGACAGCTGACAGTCACAAGCCACAGCATCCTCAGGCTACAGGCTGCTGACAGTGAGAGGGAAATCTGCCCCAGACCCATTTCCACTGACACAAGGAGGCACTCCAGATACCAGCCTGGTAGTCCTATAGATAAGGAGCCTGGGGGCTTGGAAGGTTTCCCCTGGGACCAGTTTCATTGTTTAAATGTAAAAAACACATCCTTATGAGTAAGGCTCTCACCGGCTTTGCAGATAATGGTGACCCCTTGTCCAGGAAATCTATACACAGAATATGAAGACTGGATCAGTACAATGGCCCATTGAAATCTAAGAAGAAACAAGGATCAGATCAAGACGAATGAATGAATGACCATGTTAAAAGGTGAGAATGAAACAATTTTGTGGAAAACAATGAATTCCCAAATTTGACAATCATATTTGTTAGAGGTTTGACATGAAGCATATTTTCCCACAGACCTCACAGCTATTTTTTATTTGTATTTTTTATTGTGTGGCCTGGTCATGCCTGTCAGCCCATGTGCCTTTGCTGCACTTGAACTTCTTAACCCACGAGATCAAGGGAAACATAGGTTTTGTTTAGTTTTGTTTTGTTTTCTAGGGAAAACCTCTACTCTGGAGGCTCTTTCTCTGATCTGCTGTGTCTCACCCTGAGCCCAGAGCACCAAGAGCCAGAGGAGCTGACAAGGGCCTTGGAGATGTGTAGAGAGAGCACTAAGCCCTTAAGACAGACAGGAAGAGGGGTTTTTTTTATCCTGAGCAGAGCCTGTGAGAGCTGCCTTGGGTCTCCATGTGCAAAAGAGCCCCGGGTCTGGTATGAGCCTCATCTCAGTATCCTGGCTGCCAGAGTAGGTCACACCACTTGAAGTTGGTCCTGGGGAACATGGCTTCCTCTTTTGTGTCCTCAAATCAGAAATCCCCAGGCCATAGAAAAGTTCATGTTTAGTGTGTGACAAAAGAACAGTTGCCACTAATCGTGCAGAAGAATGAGGAAAGGTTTGTGTCTGTGCCCCAGGATTAGATTCCCTCTAGCCAGGAGAGAGCTCCAAGCCTTGGGGATGTGGCAGAGATTGCAGGAACTCAGGGTCCCTCACCTGCTTCTACTCATGTACCTGCCCCAACACCTCCCACTGCTGGAGAAGGTATGGAGTCAAGGAGGCAGTGAGCAGGGTCTATCCAAGGCTAGACAACCCTTTAGATAAGGTCCCTGAGAAATACCTAGCTGAATGGATGAGTCAGTCCCTAGGTGAGGTCACTGGAGTTATGCTACGCATTGAGGAGGCAAACATTGTGCCTGGTCCCATCCCCACATTCCCATCCCAGACATAAAAAAGAGAGAAGTTAAGGCCTGTAGGTATGGTATCTCCCAAGTCTGGCCACTTCTCAGAACTTGGATCCGTCAATTTCTGTGAAGGGCAGAGTGATTGGCTCAGAGACAGAAACAAGGAAGCAAGACAATGAGTCACTGACATCTGGCCAATCACTTCCCTCTTAGGGGAACACCATCGTCTTCTTGGAGTCTCTGCCTCTGATCTCTTCCTCTCTCCAATCAGTCAACAGCAGTGAAGGAATAAATGACAAAGCAATCAGTAAGTTATGGGCAAAAACAGAATGCTAAGTCCTATGGTTGGAAATAAAAAGGTAGAACAGGGCCTGTTCGTAAGTGCTAATATTTTCAAAGCAGATAATAACATAATAATAACAATATTGTTATTAATAATAACAACTTTAGTGAGTGCCTTGTCTCGTTTCATCCTCATAATGGCTCTAGGAGGTAGGTTCTCTGAACTAAAAACACAGATGTGAGGTACTGATCTATTTTACAGATGAGAAAGCTGTTAACTCAGCAGTTAATTGACGTGTTCACAGTGGCACAGTTAATAAATGAATATGGCAGGATCGGAAGACAAACCTTCCTGACTCTAGGCGCAAAATCCTGTACTCCGCAATGGTCAGGTTTCTATAGATAAAGACATAGATCTATCTATTTATCCATTCATCCATCTGTCTCTGCTCTATCTAACCTTCTCTCTTATGCAGGCAGAGTTGAGGGTCCAAAGGTCCCAGTCAAAATCTTCTGGAAAGTTTGGTAATTTCTCAACAAAGGATACTTGGAGGAGGTGCCTCTGTCCTTGAGAGGTTATTAGTATCACATGACCAATGAGAATCAGAAACAGAATGCTGTACTGGGATTCTTGACTACTGGGTCACTCAGTTAATCAATAAATGATGGATTCTGCCACTGCATCCAGATGGTTCTGGAGGAAAGTGAGGCTGGTGACTTTACACAACCCTGCCTCCCTGAAATCCAATTCATTTGCAGGTCAAGACATCACCCTCATGTTGAGTTTGTTCCTCTTGGAGAATGAAGCACAATCTGTGACTAGGAGAAGAGCAATAGCACCTTCATGTGGTCAGAGGGAGGAGGAAGAAGAGACCTTCATCTTTCTCCTTCTTTTTCCAAGATCCAGAGACAAGAATTGTTAGAGCTAGAATGTGTAGATGTTTTCACTGCTGTACTTAGAGCTTATCATGGGAAAAGAGAGAGAGTAGATGTAGCACCTTAGGAACATACATGTTGGTTTTTTCTGAGGCTTGAACCTATACTTGAACATTACTAAAGCCCAGGGTTTTACATGCATACGCTCTGCATAGTGGGAAGTTGGCAGCAGTTACCTACCATGTGAACTCAAAGAGCTATTTCTCTCCTGACACTAGTTTTCTAAGTGTCACACACTTTGCTTCTCTCCATGTACTAAGGATCAGTGACATTGGCCTCCATATTGTTTGTCACACATGAATTTCCATCTCCTGACTCTGCATGTTCACTGGTTCCCATCACTGCCCCTCCTCACCCATTCCTTGAATGCTGTCCTTCCTTATCTTAGTCTCCAGATTTCAAGAGACTGGCTGCCTTCAAGAAGATTTCCTCATTCCATTATCTCTGTTTATTTCTTCCAGTTTACCTTGTATATAGATTTTATGTACGAAACAAGGAAACAAAGGGGTTTTTTAAGAGCCTGCTTAGTGCCAGGCATAGGTATTTTACAAATATTATCTCATCAGACCCTAGTAACAACCCTGTTCTGTAGGTCACAATGATCGGGGAAATTTGAACCCCTCAAAGGACAGGCCTTTGAACTTCCCCACATATTTCAGGAACCCAGCATCTGGCCCACTCCAAGTCTACTTCAATTACTTAACACTCCTTCATCCCATCTAGGCTCCTTTCTCCATTACTTCCAGAGCACTCCACTGCCAGATTCCATTCAGATCTCCCCTAATCTTTCTGTATAAAAATACCAGTCCCAACCTCATCAAATCCAGATTCTTCACATCTAGCCCACTTGTATTGGTGTCACAAATAATGCAGACTCACCAGCCATCTGGCTGGCTTCTATTGGTGATACTTGTTACTTGAATTAAAAGGTCTGAGTGGTTGAATTCTTTTGAGAAGGACCCCTATCCTGCCCCTTTGGATTTCAGGATTCCTAGCACAACTACACTGCAACACTATCAACTCCCTTTTACTGAGGCTTGATTTGATTGACACTAGGTCAATCAGTCTATCCCCTGTATCTCTTTATGATTACGCATGGCTTGGGTGTGTGCTGGGGCGGGGGAGGGTGGTGGTATAGTTGTTTGCAAATTGTACATTTTCTTTTTGCATTATGGGAATCCCAAGAACCTACTGGTTGCTCAGAAAAGACCAGATGCTTAACAAAATCTTGTTGACTTAAATACTTGACCAAATTCTTTAGAATGTGAGCTTCTTATGGGGAGGGATTGTTTGACCTTCCTTGGTGCTCCCTGTATCTAACACAGAGCCTGGCACACAATCAGGGCTTATTGAATTGACATGATGGAGTACGTGGAAAATGAGGATTGGAATAATTTTCTTATTTTTTGCATTCCAAGATCTGACTAGCAATTTTACTCAATTTGTTGGAGTCTGTTGAAACTGAGTTGGTTCAAAGATGTAGTAATTCTCATACGTGTTATTCTAGATGAAGTTTCATAATTTTCAAAATCAGTTGCCAGACAAATTCTCAGAAAACTTGTATATAATAAACAAATATGCAAGATCCCTCCCTAAACCTTACTTTGGCTGTTAGACTTAATTACTCAGTAAAATATTTCATTACTTTAGAATTGGAAGACCTCTAGTTTAAGCAACTTCTTTCCTTAGGGCTGCTAGGTTTTTGTAACCCAAACATCTGATCTGTCCCCAAGGAACTCCCCAGGTAAGGAGAATCTGTCTTCTCTAAAGCTAAGTTATCTTTATTTTGTAAATTAAATACATCCAATTAAATACTTAGTAGTTTTTCAACATTGCAGTCACATTCTTTAACAGTTTAATTCATCTTTCATAGCTTCCAGATCAAAAGAAAAGTTGATTTCCTAAGGATATAATTACATCACCCTCCAGATATGACTTTAAGTTCACATTGCTTATCAAATAATTTTCAAAATCACAGAGATGGAGTCTTTGGGTTCATATACTTGGGCCTCAATTCTAAAATCCCATCTCTCTTTAAAAATCCCATTTCTCCTTAGCCTCAAAATACTATTCCAGGCAGTTTCTCCTCAGATCAAGGACACAGCCTGTCCAGCAACAACCATTATTTCCCTTCTTGCTACGGCAATCAGCTGCACCTATAGAACTTATTACTCTGAAACAACTATGTACTGACAGAACTGGCTGTGTACTGGGTCATAACATTTACTACTCACTGACCAATCATATGTATCCTACACTTAGACATATGTATTCTCCCTCATATTTACCTTACCTTGTCTAACAAGATGTTGATGAGAAGAGCCTGATATTTCTGAGCCAGATCAGACCTTTAGTTGACTTAGTGACTTTTCAGGCCTAAAAGCGCAACTTCAGTTAGTGCCCCCATTGGGCTATTTCCTGATGAGCTCTGGGTAAAACACCTGGACAAGAAGATAAAAGTGCATGATCCCTTAAGAACTAGGCACTCCTTAATTACTCCCTAATCCCACCCCAAAACTCCTAGTTAGCATATTTGGCATGTTTCACTATAGAATATCCCATATAAACTTTATCTGTACCTTTCTAATGTTACAGGTTCCTTACGAACTCCTGCCCTCTGAAAAGTGTAATAAATGCTTACTTTACCTCAACAATGCTGGAGTCCTTGAATTACTTCAAGGCAGCCTCCCCCTGGTACACTGGTCTTTGTTGGTTTCCACCCCACCTTCCAGCACTCATCCACATAAAATTTTAAAGCATCATTAAAACAAAAGTAACCTTACAGATTTAAAACATATCTTATTGTTTTGACAATAAAAACTTAAAACAAAAACTTGTTGCCATTCAAATGACAATTCAGTTGACTATATTTCCCAAATTATCGACTTACATAGACAATCACTTTGTTCAGCCATGATTTTAAAACTCCAGACAGATTGTTGTCCATTATCAAAATATGTTTACCAGATTTTGCTCCAGCAAAGAACAAAGTGAGAACCCATCAACTGTTGAATAAAGAAATAACAACGTATTGATTCAAAGGAATACTATTGAAGAATAATGAAAAATGAGAAATGACCATGGCAAAGAAACAGAAGAGGGCAAAGCTCTAGTTTTAGAGATTTAATCAAGTAAGTAATTTTGGATGTTTAAAGAGATCTCTTATACTGTGAAATCTAATGAGGTTTTGAGCAAGAGACAACCTTGTTAATTAGATCCCTAAGTTTTATGTCCAGCAAGATTTTTCCAATGTATACTTAAATTTAGTTCGAATGCAAAGAAAACTATTTAATACCACACTCACAATTCTGTCATGGAACCACTGACTCCAAAGAGGTCAAAGTTGTTGACTTTTATGAAACCATAAAACTGTACAAAATTTTTCTAGGGAAAAGACAGAGAGGCGTGACATTCTATACCATCAGTCAAAACCCAACCTGGGGCTGACTGAGGCTCAGGTCCTGAGGTTATTTTTGCAAAATTCAGACTCAAATAGAAGAAAACCACTGGACCCTAAAGATATGATTGAAATAGCATGGCTTACAGATAGGAATTCAGAGTGAGGCATGGATTTAGGGGATTAGATCTGGTAGATAAAAGTGCCTGAAGAGCCACTGACAGAGATTCTTAATATTGTGCAGGAAGCAAGAACTAAATATATCCTAAAGAAAAAGAACAAAGCAAAATGGCTGTTTGATGAGGCCTTACAAATAGCTGAGGAATGAAGGAAAGGGAAAAGCAAAAGGGAGATTTCCTCAAATGAATTCATAATTTGTGAGAATAGCAAGGACAAATAAGGTTTCTTAAATGACCATGGCAAAGAAACAGAAGAAAACAATTGAACAGGAAGGACAAGAGACCTTTTCAAGAAAATGTGAGCTATCAAGGGAGTATTTCCTGAAAACATGGGCATGAAAACTTCTGGAGCCAAGGTGGTAAGGTGAGGCAATCACTTATCTAGGCTCTTCCAAATTCCCTTGAAAACAACCTTGCAATAATGGCTCAGAACCAGTTTTGGAGCAATGAACCTGATTACCAGCCTAGGACAGCTTGAAGGGTGAGCAGGAAAGGTATTTCCCCACAGTGGCAGAGTGCAGTTTAGTGAGAAGCCAGAGGCAGGCTTCACCCTAAGGGTTCATGGCATAATTTAGGGAAGTCATGAGAAACCTTGGGGTTTCTGAGATAAATTCAGTCTCTTTTTAGGGCTTCATGCACTTTATGTCCCCTAAAATGGATTTTCTGATGTCAGAGAAAAGAATATTTCTCCTATATACATAAACAATTATTGAATTAGGACTAAGCTTCTCCCACATTTCCTCATTCAGAAATTGGCCACTGTAAGTGATTGACCCAGTCTTTGAAGGTTAGGGTAGGGCTGATGTTCAGATGAAATCTTGGGCAAGACTTAAATCAACTGGGAAAACTTAGATCTAAAATTTAAAGAGATATTATTCTAGCCCACTGTGTTTTAGTCAAACAGGTCCGAGGGGTAGCAGACACCTCTGGTCTAGAGTGCCCTAGGTAAGGGTGATCTGGATAGAAATAAGTCTCTTTGTCCAAAATTGAGTCAAGATTCATGCTCCCCCCAATACCTCATTAGAATAAGTATAAATCCTATTACAATACTCATTCTCATTGAGTTTTAACTAATCAGAACTGATTTATGCCTGTAGGTAACTCCCACTTATCTAAGGGCACATAAGTGTTGAAAGGTCTCCATGATTCATCTTTGGTTTTTAAGAGATAGCTAAATGACCACTGTTTTATTAATTATTAACTGGCCACAATTAAATGATTACCCAGAAATTATGTCCTTCAACTTTGCTTAATGCAGAATTGTATAGCAAGGTGAGAGTATATATAAAAAGTTTTATGACATTATGGAGTTCAGTTCCCGAAAGCCTTTCCACACTGCTTAAATTCATAAGGTTTCTCTCCAGTGTGGATTCTGCAATGTACAGCAAGACTGGAGGTATAACTGAAAATCTAAGGTTTTTCCCCAGTGTGGATTCTCTTGTGTATAGCAAGATGGGAGTTTAGTCTGAAAGCCTTTCCACATTGATTGTATTCATAAGATTTCTCTCCACTGTGGATTCTCTGATGTACAGCAAGATTTGAGCTGTCTCTGAAAATCTTTCCACCTTGATTACATTTGTAAGGTTTCTCTCCAGTGTGGATTTTCTGATGTAGAGGAAGACTGGAGCTAGAACACAAAACCTTGCCACATTGATTACATTCATTAAGGTTTCTCTCCAGTGTGGATTCTCTGATGTGCAGTAAGATAAGACCTCTCTCTGAAAGCCTTTCCACATTGACTGCATTCATGAGGTTTCTCTCCAGTGTGGATCCTCTTGTGTACAGCAAGTTGGGAGTTTTTTCTGAAAGCCTTTCCACATTGACTGCATTCATGAGGTTTCTCTCCAGTGTGGATCCTCTGGTGTACAGCAAGATGGGAGCTTTTTCTGAAAGTCTTTCCACATTGATTACATTCATAGGGTTTCTCTCCAGTGTGGATCCTCTGGTGTACAGCAAGATGGGAGCTTTTTCTGAAAGTCTTTCCACATTGATTACATTCATAGGGTTTCTCTCCAGTGTGGATTCTCTGATGTGCAGCAAGACTGAAACCCGCTCTGAAAGCCTTTCCACATTGATTACATTCATAAGGTTTCTCTCCAGTGTGGATTCTCTGATGTGCAGCAAGACTGGACCTCTCTCTGAAAGCCTTTCCACACTGACTGCATTCATGAGGTTTCTCCCCAGTGTGGATCCTCTGATGTACAGCAAGTTGGGAGTTTTTTCTGAAAGTCTTTCCACACTGAGTACATTCATAGGGTTTCTCTCCAGTGTGGATTCTCTGATGTGCAGCAAGACTGAAGCTCCTTGTGAAAGCCTTTCCACACTGAATACACTCATAAGGTTTCTCTCCAGTGTGGATTCTCCGATGTGCAGCAAGACTGGAACTCTCCCTGAAAGCCCTTCCACATTGATTACACTCATAAGGTTTCTCTCCAGTGTGGATTCTCTGATGTGCAGCAAGACTGAAACTCTCTCTGAAAGCCCTTCCACATTGATTACATTCATGAGGTTTCTCTCCAGTGTGGATTCTCTGATGGGCAGTAAGATTAGACCGCTCTCTGAAAGACTTTCCACATTGAATACATTCATAGGGTTTCTCTCCAGTGTGGCTTCTGTGATGTACAGTAAGTTGGGAGTTTTTTCTGAAAGTCTTTCCACATTGAATACATTCATAGGGTTTCTCTCCAGTGTGAAGCCTCTGGTGTACAGAAAGATGGAAGCTTTTTATGAAAGTCTTTCCACATTGATTACATTCAAAGGGTTTCTCTCCAGTGTGGATCCTCTGGTGTACAGCAAGACTGGAACCATCTCTGAAAGCCCTTCCACAATATTTACATTCATAAGGTTTCTCTCCAGTGTGGATTCTCTGATGTGCAGTAAGATTAGACTTCTCTCTGAAAGACTTTCCACACTGAATACATTCATAAGGTTTCTCTCCAGTGTGGATTCTCTGATGTGCAGCAAGATTGGAGCTCCTTGTGAAAGTCTTTCCACATTGAATACATTCATAAGGTTTCTCTCCAGTATGGACTCTCTGATGTGCAGCAAGTTGGTTGTTTTGCCTGAAAGCCCTTTCACATTGATTACATTCATAAGGTTTCTCTCCAGTGTGGATTCTCTGATGTACAGCAAGTTGGTCATTTCGTCTGAAAGGCTTTCCACACTGATTGCACTCATAAGGTTTCTCTCCAGTGTGGATTCTCTGATGTACAGCAAGTTGGTTGTTTTGCCTGAAAGCCATTCCACAATGATTGCATTCATAAGGTTTCTCTCTAAGGTGGATACTCTGATGTGCAGCAAGACTGAAGCTCTGTGTGAAAGCCTTGCCACACTGAATACCCTTATAAGGTTTTTCTCCTCTGGGACTTCTGTCACTCATAGCACAGATTTCTCTACCAGTGAAGTCACAGGGATCATCACTCATAAGGTGTCCTTGGTGTGTTTCCTTCACAGAAATCCTTAGCTTTTCAGTAGTCACTTTCATTCCAGGTCTAAGCATTCCTTCTGCAAAAAAACAAACAGCAAAACATACATAGAGACACATGGATGCAGACATATAATTAGAAACTCTTCCCTCTACTGCAAGAAAGTAAACTTATCTACATGATACTTCCCCAGGTGAAGAAGTAATAAAAGACACAATCACAATTGTTAGAAAATGCCATTATCTCAGATTTGCAGGATAACTTGATGTACAGAGAGCTTCCCAGACAAGCACATTAGATCCTCAGAAACACATGTGAAACTGGTAGAGCTAGCATTCTTATAACAACCTTAAGTCAAGCTATGAGCTCAGAATGGCTGAGTGAACTGAAAAATATCCCTGCAGGTGAGATTAGACCACCAACCCTAAAAGTGGGCATGTTCTGTCTATGGAACTAGATGGCCCTTCTCCATGGCACTTACATTTGTTTTACCTTGGGTGAGAAAAAAATTGGTTTACTTTTCTATCCATAACTTTATTCTCCCTCTCTTTGGATCTCCCTATTATCTGAGACACAAAAATATTGAAATTAGGCCAACTCATAAGCCTACAATGGGTCCTACAATGGGGTGATGGGTGGAACCATCAGTTACAACAAATGGAGAAGTTTTGAATGTTGTGGATAAATTCACTTACTTTGGTGGTGTACTTTCCACGGATGTACACACTGATGATGAGGTTGATGCATGCATTATCAGAGCCAGCTCAATGTTTGGGAAGCTCCAAAGACAAGTTTTGCAGAGAAGAGGTATTACACTGACTACCAAATTGAAGGTCTACAGAGCTGTTGTGCTGACCTCACTGTTATATGCTTGTGAAATATGGAGAGTCTTCCAGTGCCATGCCAAGAAACTGAATCACTTCCATTTGAACTGTCTTGGGAAGACTGTTAGGAACACCTGGCAGGATAAGGTACCAGACACTGAAGTCCTTGCTGGCCAAGCCATGTTGTTTGAATGCAAAGTGTACACCTGCCAAAAAGACTTATTTTATGGAGAACTTGTATGGGGCAGGTGATCACATGGTGGCCAGAAGAAATGATACAAGGATACTCTCAAGGTCTCTATCAAGAACTCTGGATTTGACTGAGCAACATGGGAGACGCTGGCACAGAGGACTGCTCAGCATGCCGTGCCCACATAAGAAAAGGTGTTATGCTCTTTGAGCAGAGAAAAATTGAGACAGCACAAAGTAAAAGGAGGATGTGCAAATTTGGGATATCCACCCTAAATATTCGTACAGACATTCTAGTCACATTGGTGTGATCAGCCACAGCTGGACACACTGAAATTTACAATGGTGATGACATTTTGGTCCTCCTCAGAAATGAAGGACAACAGCAGCCATCCTAGCATTAATTCTAAGTGAGTGACACAGCTAAAAATCTCTGAAAAAGAACCCCAAGTCAGGTGTTCCTGTCCCAAATCTAGCACTTGCATTGCCACAACTCTCAGAGTCACAGCCCTCATAAACCTGCTTTCACCTCACTCACTTGCACAGTAGCTCCTCAGGCTTTCTTGTTCCAACATCTGTGGTGCTTCCTTCTCCTCCAGATAAGAAATCACATATTCTCTGGGAACTGGCAGCCCTAAGAATGTGGAATAAGGAATGCACATGGAGAAAAACTTATCATGTAGTCCTCTTTAAGGAAAACAGGGTACATAAAAAAGTTGCTCCATTTTGAGAATCACTCCATGGTGTTCACACATATCTGGCTTATTCTTCCATGAATGGCTGTAATTCAAGTAACCAAAAAAGGATGCACCACATCAGCATTGAGCTCCAGTAAATTAGAGCATCATGGAGCAGCCTTGGCTTTGTCTCCTACCCAACCATGAAACCTATAAAAACCTTGTTACTGTTCCTTCAAGGAATCATTGCCTTTCATGGTGAGATTCTGCTTTTGGGGAAGTCAATGAATCTTAGTTAATCAAATTCAAATTCTTGGCCAGTCTCTTGTTCTTACCATGTATAGGGGGCATGAGAGCAAAGAGCACAGCATGGTTCCCAGAAGTCCTTAAGCATGGTTTCATAGCATTTATTTTTGAGGACTTTGGGGAAAGGTGGGGGAGAAGATCATGCAGTCAACCGGGAATCAGAAAATTTGATCACGGAGCACCTTCCTCATAGGAAGATGGACCCATTGCAGAATTTCCATTATCTAGAAATTAGAGGCAGCTGGTAGTACATTGGAGAGAGGCCTGGAACCAGAGTGAGGAAAGCCAAGGTTTTAATCCATCCTCAGACAGTTACTAACTTTGTGTCTCTGGAAAAGTCACTTAACCTCTCTTTGCTTCAATTTTCTCAAATGCCAGATGTGGATAACAGTATCAGCCAATAACATAATATTGTAAAGCAAGTGTTTATCACAACAGCAGATGAACAGCAGGTGAAGAGAAAGACTTATTGCCCTCTGTCCTTTCTCACCACCTGTACTGGGTAGTGGAGGCAATTTAAAGAAAGATTAAGGACAAATGTGTGACACTTGGCCCAACCAGAGACTGAGAGTTACAAATGGATGCTTCTCAGAAAGAAGGATATCCTAAATACTTGGCCCATCCCAAAGAGGAAGAGGTTATAGAGAAAAGCAGGCTGAGCACTTTTCAGATATTTGGCAGAAAAAGTTAATGTCCAGGGAGGGGTTGGGCTAAATAATCCATGGGATTAGTTCTATATCTGAGATGCTTCAACACTGACCTGGTCTTAGATCTCAAGCTACCTAGAATTGCCAAGAGACAGCTACAGGAGCAACAAGGGAACATACATGTTTTCTTCACACCATGCACTGACCTTCTAGAGGAAAACCAGGCAGCAGAAGGACAGAAGAACACCCCACTTCCCTTCCTAGTAATTGATAAATGATCCAAAGCCAGCACAATGAGGGCAAGATACTGCCTTTGATAGCTAGCTAGCAGAGGGGCCAGGGGAAATGTCCTTACCCAGGGACAGCAGGTTGTGGGCATTCTCCAGCATGACCTCCTTGAAAAACTCCTTCTGAAGATGGTCTAAGAGGTCCCACTCCTCTGGGGTGAAGTCCACAGACACATCCTGGAATGTCACCAGCTCCTAAACCAACAAGAGTCACAAGACTGAGATCTAAAAAAGACTCCAGCATTCAGGTAGTCTAACCTAATCAAGTGAGAAGAGGAAACTGAAGCAGAAAAAAGCTACTGACCTAAAAGTCTTATCCTTGTTGAGAAAGAGAGTCAACACTTAAATCCACAGTCATTACAAGTTCACTGAAAAACTGAGAAAAGTATTTGGTATGAAGAATTGGAATAAATGTGAGGAATGTCTTATATGGGATCTGTGATAAATTTCAGTGTTATCTGTGATTTTGCAAGATCTCAGGAGGAGAGAAAGAGAAACGTGAAATTTTTTCCATATTTGAACTGACAAAAGCAATGTTAGAAATATTATGTCAGGTGTCTGAGAAGGTGGTAAGTGTACTGTTTTCTGGGGTGTGAGGACCAGAATGAATGTGTGATTAGAGGAGAGGGAAGAAAAATATCTAGTTAATTACCTCAGAGCCTGAATCAAAGTTCTATCTCGATAAAACATGAAGAAGATGCATGAGAGATACTTAATTACCACCTTGACTGAAGTGAGGGAGATGAGCCTTTTCAAGTGAAGGAGAATTGCCTGTCATTGCACTGGGTCTTGATGCTGCCCTGGGTATATAACCTGTCATAGCCTAAACTTCTTATGCCTTTCTCTTTAGGATTGCTTTAACTTGTCAATAACATTATTTCATTATCAACATATTCAATTATTTAGCTGCTCATTGTTGTTGGTGTTTTGTGTTCAAAGGAGGCTAAAATAACATCACTATGTAAGGGTAAAAGTACAATGTGTCTGACCATGGATGATCAGACTAAAAGAGGCCAGAAGGCTTTTCCACAGGCTGGGAACAGAGTCCCCATGAATATTTGGAGTGGAGGTGCCTTTCAGTTTGGACATCTCACTATTCTTTTGAAATACTACAATTCTGCTTTACTTCCACAGCACACTATGTCCTTTGATGGAGATAAGCTTTGCTGGCTAAGTCCTTTGCCACTGTCTCCCATGACTCACCATTGATCACAAAATTCTTTAGAGACCTTGGGAATGCCCTTGTATCATGTCTTCTGACCACACTGTGAGTGCCTTCTTTGCATGCGTTCTCCATGAAGCAGTCTTTAAAGCAAACATACTTTTGGCATTTCAGCAACATGGCCAGTGAAGCAGAGCTGTGCTCTCTACCGTAGAATGTGAATGATTGGCAATCTAACTTGAGAAAGCCAGAGACCTGTATTATTCCAGGTGATATTCAGAATCTTCTGAAGATAATTCTAATGGGATTCAAAGAAGATTCACAATTTCTCCATTTGCTGCACTCAGTGGATTGTGCCATGCAGAATAGTGGAGAACCTCTATTTTCTTTCTTTACATTTTCTGAAAAATTATTTCCCCTTACTACACAGTTTTTTTTTTAATGTTTGTTGTTTTTTTAAACTTTCGAGTTCCAAATTCTATCACTTTTTCCCTCTATTCCCTCCCCTGTAATTTAGATAGCGTAGGTGTAGGGTGTGTTGAGAAGGACCAGCACTTTTGGTGTGATGACTGCTGAACCCTTTTCAGGGTTCTTTCCACTTTTGGTGTCCACCTGTTCCACCTAACTCTCACCTGTGGCTCCAAGAAGCTGCCGCATGTGAAGCAGCCGCATTCGGTAAACCATTTCAGCAGATGGGACAAATCAGCTTGAGGGTAACCAAGGGTTCTCAAACCCATTGGTGAGTTAGGGGGGTATCTACACTGAGCATGTGAAGACTTCCTCCGGTAGAATGTGTGGATGAAAACAATTTGTCTCAACGGCCGTGAAGGAAGATGAAGCAGGTGATAGGGAGTGCTTAGAGGTTGGTTAGACACTGAAGATGCTAAAGTTATCCACTGCACCCTGAGCCAGTGCCAGCTGTCTTGACTCTGTCCTGCCACTGGACTCTGATGATTCTGCAGGACAGGGTAAGGCTAACAACTTCATGCAACTCTGCCTTACTTAAATCCAATTTATGCACGAATCAAGACACATCACCCAAATCATTTCACTATTATGCCTCAAAGTCCTGTGGTGACAGGCAAGTGATGAAGCAGCAGGTGTGGATACAATGGGAGCTGTAGTGACAACTTTGCATACAGTCAGCCTAGGCCAGTGGCTCATTTCTCAATGGAAGCAGCAGTGGGATTCAGCAGCCCCCTGGGTGTCTGAGTAGCCTTTGAAAGGACACTCTCTAACATGGTTTGGAATCTGCTATGATTAGACCAACTTATTCATTTTTTTAATTGATTCCCTTGATTACCTCATCCATTTAGTAAACTTTTATTTTATGGTTATCACTATCAGGTCAAAATTACCACAAGCATCAGAAAATGGAGCCATATGCTGTTCCTTAGTTACACAGAAATAAGAGCAATTGTGTAAGTTTCCTTCATACGTTAAAAAAAGGGTAAAATTTAATAGGTTGTATTTCAGCTAATTTATCAGAAAGATATTGAGTTTCCTAAAGAGCAATAAAGGATCCAAACATACCTCTAGAATTCTGGAAATATGGGAAAACAAAAGCCAAAAAACCCAGACCATATACAGGAGAGATGAGTCAAATCTGATAATGCCTTGATACTTGGGAATGGTCTTTTACGTCTCTGATCTGCTCCAAGGACAATCAATGTTTCATCAACGTCCTAACAAAGATGTGAAATTGAAAACTCCAGGGAATATTACAGCCAAATTTCAGAGCTCCCGGTTCAAGAAAAAAAAGTACAGTCAGCCAGAAAGAAGCAATTCACATGTCATTGAGCCACAATCAGGCTAACACAAAAGTGAGGAACTTTTACATTAAAAAAAAAAAACAAAACATCAGAGAGTATGGAGTATGATATTCAGCAAAACAAAGGAACTAGGATGGTGATCAAGAATCACATACCCAGAAAAAGTAATATAATCCTCCAGGGGAAAGAAAAAATGGATATTCAGTAAATAGAAGATATTTAAGAATTCCTAACGAAAACACCAGACCTGAAGAGAAACATCCAAAGGTAAACAGGAAAGAGAAAACAAAAGGTTCCATAAGGTTAAATTGTTTATATTCTTATAATGGAAGAGAATACCTGGAACTCTGAAGAACTTTATGACTATTGGGTCAATTAGACAGAGTATACATTGACAATATACATTAATTGTGATGGGGTGATATTCAAGAAAGCAAAACTAAGGAGTGAGAAAGAAAATGACACTCCAAGAAGAAGGAAGGGAAAGGTACTTGGGGGTAAATTATCTTACATAAAAGAAGCAAAGAAGACCTATTACAGTGAAGGGGGAACACAGGGGAGGTGGGAATGCAGGGTTTGAGCCTTACTCTTATAAAAATTGGCTGAGAGGGAATAACAGACATGCTTAGATGGGTATAGATATCTAACTCATCCTACATGGAAGTAGAAAGGGACTTGGATAAGTGGGGAGGGGAGAGTGATAGAAGGAAGGGCAGACTGGGGGAGGCATTGGTCAGAGGCAAAACACTGGTGAGGAGAGAGGGTAAAAGATCAAAAAAGAGAGAGTGAGAAGGGGAAATAGGATGGAGGGATATACACAGGTATCGGAACTGCAAATATGAATGCAATTAACTCAACCATAAAATGCATTAATAGATGTAAAACAGGTAAATCTGATTGTACAAGCAATACAACCAAGATTACAGGAAAAGCTGACAACTGGGGAAAATATTACAGCAAGTATCTGATAAAGGTTTCATTTCTCAAATACATGAAGAGAGCACTGTCAAAATTTATAAGAATGCAAGTAACAACCCAATTGATATAAACTGTCAAAGAATATGAATAGGTAGTTTTCAAACAAAGAAATCAAAGCTATTTATACTCATATCAAAACTCTCTAAAGGACTATTGATTAGAAAAAGGCAACTTAAAACAACTCTCAAATTAAAACCAACTTCATACCTACTAAATGGACTAATAAAACAGAGAAGGGAAGTAGGAAAACTGAGACACTAATGCACTGTTGCTGCATGTGTGAATTGAGTTGTGTATGTAGCTATGAAACTGGAGAAGTTCATGGAGATCTGAGTGACTTATATACTTATACCTCTTTAATAAGAACTGATTGTGTCCTTTAGGACCACCCTTTCCCCCAGAGGAAAAGAAAACTCCCAGAATTTTGAACAGTTCCCTAAACTCAGTCCCTTCCTATATCCTCTCTAACAAGGGAAGTACTAGGCCCTTAACAAATGCTAATTAAGTAACAGCTAAAGAAGGCATTCTTTTCTTTGACCTGGTCCAAACAGCTCTGGGAAGGGGCCTTGGAACATGCCAATGTGAGCCAGAAGCCAATTAACCTTTCTTCTTTGGCTGCCGTATTTTCCAGAAACACAGGACCAGAATAAGCAGGAGGCCAGGAGCACCTCAGTCCATGCTCACAGTGTTTACTCCTGTCACCCCTCACTGTGCCTTTGATGATGCCCAACTACAAGACAGTGTGCACTTGACAGATTCGATATTTGTGTAGATCCCACCATGGAGGATAAGCAGAGCATCCTGTCTTCCAGGTCTGCCAGGGAGAGCTTGGCCAAAGAGGCAAAGGGGAGGGGGGCAGCAGTCTGATGGAAACGTGGAGTAGGGGTGGTAGTCATGGATACAGGAGCAAAGACAAGATCCCTACAGAACAGAGAGGAATGGGTGAAGAGGTCTTAAGAGGGCAGCAATTGGGGGTCTCACTCAGTTGGGGGTAGTTAGTGATGGTGATGACAATATGCCATGGATTAATTCAGAACAGAGTGGTGGTGTTACTACTGTTTTACCACCTATTTTTGTAAAGGAACAATCCATAGGGAGGGAACTGTGAGCCTCACACACAATCCTCTTTGTCTACGGAAATGGCCTCTTTTGGGGTCAAGTCCGGAGATGGAAGGCACTCACCTGGGGTGGGGGTCTGCAGCTGCCAAGGGCCATTCCTTCCAGCTCCACACTCCCCGACTGGGCCAGGCTTTGGTCTCCTGCAGACTCAGCTGGGGAGAGAGAAAGAGTCCTGGGCAGGAGGCTGGGTTACTGGGATTTACAGGGGGTGAGGCCCTGCCCTCAGGACAGAGAATGAAGCCTAGAGGTAGGGTGAGGCTTGAAAAACATGGTCCCACCCTCTCCCATTCCTCGTTGTTCCCCTTCCTCTCCCCAGCTCTCATTCAGATCACCAGGAGGCAGAAGGGGCTTGGGATCCCACATGAGTTAAGAGCAGTCAGAGCACCAGTTGCTCCCAAATCAGAGATTTCCCTTTGATTGGATAGGGGACCAGGAAACGGAAAAAAGGAACCCATATCCTGACCTTTCCCCCACACCACCACCAACATAGTGAATAATCCCTTCACCCTCACCCACCCAAACCCTTCATTATCAGGTACCTTAGAATCACCTCAGGTTATTAATGGACATCCAGACCCCTTCTCCTCTACCTCAGCATCACCACAGGCAATCTGCCACCCCTCAAACCCATCCCTAATCTTCATACCAGCTTTACTTTTTCCCTATAAAAGTCAGTCTTGACCAGACCAAATGGGCAGATTAAAAAAAAAACCAACAAAAAACCACAATCACCCTCCTGTATTAGCTACATAATCAACCTGGTCTCTGAAGGAAAAAAGGCCTGAGGGGCCCAATTCCTTGGAGGCACATCCAGGCCTTCACAGGAGCGTTTCCAGGTTCACTGAAGCCTTTCACTTTTATTTCACTCAAGACAGGATTCCTGGGTCCCCGCCTGTAAGGTGTGAATTTTATGAAAAGGTGACACGATCTTAAATCGAGGGGTTGAAGGCGTAGCCCCAGACTCTTGAGAAGTGATCGGGAGTCTGCCAAACAGTCAGCAGGAGGAAGCTTGTCCAGGAACCAGGCTGGGGAGGGAGGACTGCTCCAGGGGGACCTGGAGCTGGACTCACCACAGGGTCAGAGGGGGAGGACGAGACTCAATGGGATGAACAGCCAGCAGGTCTGTGAGGGGCTGGCTCTGACCTACCTGGCACCTGCACCCGCAGAGGTGGCCTCCAGAAGGCAGAGATCTCAGGTCCAAGAGAAGACAACGTGATCCGAGATCTGAGGAAAGAAGGCAGAGGGAGCTCCAGTACCAGGGTACAACGGAGAGAGATCTGAGCTCCAGGGAAGAAGGAAGAAAGATCTCAGCACTAGTTCCGGTTTTCAGCCAGCCCACTGTGGGAGGCTCCTCCCAGCCTCTGAGGCCCCCTTTCCTCCAATCACACCCAGGCTCAGGCACTCAGGACCCTTCCTCCCTCTCTGCCCCAAGCCCTGCCCTCCATCTCCTGGACCATCTTCTTCTGCCCTAGACTCCACCCAGACCTCCAGACTCCCGTTCCACGTGGGCCACCCCCACCCCCTCCCAGGATGGTCATCTCTGAGGGCTCCTCCTCCCCCGCCCTCCTCCCCCCGATTTCTTATTGGAGGAAAGATTCCGGACTTTAGGAGTTGGGAGGGGGAGAACAAGGCAGAGGCAAGCGGGAGGAGTCCAGGGAAGCTGGGCGTTCACAGCCAAACGGAGCTTAGTTGGAGAATGGAGGTTGCACCAAATGCAGACAGCGGCATTAGCACATTCTCCTCATTTGAATTAGAATGTGGCTCATTTCAAGTCCGATCCCAGAAGGATCATTGGGATGTTTGACCCGCTAAGGGCAGATCCACCCTTAATGTGAAGCAGACTTACCATTCGGCATTTAAGGGCACGTGTTTAGGAGCAGAAAGTGAAGTGGAGTGAATTCAGAAATTTTAAGAGCGTCTTTTTTAGCCGGGCCTTCGGCTCTCATGGGAAAACCCAGAGGAGGCAGCCCCGAACTAAGGGGTGTGTGTGCCTTTAAGCATCTTGGCAGAGCCTTGTGGTTTCTACAACAAACATTTCTCACAGAACAGTTCTGACAGGGGGGCCCAACAGAAAGTCGTTGCTAGGCAATGGGGATCCAACAGAAAGTCGTTGCTAGGCAAGGGGCTAGACAAGAGGGGTCCAACAGAAAGTCGTTGCTAGGAAAGGGGGGCCCAACAGAAAGTGGCTGCCAGGCAACACAATAGATATTTCGCAACCCAGGGGAAATAACGTTTAACAGGGGCCCAACAGAACACTGCAGCTAGGCAAGGTTGACCAATCCTGCCCAGCAACCTAACAGATATCTCTCAACCCAGGGGCCCCAGGGAGGAATAATGCCCACTTCAGAAACAATAAGAATTCAGTGTCAATGGATCAAAATTACCCTTCACTCTTCCCTAAATGTGACCAACCCAGAGTGTCACACGCATAAATTGATAACGTGGTTTTTCTTTCTAAGACAATTCTAAGATGATCACCTGATTTGGTGTTATTTCACTGGCAATTTTGTTTCATGTATTCATATTATAACTTTGTTTATGGTGTTATTGTGAGAGATAATCTCTCAGAAGTGATGGCTCCTGACAGAGTTCATTGCTTCTTGTACTGTTAAAACATACTCCCTTGAACATCTGCAGCTGGAGATGGGGTTTTAGGCCTGAAACATCCCTATGACAACTAGTGTTCAGGGCTAGCTCAGAAATACCTGGTTGCTCTCATCTATATCTTCTTAGACAAGATAAATGTGAGGTAGTATATGTATGTCTAAGTCTAAGATACATGTGATTGATCAGTGAGTAGTAAATGTCATTATGACCCAGTGCACAGCCAGTTAAGCCAGTACACAGGTGATTCAAACTAATAAGTTCTATAGGCACAGCTGGCTATTACAGCAGAAAGGGAGATAACAGTTCCTGCTGGGGCAGGCTGTGTCCTTGATCTGAGGAGAACCTGCCTGCCATAGTGTTTTGAGGCTAGGGAGAAATGTGATTTTTAAAGAGAAATGTGATTTTAGAATGGGGGCCCAAGCATCCCATCAGTGCCACTTGGTTATAGCTCTGTTGAGGTTTGGAGTGATGTGGGGACCCCAAAATACCAACACACCTTGTCCTGCTCAAATGAATTCAACACAAGCCTTTTTAAAGTCAAAGAAAAACAAAGTTTATTAAAGATTTGCCATACTGGATTGTCTCTTAAAGGAGCCCAAGCATTTGTAACGCTTATATTCATTCACAAGCAGGCTAGATAGAATATCAGCTAGACAGAGTCTGAGCTGGATTGAATCTGAGTGCTGTTATGGAGGTGAGATGGAACTTAAATACACAAAAAGACTCAGGGAAGAATCCAGGTGTCCCCAAGTAGTCTGGGGTCCCAGGGATGGTCTTGATAGGGGATGTCAGCCTGGAATGTAGATCAGACCCAGAGAAGATCCTGATGGGGGTGGCCAGTAGTCCAGACAATCCACAATCCTGGCTGGGTGACTAGGACCTCAAAAGAATGCTAAGTTATTGGTAATAGCATCAAAGTACTCAAGTAAGGGAAATCCTAAGAGCCCCCAAGGCCAAGCTTTCCAAGGCCCTTCAGACAAAGGGAACCAAAACCTTCCTGGTCCAAGGGACAAAGCTTAGGCTTGTACCCCATCATTCCCCCCTCAAACAGATGGGACCCTAATTCTTCTGTGGTAAGGGATGAAGGTCTCAGCGACTAAGACTGCTTCCTGCTGCCAAGGCACATGGAGCTGTCCCAGCCTCTCTGGGTCCTGTTCAAGGGATCAGACTGCAGAATCTGGGCAGTGCCAGGTCCAGTGGGCTGGAGACCTTGGATTTAGTCTGAGGTTGAGGTGTTATCTGGAAGTTGATGGCTCAAACATGGAGGAGATAAACCTGGCAAGGATGTTAAGCAAACAAGGACCAAACAGGCACAAAACGATTATAGCCAGTAGAGGAATAAGAGTAGGGGCAAGTATAGAAAGAAGCCAGAATTCCCATGAAGAAGATGATTTGGGGGCACTAAGTTACTATGGTCTGAGTTTGGGTGCCCCAAGGATCATAATTTTTACACATTAAGCTCCCAATTCAGAGGGGTGTCTCCAAGAGATCAATAAGAATACCAAACTAGAAGGAGCTGTGGCATGGTGCCTTAATTTAGGAGTAAAATTTAGAAAGGGGAAACCTACTGGGAGAGTAGGGGGTAGAATGTGGTCAAAGGTGCAAGTAGGAAATGCTCCCTCACAGCAATTGGTACAACTGGCTGATATAAAGTTCTGGACACATTTGTAAGCAAGTGCTGAGATAGAAACAGTAGCCCATAGAGGGGTGACCAACATAAAAGGAATATTAATGCTCTGTTGGTGGAATTGTGAACTGATCCAACCCTTCTGGAGAATAATTGGAAACTATTTCCGAAGGCAACCAACCTGTGCGTACCCTTTGTTCTAGCAATATCACTACTAGGTCTGTATTCCAAAGAGATCATAAAACAGGGAAAAGGACATACATGTGTCAAAATCTTACAGCAACCCTTTTTATGGTTGGCAAAATACTGGAAATTTAGGGGTCCATCAACAGGGGAATGGCTGAACAAGCTGTGCTATATGAATGTAATGGAATACAGTTACCCAATAAGAAATGAACAGTCAGATTTCAGAAAAACCTGGAAAGATTTGTAGAAACTGATGCAACATGAAATGAGCAGAACCATGAAAACATTGTACCCAATGTCAGCAAAACTGTGTGATTTCCAACTATGAATGTCAGCTCTTCTCAGCAACACAGTGATCCAAGACAATTACAAAGGACTTCAGAAGGAAAATCCTGTCTGCAGTCAGATAAAGAACTGATGGACTCTTGAGGGCAGATCCAAGAATGCTTCTTTCACTTACTTTATTCTTTTTCTTTTTCTATTTTTCCCCTTTAATCTGTTCCTTCTTACATAATCATGATTGATATGGAAATATGTTTTATATGATAGTATGTGTATAACCTATATCAAATGGATTTCCATTTTAGGAAGAAGGGAAGGCATGAAGGAGAGAGAGAAATGTGGAACTCAAAGTCTTGTAAAACAGAATGTTGAAAATAGTCTGGTTGTAGAATTGGGGGAAAATATTATTAAATTATTATTACTGATATTAATTAATATAATATTGATATTAAAATAATTTTAAATACATACACATATATCTCTATATCTATAAAAGATATATTATATTATGTACAGATACTATATACCGTATACACAATACACTACTTTATTTCTTCTACAATCCAAAATAAAGTGTTGTCTTGCTCTCAGTCACAATTGATATTTCACTCCCTGTCTCCACACCTTTGCCCAGGCTGTGTGCCCTATTCCTGGATAACACTCTGCACACCTCTGACTCTGAGAATGCATACTATTCTTTAAAGCTTCATCTTGGAGGGCTAGAGGGCCTCTTCTTAGAGGAAATCTGCTTCCCCTGGTGTCCCATGGCTCATTTTACATATCAACTGAGATTACCCTTTTCTAGGTTTTCCCATGGCTTCATTACATGTAAGAAAATTCTAGGAGTTGAGCCAATCCTCTCTTCCTTTCACTTACAAAGGCTGATTAGAAAGCAGAGGAGTAGTAGTGAGTAGGAGTTGTGTGTTCTTGGTACTAAAGGGAATGGACAGTGCCTTGGGGCTTCATACCTCCAAGAAAACCCTTAGGTCAGAGAGTAGAATAAGAGACACTTCCCAGAGATAGCCACTAAATGGGTCTGACTGTGCCACCAGCTCCATAAGGAACTCCCAACATACCAGCTGGGAGGTACACTCCAAACCTCCTGGTACACATGTTACCCTGAGTTAGCCCACAAGGCCATTGATCTCCAGATACAGGAAATGATGAGTCTTTCACTGGGCACTGGCTGGGTGGGTCAGGGCATTCACCTTGGCTTTTGATCAGGCCCAGGTCATAACCAAGCCTGCCCTGTGAGTCCAGTGTGGCCAGGACTGCAGAGAAAGGAATCTAGTCTATATCATGGCAGCCAGGTGGCTCAGTGGATGGAACACTGGGGCTGAAATTCAAAAGACTCAAATTCCTGAGTTCAAATCTGACTTTAGACACTTACTAGCTTGGTGACCCTGGGTTAATCACTTAATCCTATTTGCCTCAGTTTCTTCATCTGTAAAATGGGCTAGAGAAGGAAATGGCAAACCAGTCCAGGACAATTCCCAAGAAAACCCCAAGTGGGCTCACACAGGGTGACAACTGAACATTGGCAACCAACACCTTTCTATCGTTTGCTACAGAGAACAAGAGCAAAGCCTCCTCTCCATAAAGGTAGGCTCTAAACAAGAAAACCACATTATATGGAAGCAAAGAGATCAATGGACTTGAAGTGTCAGCATTTCCATGTTTCTATTTTCGACTTTGTTTCCCAGAGGGCTATGTTAACTTCACTCTGCCTTGCCTGTGCAGACGGTGGTTGTGATTGATGAGGCTCTGTTAGAAGGAGGGGACCAGGGGCAGAGCCAAGATGGCAGACTAGAAAGACACACTTACGCAGGGTCCTCCCCACAGCCCATAAAATACCTGTAGAGAGGGACTCTCAACAAATTTTGGAGCAGCAGAAGTGGAGAACAACAGAGTGGAAGAGATTTCCAGCCCACAGTCACCTGAAAGGCCCATGGAAACGTCAGTTGCTCTGGACACGGAGCCAAGCACAGAGCCCAGCCCAGCCTTGGCCAAGCTGCATGGCGTGATGAGACTCTGGGAAGAGGACACCTCAGGGGAGGAATCTCCAGTTGCAGCAGTGGGGTCTCAGATCCCTCAACCCACAGGTGTCAAAGGTCAGTGACAGGGTTTTATCAGCTGCCCAGGAAGGGAGAAAGGCCTTCCCATAGCTCCAGCAGCAGGCAGCCGCCATAGAACCAACACAGCAGCCCATAGGGAAGCTCCATTGTTGGAGGGCAAAAACCCCTGGGGGCACTGAAAAGCTGAGTCTTACCTCAGCCCTGGCTGGAGGCTCTGGGGGAGCTGGTCTTTGTCTCCAACTGAATGGAGGCCCTGCCCATCCAGCTTATCTGAAAATCAGACCCCAGTGCTGACTTGGGAACTGGAGGCCAAGTGGCTGTGGAGAGGTACCTGCTAAGATTCTGGGCACAAAAATCCCTCTTTGCGTCCAGAAGAGTACACGCTTGATTGTGCCACCTTAGAGGAACTGAGATCTCACAGATTCCCAGAGTATACCCTACTCTTGACAAAGGACCCAAAAGTCAAGTAACTGGCTGGGAAAATGCCCAAAAAAGCAAAAAAAATAAGACTATAGAAGGTTACTTTCTTGGTGAACAGATGTCTGACACAGTATATCAAAATAAAGTCCAAATCAGTATATGATTTAGGTATAAAGACTGATACCATAAACAAATTAGGGGAGCAAGGAATGACTTATTTATCAGATTTACGGTGAATGGAGGAATTTACGACCAAACAAGAGACAGAGAAGATTATGAAATGAAAAATGGATAATTTCCATTACATTAAACTGAAAAGTTTTTGCACAGACAAAGCCAATGCAGCCAAACTAAGGAGGGAAGCAGAAAACTGGGAAAGAATTTTTACTAGTGTCTCTGAAGAAGGCCTCATTTCTAAAGTATATAGAGAACTGAGTCAAATTTACAAGAATACAAGTCATGCCCCAATTGATAAAGGGTCAAAGGATATGAACAAGAAGTTTCCAAAGAAAGAAATTACTGCTATCTATAGGTATATGAAAAAATGTTCCAAATTACTGTTGATTAGAGAGATGAAAAGCAAAACTCCTCTGAGGTACCACATCACACCATTCAGATTGGCTAATATGAGAAAACAATAAAATGATAAATGCTGGAGAAGATGTGGGAGATGTTAAACACTAATTCATCTCTGGTGGAGCTGTGAGCTGACCAACTATTCTGGACAGCAATTTGAAACTATGCCCAAAGGGTTCTATAAATGTGCATACCCGTTTGGCCCAGCAATGCCACTTCTAAGGCTGTACCCCGATGAGATCATGAAAATGGGAAAAGGACCCTCATGTACAAAAGTATTGATAGCAACTCTTTTTGTGATGGCCAAGACCTGGAAATTGAGGGCAGGCCCATTAACTGGGGAATGGCTGAACAAGTTGTGGTATATGAATATAATGGAATACTATTGTATTATAACAAATGATGAAGAGCTATACTTCAGAAAAACCTGGGAAGATTTCTATGAAATCACACCAAGTGAAGTGAAGGGAAGCAGGTGAATATTGTTAACAGAACCAGTCACAGTGTGTGATGACTGCTTTTGATAGACTTAACCTTTCTCAGCAATGCAAGGCCTTGAAACAACTCCAAAGGCTCATGATGGTAAATGCCATCAACATCCAGAGAAAGAACTATGGAGTCAGAATGTAGAGCGAAGTAGACTTTTCTTTTTCGTTTTGTTTTATTTTACCTTTTTCTTTCTCATGATTTTTCCCATTCATTGTAAGTCTTCTATGCAACATGACTCATGTGAAAATAGGAGTGTTTAATAGGAATTTATGTGTAGAGTCTATAACACCTTGGATGTCATCTTGGAGAGGGAGAAAATTTAAAACTCAGGGAAGTGAATGTTGAAAAGTAAAAGTAAATAAATTAACCTCACAAAAAGATGTTGTGGCTAACATAAACACTGGGGACTTTTCCTATTTTATGAATTTTGAATTGGGATTTCAGAAACATGGAAAAGTTCATATTTAGTGACTGCTAGAGGAATCACTACATTTGGCTATAGATAACAAAGAGATTCTTCTCTCTGTCCTCCACAACTCAATCCTCTGAAGCCAGGAGAAAGCTCCAAGTCCTGGAGAAATGGCAGAGAGGGCAGGAACTCACATCTTGAAGGCTTTGGGGGTTCCTCACCTTCCTCTGTTCCTCTACCTGCCCCACTAGTCTCCGGAGAAGGTATGAATTCAAGGAGGCAATGAGGAGGGTCTGGTTGAGACTGATCAGGTCTTAGGCAGGGCCCATGAGAAAAACCTCAGAAAATGTCACTCTGAGATGAATGGGTCCTGTCATTCACTGGATGAGGTTACTAGGGTTGTCCTGAGCTTTGAGGAGGCAAAAACATTGCCCCATTCCACACTACCTCATAAGGGAGAAAATGTAGGCCTATACATACATTCCATCACGTCTGTGTGTGCCTTGTTCTGGGAACGTGGACATGGGTCAGTCTGTGTGCCCAAAGGGAGATCACGCAGGTGAGGGAGACTGGTTTGCAGGCAGAGCCTGAGAGGCTGGAGTCTGAGTCTTTCACTTGTGGCTAGTCATTCCTCTCCTGGCGGATGACAGTGGCTCCATATTTGTTCTCACTGTCTCCTGTCTCTCCTTTCTCCAATCAGTCACAATTAAATGAATGAATGAATGAATGAATGAATGAATGAATGAATGAATGAATGTGTGAAAGAGATAGTGAGTGTATAGTAAGATTTAAGTTACTGGGCTACAAGAAGAGTCAGTGCCCTGACTCTCAACCAGAATCAAGGAATCCAAGTCACTGAGGAAGGGCCTGATTCACCTTACCCCTTTAGCTCTCACACAACTACCAGGAAATCCAACTCAACAAGACATTTTTAGTGATTTGTAGTCTGTGCCAGGAGAGAGTGAAAAGGGGAAAGGCAAGGGAATATCCCTTTATAAAACTATATATCTAACTATATATCTACTGTGTGCCAGGCACTGTGCTAATTGCTTTACCAATATTATCTTTTTATACCCTCACAACCTGGTGAGAAAGATACAGGTGAGGAAACTGAGGGAAACAGAAAATAAGGGATGTGTCTAGATTCATACAGAAGCACAACAGGGCTCTGCAACTTGAACTGGAATTTACAATAAGAAAAAGTCTCTTGATGTGACATAAAATGTTTCAAATGAAATGGATGCCTCAGCAAATCCAGGTCATGGTATTTCCCAGGGCACTGTGCTATCTCCAACTCACTTTGGCTACATGAATGTCTATGTGATGCCTCTGCTAGAAGAATGACAGAAAATGTGGAGGTGGGGAGGGGGTGCAAAGGGGAAGTCCTAGGAGATGTGAGCCTGCCTAGAGAGCAGGGGTTGCTCTGCCTGGGACCAGAGAAGTAGTAGCAGCTGTTCTGAGCTGAATCCCCTGAACAGCCTAGGGGGGTTTTTGTTCAGGGCTGAAGCACTGTGAGAAAGAGGAGAACCTAGACTGTTGACAGTAATAATCTGGAGCATCCTCAGGCTCCAGGCTGCTGCTGCTCAGAGTGACACTGCTACTGATCCAGGCAAGCAGTCACGATTCCAGGCTATTAGCATAGTAGATGAGGAGTTTGGGGGCTTGGTAGGTTTCTGGTGGTACCAATGTAAGTGTGTGTGTTCATCCTTTGTTGCCAAAGAAGACCATCCATAAGAGAAATAATGATGTGACTTGCACTTGACTTTGTTCTGAGTGAGTGAGAGCTGTGCAGATCACCAGCCTCACTTCTCCTCCAGAGCCATCTGAATCCAGTGACCAGATATTCATCAGGATGACTGAAGATGACCCAGGATGAGGCAGTTGGGGTTGAGTGACTTGCCCAAGGTCACATAGCTAGTGAGTGTCAAGTGCCTGAGGTGAGATTTGAACTCAGGTCATCCTGACTCCTGCACTGGTGCTCTCTCCACTGCACCACCTAACTGCCCACCAACATAAACAGCTATTAGGAGAACTACTTATTACACTCTCACTGGCCTTGGAACTGAAGGTGATATTCTCTGCTGGTGATTGGGAGGAGGAGCCTGGAGACTGGGTCAACACAATGGCTCCTTGGGAATCTAGGAAACCAGGAAAATTAGAGGAAGTTAGAAAAGTGTGAATGTTCATTTCAAAGTTTAGAAACAAGAAAGTTTTCTGGAGACCCCTGCCATCACAAACAACTTGCAAGTTTTTGTATTTGCTGATAAAATGGGACAAAAACCATCTTTCCCTCAAATCTCACAAAGTTTGTTAAGAGTGCTGGCCATGATAATTTATCCCTGTCTGCCTGTGTTGTGCCTGAGTTTTGTCACCAACTGGATGGAGGGCTCTTTAGGGTTTTAATCCCTTGTAAGCTGTGATCTTCTAAACCTTTCACTGCTCTGCTGTGTCTTACTCTGAACCCAGAGCACCAGGAGGCAGGGGAACTGCCATGGGGAGACCATCCTGGCCTTTGGACACCTGCAGAGAGAGCAGTCAGAGCCCTGGGAGGGCAGGAAGGAGGGAGGAAGCTTTTACATCCTGAGCAGGACTCACAGGTGCTTTGGGTCTCTATATTCCAAAGAGCCCCAAGCCTGGTATTGTACTCTTCTTAGGGACCCTGAAGCCACACTGAGGCACACTGGCTTAGATTGGCTCTGGTGGAGGAGCCTCACTCTTTTCTGTCCTCAGATATGTGACCTTAAGGTGAAGATAAGACCATGTTTGGTGTCTGATATAGGAATGATTGCACCTAGTTGTGGATAAAGAAGGAGAGGCTCCTCTGTGTCCCAGGATTGGATTCCCCAGAACCACAAGAGAGCTCCAAGCCCTGGGAGGGGGATGCCAGACATGGCAGGAGCTCACAGCTCTCAGGATTTGGAGGTACCTCACATGACTCAGCTCATGCACCTGCCCCACTACCTCCCTCTGCTGGAGAAAGTGTGAGTTCACAGAGGCAGTGAGGAGGGTCTCTCTAATGGACAGATCCTAGGAGAGCTTCATTTCCAGGTAAGTGGGTTTTGAAAGTCACTAGATGAGATCACTGCATCTGTTCTGAGAACTGTGGAAGAAAAGGTTAGGTCTGCCCTAGTCCCCATCATCCCATTCTAGACAGGCACTAAAGATGAGGACCCATTCTGTGGCCCATCCTATACCCTGCCAGTTACTGTTTCTAGAGGTATGGCTCTGCATAAATGAGTGTGCCAAATGTGAGGCTAGGCAAGTGAGGACAACTGGCTTAGAAACAAAGATACTGGAGAGAGTCATTTACTTTTGGCCAATCACTTCTGTCCTGGAGGGTTACTAGGGCCCTGTGTGGTCCACCTGCCTCCAGTCTTTATAAGTGAATGAATATGTGGAGGAAAATGCTCTTTCAGCTGAGCATAAAGCAGAGGGCTAAATTCTGGGGATACAAATGTAGAAGCAGACACAGTCCCTTTTCTGTAGGTAGTCTTATTCTAATGGAGATTGCAATGGAATAATTAAAAATGATGATGATGAAGATGATGATATATCTGTCTTTTTTTGAGTGCTTTCATGTTTGTAAAGTACATTCAAATGCTACATATCATTTTATGATTGCAATTCAACTAGCAAGTAGGTGCTATTTAGATCATAGCACTGATAGGGGGTACTACACCCATTTTGCAGAGGAAGAAATGGAGGTAATTGGAAGGAAAGTGAAATGCTCAGGGTTTCATAGCCAGTAAGGGTGTAAGGCAGGACTTGAATTCAAGTCTGTCTGAAACAAACTCTAGCCCTCTATCCACTGCAGTGCCTGGAAACATATCAATATAGGTATTAACACAGAAATCAGTTTATCCCAGTGAGATTTGCTGTGATAAGCCCTGAAAGGAAAAAAAAGTCTACCTATGAAATTTGGCATCTTCTTTAGACCTAAGGATCTTTCAGGGTTGAAACAAGGATGTCCATCATCACCACTGTACTCAATGTGGTACTAGAAACATTAATATTAGCAATAGGAGAAGACAAAGAAATTTCAGGAATTGGAATAGGCAAAGAAAGAAGTAAGCTATCACTCTTTGCAGATAATGAGATGATATACTTAGATAATCTCAGAGAATCAAGGAAATAACTCCTTGAAATAATAAACAACTTTAGCACAATTGTAGGATATTAAATAAATCCACATAAATCATTAGCTTTTCTATATGTTGCCAACAAAGTCCAAGAGCAAGTGATAGAAAGAGAAATTCCACTTAAAATTGCTGTAGAAATTATAAAATATTTGGGAGCCTGCCTGCCAGAACAAACATAGGAACTATATGAATACAATTACAAAACACTTTTCACGCAAGTAAAATCAAATCTAAGTAATTGGAACAATATGAAATGCTCATGGGTAGGTCAAGTTAATACAATAAAAATGATAATTCTACCTAAATTAATTAAATTAATTACCTAAATTATTCAGCACCATACCAATCAAGCTATCAAAAATTTTCTTATAGAGATAGAAAAAATAATAACAAAATTCATCTGGAAGAACAAAAGGTCCAGAATACCAAGGACATTCATGAAAAGAAATGCAAGGGAATGTTTCTTAGCCATATCAGATCTTAAATTGTTTTACAGTACAGCAATCATTAAAACCACTTGGTACAGGCTAAGAAACAGAGTGGTGGATGGGTGGAATAGGTTAGGTGCGCAAGACACAGTAGTCAATGACTATAGTAATCTACTTTTTGATAAACCCAAAGACCCAAGTTTCTGGGATAAGGACTGATTATTTAACAAAAACTGTTGGAAAATCTGGAAAACAGTGTGGCAGAACCTGGGGACAGACCAACGTCAGACTCTGGATATCAAAATGAAGTCAAATGGTACACAATTTAGATATAAAGCATGACACTATAAATAAATAGGGAGAGCAAGGAGTACTTTACTGGTCAGATTTGGGGAGAATGGAGGAACATATGACCAAGATGAGATAGAGAATATTATGAATTGCAAGTGGATAACTTTGATGACATTAAATTGAAAAGGATTTGCACAAAGAAAGGCAATGCAACTAAGATTAGGAGGGAAGCAGAAAACTGGGATTTTTTTTTTGTCTTTGATAAAGGCCTCCTTTCTAAAATATATAGAGAACTGAGTCAAATTTATAAGAATACAAGTCATTTCCCAGTTAATAAATGGTCAAAGGACATGACGAGGCAGTTTTCAGATGAAGCAATTAAAGCTGCCTATAGTCATGGGAAAGAAATATTCTAAATCACTTTTCATTAGAGAAATGAAAACCAAAAGAACCCTTAGGGACCAGATAACACCTATCATATTGGTTAACACGAGAAAACAGAAAAAATTATAAATGTTGCAGAAGGTGTGGGATAATTGGAGCACTAATTCAGAGTTTGTGAAGTTGTGAACTAATCCTGTCATTTTGGAGAGCAATTGGGAATTATGCTTAAAGTGCCATAAAAATGTGTATACTGAGGGGAGGAGCCAAGATGGCAGAGTGGAAAGATTCACATACACTAGCTCCAAACCCACAGCCCATTAATTACCTATAAAAAGAACTCCCAATGGTTCTGGAGCAGTCGAAGACACTCAGCAACAGAGATTTCTCTTCCAGAGAGCCCCAAAAAGCTGTCACCAAAGGTCCGTCACACACTGGACCCAGAGCCCAGCCCTGCGCTGGCCGTGGCACAGGAGGAGCAGATCGGAGCTGGCTTCAGGGAATGAATCTCCAGCAGCCAAGCAGGTCCCTCCACCCACAGGCACTAGAGGTCAGCAATAAACCCTATCTGGCTAGCCGAGAGGGGAGCAGGGTGTCTCCATACTTAGGCCCCTCGGGAGGCAGCAGCAGTCCTGAGGGTGGGGAGCAGCATTTGAATCTCAGACCCCAAGCACTAGTGAGGCTGGGGTGGAAGGAATCTCAAAAGTCAAATAACTGGCTGGGAAAATGCCCATAAAAGGGGAAAAAAATAAGACCATAGAAGGTTACTTTCCTGGTGAACAGATGTTTCCTCCTTTTCTTTCTGATGAGGAAGAACAATGCTTCCCATCAGGGAAAGACATAGAAGTCAAGGTCTCTGCATCCCAAACATTTGAAATAGATATCCAATCGACTCAGGCCATGGAAGAGCTCAAAAAGGATTTTGAAAATCAAGTTAGACAGGTGGAGGAAAAACTGGGAAGAGAAATGAGAGAGATGCAAGAAAAGCATGAAAAATGGGTCAATATCTTGCGAAAGGAGACCCAAAAAATTCTGAAGAAAATAACACCTTGAAAAATAGGCTAAATCAATTGGCAAAAGAGGTTCAAAAAGCCAATGAGGAGAAGAATGTTTTCAAAAGCAGAATTAGCCAAATGGAAAAAGAGGTTCAAAAGCTCACTGAAGAGAATAGTTCTCTCAAAATTAGAATGGAACAGATGGAGGCTAATGACTTTCTGAGAAACCAAGAAATCACCAACCAAAACCAAAAGAATGAAAAAATGGAAGAGAATGTGAAATACCTCATTGGAAAAACAACTGACCTGGAAAATAGATCCAGGAGAGACAACTTAAAAATTATGGGACCACCTGAAAGCCATGATCAAAAAAAGAGTCTAGACATCATCTTTCATCAAATTATCAAGGAAAACTGCCCTGAGATTCTAGAACCAGAAGGCAAAATAAGTATTGAGGGAATCCATTGATTACCACCTGAAAGAGATCCAAAAAGAGAAACTCCTAGGAACATTGTGGCCAAATTCTAGAATTCCCAGGTCAAGGAGAAAATATTGCAAGCAGCTAGAAAGAAACAATTCCAGTATTGTGGAAATACAATCAAGATAACCCAAGATCTAGCAGCTTCTACATTAAGGGATCAAAGGGCATGGAATAGGATATTCCAGAAGTCAAAGGAACTAGGACTAAAACCAAGAATCACTTACCCAGCAAATCTGAGTATAATACTTCAGGGGAAAATATGGTCTTTCAATGAAACAGAAGACTTTCAATCATTCTTGATGAAAAGACCAGAGCTGAAAAGAAAATTTGACTTTCACACACAAGAATGAGAAGAAGCATGAAAAAGTAAACAGCACAGAGAAGTCAAAAGGGACTTACCAAAGTTGAACTGTTTACATTCCTACATGGAAAGACAACATTTGTAACTCTTGAAACTTTTCAGTAGTTGGTGGAATTACACACACACAAACACACACACACAGACACAAACACATGTGCACATGCACACAGAGACAGAGAGCACAGAGTGAATTGATGGGATCATATCTTAAAAAAATTAAGGTATACAGTGAGAGAGAAATGTAGTGGGAGGAGAGAGGGTGAAATGGAATGGGGCAAATTATCTGTCATTCAAGAGGCAAACAGGAGACTTTTTAGTGGAGGGAAAAAGGAGAGCTGAGAGTAAAACATGAAGCTTACTCTCATCACATTCAACTAAAGGAATGAATAAAATGCACACTCATTTTGGTATGAAAACCTATCTTACAATACAAGAAAGTGGGGGAGAAGGGGATAAGCAGGGTGGGTGGCATGATGGAAGGGAGGACAATGGAAGGAGGGAGCAATTTGAAGTCAACACTTGGGGAGGGACAGGATCAAAAGAGAGAATAGAAACAATGTGGGGCAGGATAGGATGGAGGGAAATATAATTAGTCTTACACAACACGACTATTATCGAAGTCATTTGGAAAACTACACAGATATGGCTCATATTGAATTGCCTGCCTTCCCAAAGGGCGTGGGTGGGGAGGGAGGCATGGGGAGAATTTGGAACTCAAAGTTTTAGGAACAACTGTTGAGTATTGTTCTTGCTACTAGGAAATAAGAAATCCAGGTAGTGGGGAATAGAAAGTTATCTGGCCCTACAGGACAAAAGAGAAGATGGGGTCAAGGGAAGGGAGGGATGATAGAAGAGAGGGCAGATTGGTGATAAGGGCAATTAGAATGCTCAGTGTATTAGAGTGGGGGGAGGGGAAAAATGGGGAGAAAATTTGGAACCCAAAATTTTGTGAAAATGAATGTAAAAAGTTTAACAAATAAATTTATAAAAAAAAAATGTGTATACCCCTTGACCCAACAATACCACTTCAAGGGCTGTATAGCAAAGAGATCATGAAAACAGGAAAAGAACTCACATGTACAAAAATATGTATAGCAACTCTTTTTGTAGTGGCCAAGAACTGGAAATTGAGGGCATGTCCATCAATTCAGGAATGGCTGAACAAGTTGTGGTATCTGACTGTAATGGAATACTATTGTGCTATAAGAAATGATGAGCAGGCCACAGAAAAACTTGGAAGACCTATATGAACTGATGCTGAGTGAAGGGAGCAGAACCAGGAGAATATGGTACACAGTAACAACCACATTGTGTGATGACTGAGTTTGGTACACTTAGTTCTTTTCAGCAACCTAAGGACCTAAAACAACTCCAAAAGACTCATGATGGAAAATTTTTTTCTCATCCAAAGAAAGAAATATGGAGTCGGAAGGCACATGGGAGCATACTATTTGCTCCTTTTTTTTGTTTTCTTTTGTTTTCTCTTTCTCATGGAATATTGATGTGATGTAGGAAACAATGAGCTAGTTGATTTAGAAAAACATGGAAATCCTTGAACTTTTGAAGGAAGATGCTATCCACCTTCATAGAAACAGATGATAGGAGGAAATGAGCATAACATGACCTTACATACATGGGTTTGAGAGTATATGTGAATATATGTATATGTTGTAGACATCTAAGTATATATATATATATATTATAGATAGATAGATATAGATATATATGTATATATGTGTGTGTGTGTGTGTGTTATATCTACATATAGATATAGTTACACATCCACGTTCAAGTGCACCATTGCAGCCTTCTTTGCAGTGTTGGGGGAGGAAAGGGGCAACACAAAGTAAAAATGCACAGCGGATGACAAAAGAATAGCAAGAACAATACTGGGTAGGTTTATAAAATTGTGTAGTATTTATCAAATAGGATTTCTTGAAATGGAAATTTATTATTTATATTGAATCTTCTCTCATGGTCTACTATATACATGGTAATTTTCTTCCTTCTCTCAATTTGTACTCAAGTTTGAAATTACAAAAAAAAAAAAATAATAACCCACCTCAAAATCGAATAGGGACCAGAGAAGTTACCTAGAACTGGTAAAGGTCTAGGCATTCATGGTCAGGGTGGCTGTCAGAGAGCTGGCTAGGGTGAGCAAAGTAATAGAGCAAGACCTCACAACTATACAGGAAAAGTATAATTTGCCAAACACTCTGCATTAGGCCTTTTCACCCTCACAACAGCCCTGGAGATGTAGGGGCTCCTATTAGCCCCTCTTGGTGGTAGAGGAAATGGAGGCTCAGAAAACTTCTGTGGTTATTAAGATTCAGGGGAAAGGTGAACTCAAATTCATTTCCTCATGAACCAAAGCACATTACTCTATTAGTATCTTAGCAGATAAATATTAGAACTGATTTTGGAAAGGAGCATCCTTGGGCTACACAGACTCTCCAGATCCATGTACTGTTAGCTCACAATTATAGGAGTAGTCTTTTAACACATCTACATCATTCTTCTTCCTGGTGTTTGCCTGAGAGGGACAAAGTTCTAGACACAAAGACACACACACATACAAATGTGCACATATGTGCATATGTACAAACATGAGCACACATGTGCACACAAATGTGTATACACACATGTGCACACATGGCTTTGCCATTCCTCTCTGGGCCTGGGCTGTCCCCCAGCCCTTGTACTGTTCCCATAATTAACACATACCTTTCAGGATCCAGGACGTTCTTTAAGACTCAGCTCAAGCAGGGCTTCATCTGGATCCTTCATTCAGTTGCCCACAGCAATAAAATCCTCCATCATGATAAAAGGAGGGATCATTTGGATTCAAGATCTATGTGCTGCTAACCATCTCCAATTAATTGGTCATCCAAGGATATTCTTGAGGACAAACAGCAGAGATATGGAGGAACTATACCAAGAGGGCTATTTCATGAGCCATTCAACCATCTCTGAGTAAACTATGGAATGACTGCAGGGTCTTGAGTCTTCCTGTCTAACAATGAGTCCTGCAACCTGGACCATGTTTTACCCAACTATAAAATATGGGCCCACTCTCAGTTGTGGCCACAGCTTCAAACTCATGAGATCCTGGCCCCTCAATAATAGAATTAGACTCTTTCTTCAATCTCTGGTTCTTCATACACACACACACACACACACACACACACACACACAAACACACACACACACACACACACATCCAGAGTCCCAGGGAAATCCACTTAAAACTTAGGTCACACTCATATCTTGGGTCTTCCCAATCAGGATTGTGGAAAGCTAGTCAAGGTACCAGGTATATTAGTCCAAAAACCGCGATCGAATTCCTTTACCTAAAAGACATACCCATTGCAACAGGATCCCAAGTGTCTATTGAAAAGAACCTTGAAGAAGGAACAGCAGTAACACATTTTGCAGTATTGCACTCTCTGGAGGTGGTGGGAATTAAACATCAGAACGTGAAGCGGTTTGTAGGCGGAGGAAATGGACACTTCATCTCATATATCTATATTTTGGGGCAAGCCTGATGGGGAATTGTGCTGGCTCACCCACGTGTTGGTTTTCTTCTACAAGTGTAGACTTACAGAACTCTCCTGCCACCTGTCAGCACTGTGTGAGGTGCCCAGTGACCCTGAACTTCTCAAATGCCAAGCAGGCCCCTAAGGTGCAGAAAGCTACCTCAGGATCACATCTCAGTTTTCTAAGGAAAGAATAAAACCCAGACTAAGACCCACCTAGACATGATGTAGGTTTTCTGTACAAATACAGAGATGCCATGGTGCCAGGGTGGGAGAAAGGCCTCCATTTCCCCTCTGCTTCCCCAAAAGGAGGGCTCCATTAGGAACTCGCTGGGCAGGTGAGAAGCAGAGACTGATTATTGGGAGAACAGCTATTTCATTACAAATTCCAGCATCTCTTCATCTCATTTTCTTAGATTCATCAGTCAAAACTTGTAAGGGAATTGCCAACCCCCAGCCTCTTGGACAGCATTCACTGGTCATGACTCAGGTAAACTGAGGGGAGACTGGTAAGGCATGAACAAGATGGTGCTGGGAGGAAGGGTTCCGCCCCTGTTTTGCTCAAGGCTATTTTCCCAGGCTTTCCCAGAGAACAAAGAAGCCCAAAATGTTTTTCTTTCTAGGGGCTCAGTGTCCACCCTAGACAGTCCTGGCTTAAGGTAAATTACTTCCTTATAAGGGCAAACTAATTGGTGATAGGTTCACTTAGAGCACTGGTGTCAGAGAAGAGATAAAAGCACCTCTCACTGCTTGAATAAATGGAGTTCTTACTATCTTGTCTCCTGCCTCAGTCATTGCTTACAGCTAAACTCCCCCAGGGCCTACAGGCCTCTGCTGGTCAGATAAGCCTGTGGGCCTGAGAGATCGGGCTCAGACTCCTGGGGTCCCCAACAATTGGCATCCATATATGGGGCATGGAAGAAGTATGAATAGGGCAATTAATTAATAGGAGCCATCTCTCGGAGTATCAGCGTAGGGTCACAAGCGTAAGACTCGCAGTCCGAGTAAAGACGTACCTACATTCCCCAGACGGTGCCCTGGCAGAAATGGGAGAACAAAACAACAAGGAGGACAGGACGATGCAGGCTCAGCTGACTGGGAGAGGAAAACACTACAGACTGTAAGTAACCTGCTTAAGTTCCGTAGGTCCATTAGGCAGTGAGTCTATGGGGCTAACCACATCCTCAGAACAACTAGATAAGAAAGCCTACACAGGTCTCATTGACAAGAAAGCAAAAAACCAAGGAGTTACATTAAAGTTAAAAGTAATCAGGAAATTCTTGGAACAAGCTGAGGAGATATGTCCTTGGGTAATTGATAAGCTTCCAGTCTCCACACAGGTGTGGCAAGTAGTAGGAGAGCAGTTAACAGCATTTGCCTCTGAAAAACCTAAAGCTTTAACACCTTCCACCTTCTTTTTAAAATGCACATTCCAGGCAGAAGAAGGGGGCTGTGAGAGACAAGCCAGGCCCTTTGCTGCATCTACTCAAACTACTCCTTTTAGCTCCTCAGAAAACTCTAGAGATGCAGAAGTGGAGGAAATGATACAAAGATGTGAGGATGTAGGTTCTGTAACATTTGCTGCTCATGTAAAGGAAGAAGTTAAGCCGCAATATAGAAATGAGACCAATAAAAAGGAAGGAAAAAGGTGCTTCCATTGTGGGAAAACAGGTCATTTCAAAAGGGATTGCAAGGTCAGAGCCAGGGAAGAAGCTGGCGGTAGGGCAAAAACACAGTGTCCAAAATGTAAAAAGAAGGGACATTGGGCATCAGAGTGCTGAGGAATAGGCAACCCCCCAGCCCAGGGAGAAAGGAGAGGATTTCACATTCAGGAGTCTCAGGAGTGGGGAGATTACCCAAACAAAGAGACTCAGTGTTTCAGACAAAGGTACCAGCAATTAGCCACAATGAGATCCACCGACAAGTGGTAGGATTGCATAGTGCAGAGAATTTCTGACAATTTTTTCTCAGTTTTTGGATTTTTTTATTGTCTGTATATGTGTTCAGTCTTTACATGTTCTCTGTGTGTGTGTGTTTGTGAGTTATTACGATCAGCTCCATTGCAGCTGGAATTTGGAATGTTATCACTTTTCCTCCCCCTCCTCCCTTCTCTCTAATGGCTGCAGCATCAGGGAGAAGTATGGGAGAGAGAAAGAGAAGAACTAATCTTATATTATTTTGTTTATATGATTGCTAAATGCAGTTTTAGATAAGAATGCAAGGGAATAATATATGTGCAGTTTTAAAGGGGTTTTAATCAAAGCCCACTAGGAGAACAACATGGATATGAAGTTTAAGGAAAGCATAAAAGTTTTGGAAATTATTGGAAAGTTTTTGGTAAAACTCTCTCTCTCTCTCTCTCTCTCTCTCTCTCTCTCTCTCTCTCTCTCTCTCTCTCTCTCTCTCTTTACTTTCTAATCCTGGCCAGATTGTGAAAGTGGAGAGAAAGACAAGAGGAGATCAGAGGCAGGCTGATTAGCATTTTCATTATCTCATGCCTCACCTAAAAGAAAAGTTTTTTGTATAATGAGAAATAACCAAAAGGTAGTTATTCTGGTCATATTTTAAGTGAAACATATCACTCCTAATTGGATGTTTAAAACAGATCAGGATTTGTTATATTATTTGGCACTAAGGCAAATTGGAGAAATGCATAAATCTTAAAGAGACACCTCAGCAGAGATAAAGTTTTTGAACTCTCCAGGAGAATGGAGAGGACTCGGCGCCAAGTCGCCCCCCCTTCAGCTAAGGAATTCAAAAACCCTCTCATTCAAGAAAGTTCTTAAGGAGTGGACACAGAAGTAAAATTTACTTGAGTAAAGGTTGGAACCATTAAGATTTTTTTTTTGCCCTGCAGTCCCAACTCATCATTCAGCTGGGTCTACAGTGAATTGTAACTTTTATCATTCCAGATTAGATCAAGAGAAGAGAACTATTATTTTGAAGGTTTTCAACTAATTTTTTTTTTTGTAAAAGTTTAGTGACAACAACAGGATGAATTTTAAACGGTTTTAAATTTTCATTTTCAAGACAATGTATTGATAAATTAATATGTAATGGTCTATGAAACAGAAAAGATCTTGCTCTTTTAATCTGAACTTGTAGTCATTCCTTGGTTTAAGCAAAAGTTAAATTTAGTGTTTGAAATTATTAACAACTTAATTTCTAAAAGGTTTTTCTTCCAGAGTAAATGTAATCAGAGAAGGAGAAACTAGCCTGTGAAACAATGATGTAAAGGTGGTAAGGTTTAAGTTTGAAATCACCTATCATAGATTCTACAAAGGTTACAACTTTAAATGACTTTCAGAAATTGATAGGAGAAATTCAGTGGTGTAGGCCACAGTTGGGAATTACAACTGATCAAATGAAACCATTATATGATTTATTGAAAGGTCCTTCTCAATTAAACTCATGCAGAGAATGGACAGATGAAGCACTGGAATGTTTGAAATTAGTGCAGAAAAAGATTATGGAGTGTACTACTAGCAAGATATTAGAATCACAGGACTTGGAAGTAACAATTTTATTCACTGAAAAAATACCCACTGGAGTTTTACATCAAAAACAAGGGATTATTGAGTGGGTACATTTGGCTCAGATAAAGAACAGAGCTTGTGTGCCTTATGCTGTGCTGGTAGCCCAAGTCATACATAAGGCAGTGAAGAGAGTAAGGATGTTAATAGGACAGGAACCTCACACAATATATACTATGTATACAAGTCAACAAACAGAGAACTGCATACAAGAGTTTGTGGGATGGCAGATATTGATTAATCAGAATTTCCAACACGGGCTCCCAATTCCTTTTGGGCGGCAATTTACCCCATGGCCATGGTCTTGGGCCGACAAATGCTCTTCCTCACTGGTAGAGGGAGTTAATGTTTTTACAGATGCAACAAAAATTTTAGGGCATCTATGTATATTCCATCTAAAAAGGAGATGCATAAATTTAAAACAACATTTACTTCTACACAACAAAATGAATTATATGCAGTATTGCAAGCATTATTATATGTAAAATATCATCATGGACAGAAAGTATACAGCACTATTGATACCTAGATTAGAGTCAGCCTATATTCCTGATAGGGCAGATAGTATTACACAGATTACTATGGAAGTTCAACAGGCAATAAGGGCCAGAACAACGTTTTATATTACACACATTCGGTCACATTCTAAATTACCTGGACCACTGACCGAGGGTAATGAGATGTCAGACAATGCACTTCAAACATTTCATGCTACTGAATTGGCAAGACAAGCACATTCCAAATTACACTTGCCTGCACGGTCTTTAAGACATCTTTATGGTATTTCAAGATAAGAAGCTAGATCTCTAGTTAAACAGTATGTACAGTGTGTTCCATTCTTACCCCCACCTTCTTGTCACCCTGTAAACCCTAAGAGTGATGGTCCAAATTCTATATGGCAAATGGACGTTATTCATTATCCATCATTTGGAAGAACAAAATATATTCATGTTACTGTTGACGCATATTCAGATTTTATAATGGCAGCAGCCAGGTGCGGAGAAGCTATTAAGGATGTGAGAGCACATCTCTTACATTGCTTTGCACATCATGGAGTACCAAAAAGCATTAAAACAGACAATGGTCCAGCTTATATCAGTAAAGCCATTGAACAATTCATGGCAGAATTTTCAATTTTACATGTCACTGGGATCCCCCATAATCCCACTGTTCAAGCTATAGTGGAACGAGCAAATCTCTCCCTGAAAACTTACTTGCAAAAACAAAAAGGGGGAGTAGTTGGACCAGGAGCTGATGATAAATTACAATTAGCTGTTTATACTCTAAATTATTTAAAATTTGATAATGATGGCTTTTCGGCTGCTATGAAATTCTTAACATTTCCTAATAAGGAGTCTGCAAAGAATGAATCAGCAATAACAAGTGCCCTGAAAGCAGCCAGTAATGTGGCACGATGAGAATAAAAATTGGTTTGGTCCTCATACAGTGTTAACATGGGGAAAAGGGTATGTTTGTGTTTTAACAGATGATAATAAAGAAGTTTGGGTTCCAGTGAAAAGGATAACAGTGATGGAGGACAACCGCCAAGGTGAAGTGGTCACAGGGAGTGAGGAGGTGCTATCAGTGGCGGATGAAAAAACTTCTGGAGAAGCTTAATCAACTAGGTCACGATGACTCCTTTCATTTTTCTCGTACTTATCATGACACTCAAGAACACTGCATCCATCGACCCAGCACCAAAGGAACAACAGAGATGGGCATTCGTCATGAATCCACCACGGTTAAGGGTGATGTCATGGAGTGAGACAATGCCTAAGTTTATCATCCAAGGCAATATTTCTCACATGTTTAAAGATGATGGACTAGACTATGATAATAATGGGACTCTCTTTCAGAGATACTTTAACTTTTCAGGACTAGTCGCAGGTTTCCCACTTTGTCTATAGAAGGGTATTTCTGGGAATTGGAATGGGTTTGGTTTTAAAGACACACAGGTGAATGGAACAGAGGGGTATCCCTGGTGTGCCACTATTGTGGACGGACAAGAGACATTGGATGAGAAAGATACATGACACGCTTATAATCTATTCACCTGGAGGATAAATGGGACAATAGTAGTTTGGTCAGACAAGCACTTTGTGGGACTTGTTCGTGGGATGAAATTTAGGCCATTTTGTAACTTACAAAAGAAGAGAAATGTAACCCTTTGGCATCTGTATACGGGGTTTTTACCATTTGAGAATTGTCACACACATACTTGTCAGGAGACAGAATTGATTATGGGAAACTACACAGAAATGTTATATTCATGTCACAATCTTACATACTTACTTGAGGAAAAATATGCACCAAACTTTCCTAGACAAATGTACATCAATTATAAAGGGTCTCCTGAGGTTGAAAGACCTGTTCAGGGATTAGACAAAGTTATTCTAGCTATGGGAGGACAAACAGTGCAGGGAATGTCTGCTGCAGCATCACCAAAGAAAGCTAACAACATTACTTTAATGGGTGAAGTATGTCTAGGGAACACACATATATTTCTATGGGACAGAGACAACAGATCTAAACTAGAGGCATATCGGAACATGACAGGAATTTTCAATTTTACATGCCAGAATTGTTCTGTACAAGCATGTAATAGGACCAAAGACAGTAGGGAGAGTGTTTATTCTAACAAGACCTCAATATGCCATGACAGTGATTAAGGCTGATGGGTGGTACAGAATACCTAGTGATGAAGTTCTACATATTATAGACAAGCATTTAACCCCTATTACTACTAGGGTGTGTAGATGTGTTTACTGTGTTGTGCTAGGAATCACTTTATTAGTAGAAGCTATTTTAGCATCACTTTATTAGTAGAAGCTATTTTAGCATCCACTGCATTAGCTGTATCTATCTCTAATACACAAAATACTGTAGTTCAAGCTTCTGAATTGCATGCTCTTATGAAAAATGTATCTGCAGGCTTTAAGCAACAAGCTAAAATAGATAATGAGTTTTATGAAGCCATTCATACACTCCAAAAGGTAACTGAATTCATTGGTGAAGAAGTGTCTATGTTACAGTTACAACACAAATTGCATTGTGATTACAGATATAGTGCCTTTTGTTTGACTAAGAAATTGTATAATGAATCACAAGTCCAATGGGAAGAAATCAGAGCTCAAGTGCACGGGCAAATTCCAGATAATGTCACCTTGGAAATCCAGAGATTAATTGATTTGGCTGAAGAATTAGATGAGGAAGCAGATGCTGATTTTGTACCTGAAAAAACGGCTACAAAAATAACTCAGTTCTTTGATAGTTGAAGCTCATGGGGTCATGTAAAGACCTGGTTTTCACCTTTACTGATACGTTTCTTTTAGTACTGCTGATATTGCTGCTTGTGCCAATATGTATCAAATTTGCTTTGCATAGTGTCCAGGACTCCCTGATATCCAGTAGACAGAACATCATCGTCCTGAGGGAAAGATTGAGTCAAAACAAAAAGGGGGAATTGTAAGGGAATTGCCAATCCCCAGCCTCTTGGACAGCATTCACTGGTCATGACTCAGGTAAACTGAGGGGAGACTGGTAAGGCATGAACAAGATGGTGCTGGGAGGAAGGGTTCTGCCCCTGTTTTGCTCAAGGCTATTTTCCCAGGCTTTCCAGAGAACAAAGAAGCCCAAAATGTTTTACTTTCTAGGGGCTACGTGTCCAGCCTGGGCAGTCCCGGCCTAAGGTAAATTACTTCCTTATAAGGGCAAACTAATTGGTGATAGGTTCACTTAGAGCACTGGTGTCAGAGAAGAGATAAAAGCACCGCTCACTGCTTGAATAAATGGAGTTCTTACTATCTTGTCTCCTGCCTCAGTCATTGCTTACAGTTAACTCCCCCAGGGCCTACAGGCCTCTGCTGGTCAGATAAGCCTGTGGGCCTGAGAGATTGGGCTCAGACTCCCGGGGTCCTTAACAAAAACTCATGGAGCTTATTAAATAGCTCCCCAAGATCACAGAGCTTGTACATAACACAGATAGGAATTCACTGGTTTGAATGGAGCTTTATGCAGAGTTCATTCTTGCTACCAAAACACATGTTTCTAAATACCTACAACTTTCCAGACATGCCAAGTGGCCATGGATCATGCAACACAGTGGTCTCAAAAGAAGTCTAATTATATTTTGCCCAAAGAAAAGGAGAGATACCACGGGAATCTAAGATTAGCAGACATCAGTGGCCAATTGATCAAGCTCCACTGAAGTTGCAAAGTCACACTTACAAAATATCCTTCCCTGTCTACTGTCTACTCCTATGTACTCCAACATAACCCACCTCAGTTCACAACATGCTACCAAACTCGCAGATGGAAAGACTCATGAGAGTCAGTGATGATCATTCTCAACTGGGTTTTTGCTTTGATAGGACAAAATGAAATTCCATCAAGAATGACAGGAAGGAATGTAATTTTATTGGAGGGCAGTGGGTGAGTCTCCAGGGAGGGCAGTTATTAGATGAACTCTGAAGAATATACTGTCCCTCTCTGTCCAGGCACTGGCCCCCTTTTGAACACATGGCTGGGAGAGGAGGGTATTAAACTGTGGAGCAGCATCCAGTGGTGTGAGCCCTGCCTGTTTCCCTTAAAATCTTCATTCTTAAACCACTCTATGGGTGTCTATCATTGGGTCAACCCCACAGGAAAAGGATACAGATTGGGATATTTGTCAATGGAGTCAGTTTTACTGATTAGCACTTCCAGCAGGTTTATGATCTGAGGTTGGAATGAAAGTTTCAAAATATTCCCCATCTTTTTATTTTACAAATCCTCAATGTGTCTGTCCCTCAAGAAAAGAAATACAGTTTGCTCCTACTAGATAAATAAGGCCTAACATCCTCTAAGAACATAGAATGTCTGAGGCTGTGGCATGGGGGGAAGCACCTCCTCCCTAGATCTGAGGGGCTGACCAGGCTGGGGAGGCTTTTGTTTGTGGTTGCAGGACTATGGGAAACAGGAATCATTATATATCCAAGAGTAGTAACTGGCAGTAAATGTTGCCTCCACAGGACTGGGGGTGAAAGTGAAATCTATCTCAGACCCACTGCCAGCGACCTGAGCCAGGACCCTGGAATACAGCTAAGAAGCTTCATGGATCAGCAGTTTGGGTGACCTTTCTGGTTTCTGCTGTGACCAGGTCATCCACTTGCCAGTGCTGGAACTGTCCCTGTCACAGATGATCACTGCATTCTGGAGCCACAGACAGGGACAATGGGGAATTTTATGGAAAACAATGAATTCCCAAAATGCTGACAATCCATTGCATTTTTTTAAATCAATTTTTGACATGAACCTTGTTTTCCCACAGATCTCAGAGATATTTTTATATTAGTTTTTATTGGAAAGCCTGGTCATGCCTGTCAGTCCCTCTGCCTCACTGCACTCATGCTTCCTCACCCACTGGATCCAGGGAATCATAAGCTTTGTTTTGTTTTCCAGGGAAAACCTCTACACCAGAGGCTCCTTCTCTGATCTGCTGTGTCTTACCCTGAGCCCAGAGCAACAAAAGCCAGAGGAGCTAACAGTAGGAAGTCACCCTGGCCCTTGGAGATCTGTAGACAGAGCATCCTGAGCCCTAAGACAGGTAGGAAGAGGGGGCTTTATATACTGAGCAGAGCCTGTGAGAGCTCCCTTGGGTCTCCATTTACAAAAGAATGCCAGGTCTGGGATGAGCCTCATCCCAGGGCCCTGTCATTCAGACTAGGTTACAGGCCCTGAGGTTGGTCCTGGGGGACACGACTTCCTCTTTTATGTCCTTGAATTTGTGAACTCAAGAACATAGAAAAGTTCACATTCTGTGTCTGACACAGGAATAGTTGCCACTACTTGTGGATAAATGAGGGAAGCCTCTGTTTGCGCATCAGGACTAGATTCCCTGTAAACAGAAGAGAGCTCCAAGCCCTGGGGAGGTAGCAGAGATGACAGGAGATCAGGGGTCCCTCCTCCATCTCTGCTCATGCATGTGTCCCTATACCTCCCCCTACTGGAGAAGATAGGACGTACAGGAGGCAGTGAGTAAGATCTAGCCAAGGCTGGACAGACCTTGAGCCAGGCTCCCTAAGAAAAACCTGGATTAAAGGAACCAGGCACTTTGCTAGGTGAGGTCACTGGAGTTATGCTGGGCATTGAGGAGGCAAATGTTGTGCCAGCTCTGGTCCCCACATTCCCATCACAGACACAGGTAAAAAGTCAGAAGCTAAAGGCCTGTAGCAATGTTCTCTACCAAGCCTGGCCACTTCTCAGAACATCTATCCGGGTATATTTGCGGGCCCAGCACATGGCTATGAAGGGGGAGTGATTGGCTCAGAGGCAGAGACAAGGAAACTGAAGAATGAATCCTTCACTTCTGGCTAATCACTACTCTCTTAAGGGATGGCCATGGTCTCCTGGTTGGAATCTCTGCTTCTTCTCTCTCCAATCAACAAGGAAGGAAGGAATGACAAAACAATCATTGCCTTATGGGTGAAGCACAATGATTACTCCTCCAGATGCAAATTAAACAGGAGAACAGGGTCTGCTTATAAGGTGCCAATATTTTCCTGGCAGATAAAAGGTAATATTAACAACAATATTATTATTGGTAATATGAGCTAACATTTATTGAGTACCTTCTCTCATTTCATCCTCATAATGGCACCAGAAAGTAGGTGAGCTAAGAGCACAGATGGGAGGCACTATTTCCATTTTGCAGATGAGGAGACTGACACAATCAGTAGTTAAGGGACATGTTCACAGCAGCACAGCTAGTGAATGAATGAAACATAATCTGAATTCAGGCCTTCCTGGGTCTAGGATCCGAATTCAATCTCCTGTACTCACCAGCTGTCAGGGTCTGTAGATAGAAACTTAGATCTGTATGTCTGTGTATCTGTCCTCTCTCTCTCTCTCTCTCTCTCTCTCTCTCTCTCTCTCTCTCTCTCTCCCCCCTCTCTCTCTCTCTCTCTCCTCTTTCTTTCTCTGTCATGCAGACAGAGTTGGGTGTGAGAAGCTCCCAATAGAAACCTTCTACCAGGCAGCTTGGAAAATTCTCTAGAACTTCTCCTTGTAGGAGGTGGCTCCATCCTTGAGAAGTTCACTTGACCAGTGTAAATAACAAATATGGGGATCCTTGAGTCTGAGGCCAGTCAATGAAGAAATAAACAATGACTAAGTGCCTACTATGTGCTCTGTACTCTGCTAAGCACTGAAGAGAGAAAAATATGCAAAACACTGTCCTTGCCCTCAAGAAGCTCCTCATCTAATGGGGACAGAGCATGCAAACAAGCCTACAAAAAGGAGGCACTTTTCCCTCCTTTTTTCCTTCTTGCATCATCTCAGTCACATATATTTGTATCATGGATAAGTACATTTGCACCATCTACCTATTTCAGCTGTATCTTCCATGGCCATATGTACCTATATTGGGAAAGAAACTGGGGACAGAGAGAAGAGGGAGGTTGAGGATCTTAATCTATTTTGCAGAAGCACTGGCCTGAGCCCACAAAGGATAATTAGGGACAGACTGTCAGTCTTGGCTATGGCCTATCTAAGTGTCAGTTCTATCACTTGGTAGCTGTGTGATTTTGATCAGATTACTAAGCCTCTCTGAGTTGGCAAAATGATGAAAGAAAATCAGTCAAAAAGAAAGGAATCTGAGCGGGAAGGACTTGATGATGTATTGAATCTAAACCTCTCTCTAACATATGACTGAACACAGAGCACTTACATGTGAATCAGAAGAACTACAGTACAGAAAATACTGGACTATCAAAAGGCACCAGATCGTCAGAAACTATTGTAATTTTCTCTCTTCGAACAAGGTGACAAAATTGATATTCATTACATCTGGTCATGTCACTCTCTCAAAAATCCCCACCAGATTCCTGTTTAACTCTTGGTTCAAACACAACATCTTCACCCTGGCCTTTAACATTATCCCCAATATGGTTCCCTCCTACCTTCCCAGCCTTGTGTTTTCACTGTTTTAATAACCAGCATGCCAGTGCTTCTTGCACACAGTCTTCCATCATTCCTTGCCAGGCCTTTGCACACGTGGCTCCCTCAGACAGCCATGCAGGCCCTCCCTACCTCCTGAAGGCAGAAGCTCCAGCTTCCTTCGAAGCCCAGATCAGGTTCCATTCTATTGGAAGGCCTTGACTATTCCTCCCATAGATGTCTTCTTTCTGCTTAGAATTACTCTGTAGATACCAGTTGGCTTCTTGCCAACTGCATAAGGAATTCCACAAGAGCAGGAATTATATGGCTATGGTCCTTACATCCATAGCTCCTTGCATATGATAGGTGTTTATCTTGAAAAAAAAATGATGTGTTTGTTAGCATATGTCTAAATATCCTGATGGGATGGGGACAGGGCCTTCTGATGAGGGGGAGACTAGGAGCCAGAGCACTGGAGGCCTGGGTCAGGAGCTAAAAGCTGATTAGTCAAGGGAAAACAGGCCTGCCTGAGGAGGGATAGGAGGACTGTGATCTAGGAAAGCCCAGAGTGCAAGGACCTTCAGTAATGTAATGCAAACAGAGCCAAAAATTCTTCCTCCAAGTCTTGCAGTGGAGGAGGGCTGAGTGTGACCAGCAGATTCAGGACACTGGAGTCAGGGCATGAATGGTTTTTACAATCAGCCTTCTCTGAAGCTGGTTCTACTTTTCCCACTCTGGCTGTGTTCTTGGCCTGAAGGTTTTGTCCACCGATTCTCAGACTAGATTGACCTTTGTACTACCAAGGCAATATTCACAGCACTGGTGGTGATTATTAATATGCCAGCATAGTTCTCAAACACAAAATGCAAAAAACTCTCTCTATAGAAGGCAGAAGAAAAGTATTTAGATATCACAAAGCCAAATCCCAGAATCACAAAACTAAATATATGGACAGAAACTACAAGTCTACTTGACATTCTGCTAGTCTCCTGTCCTAGTGATTTGGACAGTCTTATGGTCTTAGAAGACTGTTAGCCTAGAGGGCATCTATTTTACATATCCCTTGTTTTCTGTAGTTCTCTTGTTTGTCTCAAGGTCTATCCTGAACACATGGTCAACAGCACTCCATCCTGGCCCTCCACACAACCCTACAGTGCTCACTCACTCACTTCCTCCTGGTTCATCTCCACCCTTCCTGTTCCACCTGTTCAGCAAGCTCCTCCCACCACATGTGACTTAGGCTTCCAGGAGATTTAAGATCATATAGGCCTATTAATGAATGAGAAAGATCTTTCCATTAAAATTATTATTATACCCTCCCCTCCTTCCACATATATGAACTACAACTCAAGGTGCCTTCATCAGCTAGACCTGGACTAGCTCTCAGACAATTGAGGTCCTAAGACCAGATGTAAAAGCCATTGAATTAGAAGGGACTTGGGTCCCCCCATCAGCCATCTGTGCCCATAAGTGGTTGAGATACTTTGGAGACCCCTTCAAGGCCTGGGTTGGCAGTCTGAGGCTTTTCCAGGATCTACTAGATCTACTAGAACTTGCCCAAGCCAAGGTCAAGCAATGATGCAACTGCTCAAGTTTACTCCAGTTTGGCTAATTGAAGGAATTGTCGTCTCAAGACATCTAACCTAGTGCCTGGTACACACCAAGTGCTCAACAAATGCTTTTGGAATGAATTAAACTGATAGGAATCACGCTGCACTTATCTTTTATTAACAGATGTCCTCACTAAACAAAACAATGTCTAACTGTCATTCATGGTCACCCTCATTCCAGTGTTGCTGAGCACAGCAAAACTCATTTGCATCTAAAGGTTGTGAACTGTCTAAGAAACTTTTGTGAAGAAGATGCACTCGTAGATCATGCAGCACTTAGTCACTAAATGGATGCTGCCTCAGACACACGGAGACCTGGGCAAACCCTTGGTTTGAAGAGGACAAGGTATCCCACTGCCTCTGGAGCGATTTCCAGTCTTCCTGATCTGTGCCTTGTCACTGGATCCAGATGGCGCTGAAGCAGAGAGTGAGGCTGGTAACTTTGCACAGCCCCACCTCACAGAAATCCAATTCATTTGCAAGTCATCACCCTTATGATGTCACTGGTCCTCCTTGAGAATGAAGAACAATCTGTCACTAGGAGAAGGGCAATAGTGCCCTCTCCTGGTCAGGAGGCTTTCTTCATGCTCCTCATTCTTCTTCCAAAATCCAGCAAGGATTGCTGCAGCTAGAATGTGTAGATGTTTTCACTGCTGTACTTAGAGTCCTTAGGGCAACCCTTATCAGGGGAAAAGAGAGAGAGTAGACTCAGCACCTCAGTTCCATACAGGTAGGGTTTTTTCTGAGGCCTGAAACTATACTTGAGCATCATAATAAAGCCCAGGTTTTTACCTGCATATGATCTGCAGGATCTGTGGGAATTTTGCAGCAGGTACCCACCATGGGAACATGGTGAAGAGCTATTTCTCTCCTGACACTAGTTTTCTAGGTATCTCACACACACCTTGTTCCTCTCCATGTGCTGAGGATCAGTAACATCGGCCTCCATGTTGTTTGTCACACATGAATCTCCAACTCCTGACTCTGCAAGTTCACTGGTTCCCACCACTGCCCCTCCCCCCTATTCCTTAAGTGCTGTCCCTCTTTGTCTCAGTCTCCAGATTTCACTGACTTCCTTCAAGAATCCTTTCTTGGTCCATTATCTCTGTTTATTTTTTCCAATTGGCCTCGTATATAGATTTTATGTAGGAAACAAATTTTTTTTGAAGAGTATTAGTGTCAGGCAAAAGCACTTTACAAACATCATCTCATCGGATCATAACAACAATCCTGCTAGGTCCTAATGATGGGGGAAACTGGAGTCCCTCAAAGGAGAGGCCCTTGAACTTCCCCACATATTTCAGAAACCCAGCATCTGGTCCCCTCCAGCCCACCTGGATTACTGAACACTCCTTCATCTCATCTAGGCTCACTTCTCTATTATTTCCACACCACCTCGGGATACTTGCCACTGCCAGATCACATCCAGATCCTCCCCTAGTATTTCTGTAAAAAATATCAGCCCCAACCTCATCAAATGCAGATTATTCAAATCCTGCCCACTTGTATTGGTGTCACAAATAGTGTAGACTCACTAGGGGTCAGTCAGACTGGCTTCTACTGGGGACACAATAAAATTGCTACTTGGACCAAAAGATTTGAGGACCACCCCCACCTATACCCTTGGATTTCAGGATTCCTAGAACACCTGGACTGCAATACTATCAACTCCATTTTACAGTGAAGAAAACTTATTAGGTAAACTAGCTGATGTCCCAGGCAAGATTTGACTGACTCGAGGCCAGTCAATCTATCCCCTGTATCTCCGAGTGATTTTGCCTTCTTTGGGGGTGGGGAGTAATGTAATTGTTTGTAAATTCTCTATTTTCTTTCTCCATTCTGGGAATCCCAAGAGCCTACTAGTTGCTTAGAAAAGACCAGCTGCTTAACAAAAGCTTGTTGACTTAAATACCTGACTAAATCCTTTAGAATGTGAGCTCCTTGTGGGGAGGGGTTGTTTCACCTTACTTGGTACCCCCAGCAGCTAAGACAAAGCCTGTCACACATTTGGGGTTTGGTGAAGTGACATGAGGGAGTACCTGAACAATGAGGATTGGAGTCATTTTCTTTCTTTCTGCATTCCAAGATCTATCAATTTTGCTCAAGGAAGGGGGCCCATCTTGAATTTGTTGGAGTCTCTTTGGACTGAGTTGGTTCAAAGGTTAGGAACTGTCATACATATTACTCTAGGTGGAATTTCATAATTTTCATAATCAGTTGCCAGACAAATTCTCATAAAACTTGGACATTATAAACAAACTTGCAAGCTCCCCCTCCCCAAACCTTACTTGGGTTGTTATGAGACTTTAAATACTCAGTAAAACACTTCATTACTTTAGAATTGGAAGATCTCTACTTTAAGCAACTTCTGTCCCAGGACTGCTAAGATTTTGTAAGCCAAAGCCTTAGATCAGTCCCTAAAGAACTCCCCAGATAAGGAGAATCTATGTCTTCTCTACTTTTCCCAAAAGTTACGTTATTATTTTTCTTTTTTAAATTAAATACATCCAATTAAATACTTAGCAGTTTTTCAACATTGTAGTCACATTCTTTAACAGTTTAATTCATCTTTCATAGCTTCCAGATCAAAAGAAAAGATGATTTCCTAAGATACAACTGCATTACCCTCTAGGTATGATTTTTAAAGTTAACATTACTTATTAATTAACTTCTCAAAACCACAATAATATTTTGAAGCATATCTAAAGTAACATTACAGATTTAAAACAAATCTTGTTTTGATGAGAAAAAACTTAAAAGAAAAACACTGCAATTCAAATGACATCAATTCAGTTGAATATATTTTCCAAATTATCAACTTACATAGAACATCATTCTGACCAGTGACGACTTTAACACTCTAGATGGCTTTTTATCCTTTAACAAAATATTTATACCAGAATGTTTTGTTTCAAAAAAGAACAAAGTGAGTACCTGTTAACTGCTGAATATCTAAAGAAATTACAGCATATAAATTCAAAGTACTATTACTGAAGAATGATGAGAAACATCAGGATTTCTCAGGGAAAAGCTATATTTTTAGGGATTTAATCACAGTAAATTGGGATGTTTAATGAGGTCTCTTATACTGGGATATCTAATGAGGTCTTGGGCAAGAGACTTAATCTTGAATCCTATCTTTGATCTCCAGGAAGATTTTTCCAGTATATACTTAAGTAGTTTTCAAATCCAAGGAAAACCATTCAATACCACAGTAACCATTATGTCTTCCAACCACAAACTCCAAACAGGCCAATGTTCCTCAGTTTTATGAAACCATAAAACTGCAAAACAATATTCTAGGGGAAAAGCACGAGATGACATTCTATATAATCAGTCAAGACTTTATCTGGAGCTGACTGAGACTCAGATCCTGAGGTTCTTACTGCAAAATTAAGACTCAAATGCAAGAAAACAGGGAAAACCATTAGACCCTAAAGATATGATCAAAATAGCATGACTTATGGATAGGAATCGTAAGTGATGCATAGACTGAGGGGATTAGATCTGGGAGATACAGTGCCTGAAGTACTACTGATAGCAGTACAGGAGGCAACACCTAAATATATTCCAACAAAGCAAAACAACTGTTTGATGAGGCCTTACAAATAGCTGAAAGAAGAAAAGGGAAAAGAAAAGGGAAGATTTCCCTAAATGAATTCATAATTTGTGAGAACAGCAAGGAGAGACGAGGTTTTCTTAAATGAGCACTGCAAAGAAATAGAAGAAAACAATTGAATGGGAAAGAACAAAAGACCTTTTCAAGAAAATTTGAGCTATCAAGGTAGTATTTTTTGAAAATATGGTCATAAGGACTTCTGAAGCCAAGATGGAAAGGTGAGGCATTCATCTATGCTCTTCCAAATTCCCTTGAAAACAACTTTGCAATAATGGCTCAGAATCAATTTTAAAGGAGTGAACCAGATTACCAGCCTAGGACAGCTTGAAGGGTGAGCAGGAATGGTGTCTCACGACAGTGGGAGAGTGCAGGAAAGTGAGACCTAGGAGGCCATAGCATATTTTAAGTAAGTCATGAGAAATTTTGGGGTTTCTGAGATAAATTCAATCCCTTCTTAGGGCTTCATACACTATATGAAATATATAACATCTAGTGAGGTCTGTGCTACAGGGAGGAACCACCACTCATTAATTAGATCCATAAGTTTTATCTCCAGGAAGATTTCTTCAATGTACATATTGGAGTACAGAAACAAAAGTTTATGAGATTCAGGTGATGACCTTCTCACAATTATGGTTTTTATAAGGTTTTCTTCTAGTACTGGTCTAGTGATCTGCTTCTTCCCAGAAGTGGGAGGTCCTCACTGAGCACATTCATAGGTCTTCTCTCCACTAGGAATCCTTGATGTAAAAGAACAGATGATCTCTGGCTGCAGACCTTCCCTGAGTCCAGACAGGGCTTGACCATAAGGTGAAATTTCTGATGTCTAACAAGCTCCATAGTCCATCTGAATGTCTTTCCATATTGATTATGGGAATATTGTTGCTGTCTCATGTGAATTCTAACAGGAAACAAAGCTTTATCACTTTTCATATTGATTACATTAATGACATATGTCCTCTAGAATGGATTCTCTGATGTGAGAGAAATGAACATTTCTCCTATGTAAACAATTATTGAATTAGGATGAAGCTTGTTCCTCATTTCCTCATTCAGAAATCAGCCACTGTAAGTGATTCAGCCAATCTTTGAAGGGCAGGGTTGATGAGCACATGAAACCTTGGGCAAGACTGATTCAACTGGTAAAATTTAGGTGTGATCAAAATTTAGAGATTTTACTCTAGGTGAATTCTGGCCCATTGTGTTTTTGTCAAACAGGTCTGAGGGGAAGTAGACCTCTGTGGTCTAGACTGCCCTAGGTAAGGGTGATCTGGATAGAAATAAGTTTCTTTGTCCAAAATTGAGTCAAGATTCATGCTCCCCCTACCCAGTCCCTCATTAGAGTAAATCCAAATCTCATTATAATATTCATTCTCATTAAGTTTTAACTAATCAGAACTGATTTATACCTGTAGGTAACTCCTACTTATCTAAGGGCATATAAGTGTTGAAAGGTCTCCACGATTCATCTTTGGTTTGCAAGAGATAGTTAAATGACACTGTTTTACCAATTATTAACTGGCCATAATTAAATAATTATCCAGAAATTATGTCTCTTCAACTTTGCTCTCATCAGAATTGTACAGTAAGGTGACAGTGTATCTAAAAAAGTTTTATCACATTTTATCGCTCCAGTGTGGAGTCTGTTATGCACAGCAAGTAGGGAGACTAGTTCTGAAAGCCTTTCTTCATTGATTAAATTCATAAGGTTTCTCTCCAGTGTAGACTCTTTGATGTACAGCAAGAGAGGAGCTAGAACTGAAAACCTTTCCACATTGATTACACTCATAAGGTTTCTTTCCAGTGTGGATTCTCTGGTGTACAGCAAGATGGGAGTTTCGTCTGAAAGCCTTCCCACATTGATTACATTCATAAGGTTTCTCTCCAGTGTGGATTGTCTGATGTACAGCAAGATTGGATCTCTGTCTGAAAGCCTTTCCACATTGATTACATTCATAAGGTTTCTCTCCAGTGTGGATTCTCTGATGTGCAGTAAGTAGGGAGTTTCGTCTGAAAGCCTTTCCACATTCACTACATTCATGAGGTTTCTCTTCAGTGTGGATTCTGTGGTGTGCAGTAAGTTGGTAGTTTCTTCTGAAAACCTTTCCACATTGATTACATGCATAAAGTTTCTCTCCAGTGTGGATTTTCTGGTGTTCAGCAAGTTGGGAGTTTCGTCCAAAAGCCTTTCCACATTCATTACAAGCATGAGGTTTCTCTCCAGCGTGGATTCTCTGATGTACAGCAAGACTGGAGTTCTCTCTGAAAGTCTTTCTACATTCATTACATTCATAAGGTTTCTCTCCAGTGTGGATTCTCTGATGTGAAACAAGAGTGGATCTCTCTCTGAAAGCCTTTCCACACTGATTACATTCATAAGGTTTCTCTCCAGTGTGGATCCTCTGGTGTACAACTAGTTGGTAGTTTCGGTTGAAAGCCTTTCCACATTGATTACATTCATAAGGTTTTTCTCCAGTGTGGATTCTCTGATGAGTAGCAAGACTGGAGCTGTCTCTGAAAGCCTTTCCACAGCGATCACATTCATAAGGTTTCTCTCCAGTGTGGATTCTCTGATGTGCAGCAAGTAGGGAGTTTACTCTGAAAGCCTTTCCACATTGATTACACTCATAAGGTTTCTTTCCAGTGTGGATTCTCTGGTGTACAGCAAGTTGGTTATTTCGTCTGAAAGTCTTTCCACAGTGATTACATTTATAAGGTTTCTCTCCAGTGTGGATTCTCTGATGTGCAGCAAGACTGGAGCTCTCTCTGAAAGTCTTTCCACATTCATTACATTCATAAGGTCTCTCTCCAGTGTGGATTCTCTGGTGTACACTAAGTTGGTAGCTTCGTCTGAAAGCCTTTCCACATTGAGAACATTCAAAAGGTTTCTCCCCCGTATGGATTTTCAAATGTACAGTAAGATCACCTTTAAATCTGAATGCATTTCCACAATGATTACATTCATAAGGTTTATCACCATTGTGGATTCTCTGACGTTGATTAAGGTTAGAACTCTGTGGGAATGCCTTTTCACGTTTATCATATTCATAAGGTTGCTCTCTAGTCTCCATGCTCTGATGTACAGCAAGACTAGAGCTGCAACTCCCAGCCTTTCTACACTGCTTACACTCATCATGAGGTTCTCTCTCACTGTGAATACTGCGATGAAAAAGGAAGGATGAGTGTTCACCAAATGGTACACCACATTCATGAGACTCATGTGGTTTCTCTCCATGATGAATTTTTTGAGAGTAAATCAAAGATGACTGTTGACTCATGTTTTTCCCACAATGATGATAACCATAAGGTTTTTCTCCTGTGTGGATTCCATCATTTATAGCACAGATTTTTCTCCCAGTAAAGTCACAAGAACTATCACTCATGAGGTTTTCTTGGTGTGTTTCCTTCACAGAAATCCTTAGCTTTTTAGTAGTCTCTTTCCTTCTAGGTCTAATCGTTCCCTCTGCAAAAAAACAAATAGTAAAACATATACAGAGACACATGTACACACATATAATTATAAACCTTTCCCTCCACTGCAAGAAAATAAACTGATCTACATGGTATTTCCCCAGGTGCACATAAAAGTCTTCAAAGACACAATCACAATTGTTTGAAAATGCCATTACATCAAATTTGTAGGATAACTTGAGCTACAAAGAGCTTCACAATCACATTGGATCCTCAGAAACATCTGTGAAACTGGCAGACCTAGCATTCTTACTACAACATAAAGTGAGGCCATGAGATCAGAATAACTAAGTGCCCTGAAAAGTAACCCTGCAGGTGAGACTAGACCATCAACCCTGCAAGTGGGCATGTTCTGTCCATGGAACTAGATGGTCCTTCTCCATGGCACTTACAATTGTTCTACCTTTTTTAAGAAAAAATGTTTCACTTTTGTATGCTTGACTTCTTTTTCCCTCCCTTTGAGTCTTCCTGTTGTCTGAGATGCAAAAACGTTCATATTAGGCCAATTTATAAGCTTACAATGGGCCTTTAAGTTCAAGGGAAAATAAGAGTCAATCAATATGGTAACCTGTGTTACTTTACTTTAAGAAACTGCCATAGCAACTGAGCAATCAGCCAGCAAGTCTGGTGAGTCAACAGCCAGCAACACTGGACCAGAGCCACCACCAGAAAGAAGTTTGGCATCCACTGAAAGCTCAGATATAGTTAGCTTTTACTACAATAAAATATTTCCAAATTAAAATATGTACTTTTAACAAGCAAAATAGTATTGTGCATATGTATTATATTACATTATATACAACAGTATATTACAAACTTTTGTATGCACTGAAAAAATAAAAGTTCAGATGACTCCCTTGATTGCAATATTTGCTTTACCGCTGAGCTCTGGAACTGATTCTGCAATATCTCTGAGGTGTACCTGGATTTTTTCTCATTCTTGTCCTGATTTGAATCTCTTTTCCCTAATTCTACTCTCCTTAATATTATTTCACTCCTTGAATTCCCCTTTATTCCATTGTATCCCATTGGACTAGATGTCTTTCCACTCCCAAACACTCTCCTTTCCCTGGATCAGCTAAGACCAGGGTTCCTGATCTCTTGCTTCTTCTCAACCATTTCATGTTTTTATCGATTCTAACCCCTAGCCCTAAATGTGCTCGATTGCCAGCTCCCTGACAGCAGGGACTGCACCTCTGCCCTTCCTGACACTTGGTGAGGTGCCTAGAAAACTGGAGGTGCTTCATCAATACTCACTGACTAATGTGGACCATGACTGACAACAGACTCTATATTCTACCTCAATCCCTGTATTTTGGTCTCTATATAATTTGGCAAATACAGGTTCTGTATGCTTCTCTCTTGCACCTTATCTCCCACTGGAATGAACTTTGTGTGGTTCAAACCCTGATGGGACCTGACCAGGTCCATAGTGAAGATTGCAGAGACTTCTTTTTAGGCTCATGAAGCATCTTATACTATGGGACACTGGGGAATCTCTACTTCCCACTTCATCAAACTGAGAGTGGCAGTCAAATTCAATAAATCTGTGCAACAATTCTTCAAGAAGGGGCCAGAGATTGAGCCTTAGAGATCAAGGAAGGGAACCAGTAGATGATTTAGGTAAAGCATGTCTTTGAATTAATTCTAAGTGAGGCAACAGCCTTTGCTAGTACTTAGACGCTACTGAATGGAAAGAGAGAAAATCATAAAACTAGGCTGCCTGGGCACATTACAAACTTAGGGTATGTATTTTCAGGGTGGACCTCACTGGGGCAAGGGTATCCTTTGACATTTTCCTGACTCCCTTGGGGTAGCTAAGTGGTGCCCTGGAGAGAGCACTGGTTATGAAGACTCCAGTTCAAATCCAGCCTCAGACACTACTTTGCGAACCTGGGCAAGTTACTTAGGGGTCTTGGCCTTGATTTCCTCATCTGTAAAAGGAGCCTGGGAAATCACTGCAGTATCTTTGCCAAGAAAACCCCAAATGGGAACATGCCTCACAAATGACTGAAGGGACTGAAAAGCACATACCTGAGTCCCTATCTCCTTCACCACAGGAGCTTTTCCAGTTCTTTTCATTTTTTCCCAACTGTCCATTATGGCTTGCTCCCACTGTCCACCCCTCATTCACCTTCTCAGCAGAGAAATCTGCCTTCTGTTTTTTCTTTGAAAAAATTGGATACTTACCAAAAGCTATCTTATCCTCCTCATCTTCTATATATCAGATGAAATGATCCTCCTTCTGCTAAAGGAAACTCCTTTCCATGAGTAAATCATCCCATTCCAGGACATCACCTTCCTCAGTATGCTGCTCCTCCAGTATTCCCTTTTTCCACTACTTTCCAGTCTCTCCCACACAAATGACTCCTTCCCTACTGCTACAAACCATTTCTTGTAAATGCTCAAAACATGATCACTTGATCCATTCAACCCCAGAGATATTTTTCCAATAACTTTCTTCCATTTTTTTGGCTAAACAGTGGGAGGTGCGCAGGTACAACTGGCGGCTCCAACTCCTTTCTCTGAAATTCTCTGCAGTCTAGCTTCTAGTTTCATTGTTCAACTGAAATTTCTCTCTCCAAAATTACCAAAAACATCCACGGTGTTAAATCCACTGCTCATTTCTTCATCCTTATCTTTCTTTCCTTCTCTGCGGCTTTTCACAGTCCATCACCCTTCTTTTTCTCTTTCACTCTTTCTGGGTTTTAGTGACACTAATCTTGTTGTTCCCCAAACCAAACCCTCTTTCTCTCTCCTCCAACCCTTTTATCTTCCTATTTTCCTAATGGTCTCCAAGCATCCTCCCATTAGAGCAGGTTCATAAATGAGGTGTCATGCACTCCTCACTGATTCCCCAAAACATTCCTAACCCCCATATGCATAACGCAGCAAAGTCCTCTGATTTCACCCAGGTAACATGTCTCCCATATACCCTCTTCTCTTACTGTCTTGCTTCAGGTCCCAACCACCACAAACCAGAGTTATTTTAAGAACCTGATACTTGTTCCAGCTGCTCCAAGTCTCCCTCCACTCCAGTCATTCCACCACTCACAAAGATCATCTTCCTAAAGTTCTTGACTGACCATATCACCACATCCCCAATGACCTCTTTTGGCTGCCTAGGAAAAGGATCAAATATAAAATCTGTTCTAAGGTTACTAATCACCTGCCTAGTTTTTAACTACCCCTCTCCTACTCTTCTAAATTTTCTTTCCATTCATATCCCCACCAAACATGCTATCATCCAGTGGTATAGGCCTCCCTTATTTTCTGTGAAGAGGACACTCTGCCTCCTGAATCTTTGGGCTTTCCGAGACATCTCCAGATGTAGAGGGCCAGCTGTCAGGTGTTCCTGTTGCTCTGCCACAACACCCAGATTCACAGCTCTCATAAACCCGCTTTCACCTCACTCACCTGGAGAGGAACCTGGAGAGCAGCTCCTCTGGCCTTCTTGTACTAGCATCTGTAGCGCTTCCCTTTCCTTCAAATAAGAAACCAAATATTGCCTGGGAATTCGAATCCCTAAGAATGTGGAATAAAGAAACAACATGGAGAAAAACTTGCAATTTAGCTCTCTTTAGGGGAAACAGTGTACATACTACTCTATTGTTAGAATCAATCCTTCATATTCACAAACATCTGGCTTGTTCATCCATTAATGGTTGTAATGCAAGTAACCAAAAAAGGATGTGACAGATCAGCCTTGAGCTCCAGCAAATTAGAGCTTGATGGATCAGCTTTAGCTCTGACTCCTACTCAACTCCTTACTCCATAAAACCCATAAACAAAACCTGGTTACTGTTCATACAGCGAGTCATTGCTCTTCTGGTGAAATTCTCCTTTTGGGGAACTCAATGAACCTTATTTAGTCATATTCTAACTCTTGGCCAGTATATTATTCCTGCCATTGACAGGGGCATGAGAGCAAGGAGTACAGGATGGGACCCATAAGTCCCTAAGCAAGGTTTCATAGTATTTATTTTTGGGAACTTTGGGGACAGGTAGGGTAGAAGATCATGGATCCAATTGGGAATGAGAAAATTTGATCATGGTGCACCTTCTTCACAGGAGGATGGACTCATTACAGAGTGTTCATTATCTAGAAATTACAGGCATCTGGTAGACCAGTGGAGAGAGGCCTGGGACTAGAGTGAGGAATGCCAGGGTTTAAATCCAGCCTCAGAGAGTTACTAGCTGTGTGTGTCTAGAAAAGTCACTTAACCTCTGTTTGCTTCAGTTTTCTCAAATGCCAGATGGGGATAATAATATCAGCTAAAAATATATGAACTGCAGGTGAATAGAAAAACTTATTTTCCTCTATCCTGTCCCACCACCTGTACAGCATAGTGGAGGCAATTTAAAGGAAGATTAAGGATAAACATTTAACACTAGGTAGAACTAGAAACTGTGTTACAAATTAATGCTTCTCAAAAAGAATGATATCCTAAATACTTGCCCATCCCAAAGAGGAAGATGGTAAAAAGAATAGCAGGGTAAGCACTTTTCAGATATCAATGTCCAGGGAGATTTTGGGCTCAATACATGGGATTAGTTCTACATCTGAGATGCTTCAACACTGACTTGATCTTTGACCTCAAGCTACCTAAAGTTTGCAAGAGAGATACAGGAACAACAAGAGAATATACATGTTATCTTCATATAATGTACTCACTTCCATAGGAAAACCAGGCAGCAGAAGGACCCTGTCTTTTAGAAACAGAACTCCACACCATTTCCCTCCCTGGAAATTGATAAATGATCCAAAGCCAGCAAAATGAGGGATTAAGATATTGCCTTTGATAGAAGACCCAGAGGGGCCAGGGGAAATGTCTTTACCCAAAGATAGTAGGTTGTGAGTATTCTCCAGCATGACTGCCTTGTAAAGCTCCTTCTGAGGATGGTCTAAGAGATCCCATTCCTCAGGGGTGAAGTCCACAGACACATCCTGGAATGTCACCAGCTCCTAAAACATCAAAATCACAAGATTTAGACCTGAAAAAGACTCCAGAATTCAGGCAGTCTCACCCTCATCAAGTGAGGAGAGGAAACAAGCACAAAAAGTAGACTTGCCTAAAAAGTCATACATTTCTTGAGTAAGAGAGTCAACACTTAAAACATTAGTCATTAAGAGCTCAATGAAAAATTGAGAAAATTATTTGATATAATCAGTTGGAATAAAGTTGAGAAATGTCTTACTATGTAACTGGGACAAAATGGGTGTTTTATCTGTGACTCTGAAGGATCTCAGGAGGAGAAAGAGAGAAATATGAAATTTCTTCCTTATTTGAATTTACAAAAACAAATGTTATAAATAATATCATGTGAGATTTGTGAGAAGCTGGCAAGTACAGTGTATTCTGGGATGTGAAGAGCAGAATGTTTGATTATAGAAGAGAGGGAAGAAAAGATCTAATTAATTTCCTGAGAGCCTGAAACAAAGTCTTACCTAAATAATACATGAAAAGGATTCATAAGATATACTAATGACAATCCTGGACTGAATTGAGGGAGGTAAGATTTTCCAGCCAAGTGAAGGAGCATTATCAGTCATTACACTGGGTCTTGAGGCTGCCCTGGGTATAACCTGTCATGATCAGAACACCTTATGCCTTCTCTTTATGATTGCTTTCCTCTGTCAATAACTTATCACTTCATTATTAAAATATTTAATTATGTAGTTCTTCATTTTTGTTGTTCTTTGTGTTCACAGCAGACCAAAAGGACATCACTATGTAAGGGCTGAAGTATAATATATCTGACACCATGGATGATCAGACTAATAGAGGCCAGAAGGTTCTACCACAGGTTGGGAAAAAAATACCATGGAGATGCCTCTCAATTTGCACATCTCACTATTCTTTTGAAATACTGCAATTCCGCTTTGCTTGCACAGCACAGCATTTTCTTTGATATCGATAAACTATGCTTGGTGGTCCTTTGCCACTGTCTCCCATGTCTCAACATTGATTACAAAATTCTTCAGAGAGACCTTGGGAATGCTCTTGTATTATGTATTCTGACCACACTATGAGTGCCTTCTTTACATGTGTACTCCATGAAATAGTCTTTTAAGCAAACATGCTTTTGGCATTTCAACAACATGGCCAGCCAGAGTTGTGCTGCCTGCAGTAGAATGTAAATGATTGGCAATTTAACTTGAGAAATGAACTCAGTGTCCAGGAGTTTACCAGGTGACCTTCAGAATCTTCATAATACAATTCAAATGGGATTCAAAGAAGATTCACAATTTCTCCATCTGCTGCAGTCAGTGGATGGTGCCATACTGAATGATGGAGAACCTTTATTTTCCTTTTTTACATTTTCTGAAAAATTCTTTCCCCTTACTACATGGTTTTTTTTAAGGCTTGTTTTTTTTAAAGTTTTGAGTTCCTATTTCTATCCCTCTTTCCCTCTATTCCTTGCCCCCTAATTTAGATAGTAAGCAATAAGATGTAGGTTACACATGTGCAATCATGTAAAACATTTCTGTATTAGTAATTTTGTACATAATGACTTGGGGAAAAAAAGAAAAAGAATGTAAGAAAAAGGTGAAAAACAACATGCTCCATCCAGGCTGTATGCAAACAATATAATTTATTTCTCTGGAGGCAGATGGTAGAATTTGGCATCAATCCTTTGAGCATTTTCTTGGATCATTGCATTACTGAGAAAAGCTAAATCATTCAAAATTCGTCATTGAACCATACTGCAGTTACTGTATATAATATTCTGGGGGTTCTGTTCACTTCTTTTTGCATAAGTTCAAGTAAGTCTTTCTAGGTTTTTTTCTGAAATTATCCTCCTTATCATTTCTTACAGCATAATATCATCTCATTATGATCATATACCAGAGATTGTTTAGCCATTCTCCAATTGATGGGCATCTCTTCAATTTCACATTCCTAGCCAACACAATTAGAAGCTGTTGAAAATATTTTTGTACAAGTTGGTCCTTTCCTCATTATTTCCATTTCTTTGAACTACAAACCTAACAGTGGTATTGTTGGATCAAAGGTTAAGCACAGCTTTATAATTCTTTGGGCAGAGTTCCAAATTGCTCTTCACAATAGCTGGATCAGTTCATTCCATCATCACAGCATTAGTGTCCCAGTTTTTCCACATCCCCTCCAACCTCTATCATTTCCAATTTTCATCATATTTCCCAATATGATAGGTATGAGTTGGGGCCTCAGAGTTGTTTTAACTTATCATATCTCTAAATGCAAATTTAGAGCATTTTTATTTGAATATAGATAGCTCTGATTCAATTTTCTCAAAGCTGCCTGTTCATATCCTTTAACCATTTATAAACTGGAGAATGGCTTGTATTCTCATAAATTACAATCAGTTCTCTATATATTTATGAAATGAAGCCTTTACCAGAGACACTTACTGAGAAAATCCTGTATTCTCAGCTTTACTTAAAATTTTCCTTGCATTGATTTTGTTTGTGCTAAAATTTTTAATTTTACAAAATCAAGATTATGGATTTTACATTTTGTATTATTCTCTAGAACTTGTTTGGTTAATAAATTCTTCCCTTATCCATATATAGGATATGCTCTCCTAACTTGCTTATGGTATTACCATTTATGTATAAATCATGTATCCATTTTGTCCTTATTTTGGGATAAAGTGTGAGATGTGGGTCTATACCTAAGTTTCTTTTATTATGTTTTCCAGTTTTCCAGCTGCTTTTTGAAATACTGTTTCTCCCTCCAAAATCTTAGATGTCTGGGTTAATCGTATACCAGATTACTGGGGTCATTTAATACAAGGTACTTTGTACCAGTCTATTCCACCGATCCATCACTTAAATGCTTAGCCAGTAGCACGCCGTTTTGGTAATTATGACCTTATAACACAGTTTGAAATCTGGCATGATTAGACCATCTTCTTCACTGTTTTTTACTGATTCCCTTGATTACCTCATTCATTCAGAAAACCTGTATTTTCTTGTTGTTACTGTCAGGTTAAAATTACCACAAGCACCAGAGAATGGATCCATGTGCTGTTCCTTAATTACACAGAAATAAGAATAATTGTGGAAGGTTCCTTCATACATTAAAAAAGACAAAAATTTAATTATTATGGATTGTATTTCAACTAATTCATCAGAAGGATATTGACAATTTCCTCAAAAGAAATAAAGGATCTAAACATACCAGTAGAACTGGAAACTTGGGAGAATAAAAGCCAAAAGAAGATGTCATGTACAGGAGAGATGCGTCAAATCTGATAATGCCTTGATACTTGTGAATAGTCCTTTATATTTCCTATCCGCTACATGCACAATGAATGTTTGGTCTATGTGCTTGGAATTTGTTGGTCTTACATTTCCATATAAGGACATGATTCAAGTTATCAGAGATTCTGTCATTTAGGAATAATTCTCCATCACAATTGTCCTTTATGTTTTATCATTGTGATTTCTTCTTTAAAACACTTGACTCATAATCTATTTTTTGACCTATGTAGAACCTTTCACTTCCTTTATTTTTCTTCTTTGGAACAATGAAGGTATTTATTGGTCTTTGAGATTCCCAAGAGTTTATAAACCTTGTTTCTCACTAGGGTCTCCAGAGTTACTCTTCTTCACTGCTTAGTATTCATCACAGGAGCTTTCACGTCAGGAAGACAGCCCTCTTACTGATTGATAAGTGATCCCTGACTGCCTAACAACCAACAAAAACACTTCAAAACCTCTTTCCTTTGCAAGCCTTTCACATTCATCTCTCCCCACCACAGAATGGGGTATAAACTCCAAACCTCCGTTGAAGTAGAAAGCCCATTTCAGACATCTCATTTCACCTGGTTCAACATCTCTGGGACTTCTCTGAGCCCCTGAACTGGGGCACCTTCTCCTCTCTCCAAACTATTTTACATTTTTTTTGTGTTCTCTTCTGTTAGACTGTCATATCCTTGAGGCTAAGAGAGTTCTAAAAGGCATCAGGAGAAAAATTTTCAAATGCAATGAAAAAGGAAACTGAAATAATTAAGACTATTACAAACCTACCATATATGAGGAGGAAATGGAACAATATGTTCTAGAGAGTAGTGAAGCTCAGTATGTAGCTCTGGGAGATTTATCCTGAAAGTAAGAACTGATCAATGTGGGACAAAGTGGGATGTTTAATGATTAAAAAAAAAAAAACGTTTAAGAAAATTTTCTTTAGAAAGAAAATCAGAACTGAAGACATTATTTGTTTCTCTGCACATGGAATTTTTGCAAAAAATAACTGTGGACTAGGGCAGAAAGATACTGCAAACATATATAAAAAGTCAGGAATTTGCAATATAGCTTTTCATCCTGTAATAAAATATGGAGATTGGTTCAAAGACAACAAAAGATTCAAATTCAAATGAAGACAACAATATGTACACATTTAATTCTAAACTAATGAAATGATGGGGGCAACTGTGGGGAGAGTGGATAGAATGTTGGGCCTGGAGTCAGGAAAATCTGAGTTCAGATTCAGGTACAGACTCTTACTAGCTATGTGATCCTAGGCAGGGCATTTAACTGTGTTTGCCTCAGTTGCCTCATCTGAGAAATGAGCTGGAGAAATAAAAACCACTCCATCATCATTGCCAAGAAAACCACAAATGGGGTCCCAAGGACTTGGACATGGCTGAACAACACCAATAGTAACAACAACAAAATTATGGAGGAAAAATTTTACAGGGTGGAAGAAAAGAATAAAATTCTTTGGAAAAATGAAAATACTGCAATAATATCAAGGGGAACGATGAAAAGATGTAAGGATATAGGAGGACAAGGACTTCCAGACATCAAACTATAGCAAACAGCACTGGTCATCAACATCATGTGGTATTGGGGGAGGGATGGGAGGAGGAGGAGAGGGAGGGAGAGAGAGACAGAGACAGAGACAGGGAGAGAGAAATGAATGGAATAGATTAATCAAGGGAAACTCAGAATCATTAGAACTCAGTAACTCCATGTTTGGCAAAGTAGAAAAAAGACTGATTAAGATAAAACTCCTGATTTGGTTTTAAAAAACTGCTGAGAATAGTAGAAAGCACTCAGAAAGGAAATTAGAATTAGATCAACATCTTACACAATGCTCTACAATGCATTCTATATAAATGTCATTGTTGCTCCCAATGGGTAAAACAGAAATTGAAAGAATCCACCAATCACCTCCTTAAAAAGATCCAAAATGAAAACTTAAGCAATATTATAGCCAAACTCTAGAGTTCCCAGTTCAAGGAAAAAAAGGGTGTAATCCAGTCAGAAAGAAATGATTAAAATGTCACAGAGCTCAGTCAGGCTAACACAAAAGTGAGGAACATTTACATTAAAAATAATAGGAGGGTGTGGAATAGGATATTCACCAAGACAAAGGAACTAAGATGGTGACCAAGAATCAAACACCCAGAAAAACTGAATATAATTCTTCATGGAATAAAACTGGAAATTAAATAAATAGACAATACTCAAGCATTCCTAATGAAAAGAACAGAACTGAACAAAAAATGGATCTTAAAAGACAAGACCCAAGAGAAACACCAAAAGGTAAACAAGAAAAAGCAAACACAAGAGATTAAGTAAGGTTATATTGTTACTATTCCTACACTGGAAGACGATACCTGTAATTCTGAAGACCTTTAGGATTCTAAGGACAATTAGAAGAGGCATACATTGATAGTATACATTAACTGGGATGGGATGATATTCAAGAAAACAAAACTAAATGAGAAAAAAGAATTGTACTGCAACAAGAAGGAAGGAAAAGGTACATGAGGGTGAATTATCTTACATGAAAGAGGCAAAGAATTGCTATTAAAGTGAAGGGAAAGATGGGGGAGGTGGGAATGGAGGGTTTGAGCCTTACTCTTATCAAAATTGGTTCAAAGTGGGAATAACATACAAGCTTAGATGGGTACAGGTATATAACTTATCCCATATGAAAGTAAAAAGAAATTTGGATAAAGGAGGGGAGGGGAAAGTTGGTTAAAGGTGAAAGAAAAAGTGAGAAGGGTAAATAGGATGGAGGGATATACACAGGTATAACTATAAACATCAATAGAATTATTTTGATTGTATAAAATTCAAAAGGTTGCAGAAATAAAATCAATAAAACCAAGATTAGAGGGAAAGCTGACAATTGGAAAAAATTTTACAGCTTGTATCTCTGACAAAAGCCTCATTTCTCAAATATATGGAGCACTGGATGAAATTTATAGTTGGTTGGCTGGTTGTTGTCCTTCGTCTTTGAAGAGGACCAAAATGACATCACCATGATAAACTGAAATTTCAGTGTGTCCAACTGTGGCTGATCAGACCAATACGAGCTCAGAATGCTCTACCACAGGTTGGGCACAGATAGTTCATGTGATTATTTAGGGTGGATACCCCAAGTTTATGCATCCTACAGTTACTTTGTGCTATCTCAATTCTGCATTGCTAAAAGAGCACAGCACCCTTTCTGATGTGGGCACTCCAAGCTAAGAGGTTCTGTGCCAGTGTCTCCCATGTTGCACAATCAAATCCAAAGTTCTTGAGAGAGATCTTGAGTGTCCTTGTATTGCTTCTTCAGACCACCATGTGGTCTGACCATGCCTGACCCAAGCGAGTTCTCCATAAAATTGTCTTTTTGGCAAGCGAACATTTTGCATTCCAACAACATGGCCAGCCTGTCTTGAGTTGTGCTCTCTGAAGCAGAGTTTGAATGCTTGACAGTTCAGCTCAAGCAAGGACTTCAATGTCGGGTACCTTATCTTGCCAGGTGATCCCCAGCATCTTCCTAGGACAGTACAAATGGAAGTAATTCTCTGGGCAACCAAATTTTAACATAATTTTCCATAAGACCTCACAACTAACAGTGTCAAAGGCCTTGGTCTGACCTACAAACATTGTATACAGACCTCTGTTCTGCTCCTGGCATTTCTCTTGGAGTTGTCGGGCAGCAAATACCGTATTGACTGTTCCTCAGCCCTTTCTGAAGGGCACACTGGCTCTCAAGTAGATGACCATCTTCCAGGTGAAGGATCAGACTATTAAGGAGGACTCTAGCAAAAATTCTGCTAGGAATGACTAAGAGAGAGATTCCCCCTGTGATTGTCACAGGACAATCTACCCCTTTACCCTTATAGAGATGGACAATGGAGGCAACCTTGAACTCCTGTGGGATAACTTTCTCTTGCCATATAACCTGGAAAATTTCAGTCAGCTTTTGTATGAGCAATGGTCCCCCCTACCTTTTAAATCTCAGCTGGAATAGAATGAGTACCAGGTGCTTTGCCAAATGGAAGGAACCTGATGGCCCTCAAAAACCTCTTCTTCAGTTGGAAGTTCAGCTAAGGAGGGATTGACTATAACCTGAGGTAAATGGTCAATGGCCTCAGCATTGATTGATGATGGCCTATTGAGAACATTATGGAAGAGTTCAGCCCATCTCTCTAGAATCATATCCTTATCATTAACCAATGTCGCTCCATCAGCACTGAGTAGTTGTGATGCACCATAGGTTTTTTGTCCATAAATAACTTTCAGAGGATCATAAAAGTGCTTTGGATTGTTACTACCAGCAAAAAACTGAATTTCATCTGCCTTCTTACTGAGCCAAGAATCCTGCATCTCTCTAAGCTTTGCTTGTACTTTGGTTTTGATGGAATTAAATGCTGCCTTCTTAGAAGTGGTTAAACTACCATGCTGATATATCCTAAGGAATTCTTGTTTTCCATTTAGCAGCTTCTGAATTTCCCCATCATTTTCATCAAACCAGTCTTGGTGTTTGCAAGTGTTCTGACCCAGATGAGCAAATGCAGTGCTGTACATCAGATCTCTGAACACTGCCCACTCCTTTTCTGCTCCACTGTTGCCAACTGTGTGTTGGCTCAACTTTCCTTCCAAGTCAGCAACAAACTGTTCATTCTCAGAGAAGGGCTCTAATTTGTTGACAATGATTCTTCTGTTACTCATTTTGCCTTGGGGGGGAGGGTGTGTGTGTGTGGCAGCACTTTTGATGAATGCGATTATTTAGCTTGGAAAGAATAAGTCTATGATCTGTCCAGCACTCTGCACCACACATTGCCTTTGTCACTCTCACATCATGTCTGTCTTTTCTCCTTACAGTCACACAGTCTATTATATGCCAATGTTTGCTGCAAGAGTGTATCCACAAAGTTTTATTGCATTTAAATAAACAGTTAACAGTACTGGTGATGAGAAGGTCATGCAATGCAGAAGTCTTCAGCAGGAAATGTTGCTATTTCCAGCTCTATTCTTCCCTAGGACTCTCTATGAAGTCTGGTATTCTGAGCCTAGACTAGCATTAGAGTCACCCAGAATTATAAGCTTTTCTTCTTTTGGTACATAGATGATAATGGTCTCTAAGTTTTCATAAAATTTGTCTTTGACTTCATCAGGGTCTCTCTTGGAAGGAGCGTAAGTACTGATGATGGTGGCATGGTGTTTTTCTGCCAATGGCAATAGCATTGTCATGAGCCTGTCATTCACTCCTTTTGGCAGGCATACCAGCTTGTGATTACATTAGTTTTAGTTGCAAAACCCATGCCAGCTTCATGATGCTCCCCTTCACTGTGACCACTCCAGAAATATGTGTATCCAGCTCTAACTTCAGTAAGCTGGCCTTCTTTCACTCAGGCCAGCTATTTGGATGCGATACATGTTGAGTTCTCTTGCAACAAGAACAGTTTGTCTTTTAAGTCGACTGGATTTTATGTTGTCAATTAGTGTGCGCATGTTCCATGTGCCAAAAATGAGTGGAATAATCTTTGCAGATACTTTTGTACATTTTCTACGTTTTTTTTTTTTTTCACCACATAGTGGGATTCCCTGCTTGCCACAGTAATCAGGTCAGGGTTGGGTAAGTAGACAATGTTCAGGGCACCTTTTCTAGACCCCTTCCTCACACTAGGAGGTGAGCAGTGCGATCCTGAAAAGGCTGCTCAGACACCCAGGGGGCTACCAAGTCCCACTGCTGCTTCCAGTAAGAAACGACCCTGTGACCTGGACCTCCTGTGTGCAAGGTCGTGACTACAGCTCCGAGTGTATCTGCACCTGCTGTTTCATCACTTGCCTGTCATCACAGGGCTTTGAGGCTTAATAGTGAAATGGTATAGGTGATGTCTTTTGATTCATGCATAAATTAAATTTAAGCAAGGCAGAGTTGCAGGATATCATCAGCCTCACTCTCTCCTCCAGAGTTATCATAGTCCAGTGGCAGGACAGAGTCAAGATGGCTGGTGATGGCTCAGGATGCACTGGATGACCTTGCCATCTTTGGTGTCTAACTAAAGTCTAAGAGCTCCACATCGCTTCCTTCATGTGCCTTCATTGAAACAAATTGTTCTTATCCACCCATTCCACCAGAGGAAGTCTGCACAAGCTTGGGGTAAATACCCCCTAACTCCCCAATGGGTTGGAGACCCCTAAGTTACCCTCAACCTGGTTTGGCCTATCTGTCAAAATGGTTTACGGGGTGTGGCCACTACACATGCTGTAGCTTCTTGGAGCCTCAGGTGAGAGGTAGGTGTAACAGGTGGACACTAAAGGTGGAAAGAGCCCTGAAAAGGGCTCAGCCACCATTACACCAAAGAGACTGGTCCTCCCTGTACACAACCTACATTACTCAAATAGAGTACTGAGTGAAATTTATAAGAGTACAAGTCACAACCCAACTGATAAATGGTCAAAGGATATGAATAGGCAGTTATCAAACAAAGAAATCAAAGTTATTTATACCCATAAAAATTCTCTAAATGGCTATTGATTAAAAAAATGCAACTTAAAATAACTTCAAAATTAAAACAAACCTCATACCTATTAAACTGACTAATATAATAGCAAAGTCAAATGATAAATATTAGAGGGAAGTAGGAAAACTAGGACACATGCACTGATGCTGGATTTATGAATTAATCTAACCGTTATGGAGAGTAATTTAGAACTGTACTCAAAGTACTATGGAACTGTGGATGCCCATAGACCCAGCAATACTATTATTTGCTATTCAGAAAAAATTTTTTAAAAAAGATAGAAAAGGACCTACTCATAGGAGGGTATTTATAATAAATAACTCTTTCTGTGGTGGTGAAGTATTGGAAGTTGAAGAAATACCCATGAATTGGGGGAATGACTTGACAAGCTGCAGTACATGATTGCAATGGAATACTATTGGGTTACAGAAAATGATAAGCAGGATGATTTCAGAAAAACCTAGAAAGACTAAAATGAACTGATGCAGAATGACATTTTAAAAAGTAACAACAATATTGTATGATGAACAACAGTGAATAACTTAGCTATTCTCAGTTATATAATAAACTAAGAATTTGAAAGGATTCATGATGAAAAATGCTCTCCCCTTCCATAGAAAGAACTGATTCAGATGACAGACCTAAAGCACACTAGTTTTCACTTGCTTTCTTTCTGGATCATTTTTTCCTCCATGAAATGACTAATATGGAAATGGTTTACATGATTACATGTGCAGTACCGGTTTATGCAGGAAGGATAAGAGAAAGGAGGCAGGTACAGAATTGTGACCTCAAAATTTAGGAATAAAAATATTTTACGTGTAATTGGGGAAAAACAAAATATTGTTTTAAAAAAAGACTAATACTCAATAGAAGCTACATGACACAGTAGAAAGAGTGTCACGTCTAGAATCACAGGGATCTGAATTCAAATTTAGCCTCAGACACTTTCTAGTAATGTGGCCCTGGGCAAGTCACTTCAACCCATTTGCCTTGGTTACTCATGAAATGTGCTGGAGAAAGAAATGAGAAACGCTCCAATATCTCTGCCAAGAAAACTCCAATGGATCACCAAGAATCATCAGACAAGACTAAAACAACTGAAAAACAACAAACAGCCATTCCCCATAGATAAATGGTTAAAGGATCTGAAAAAAAAAAAATTATCAGAAGAAACTGCCAAGTTGCCAGCCATATGAAAATTGACTAACAGCCAAAGAAGGTCCTCTTTCCTTTGCCCTGGTCCAAACAACTCTGGTGAAGGCCTTTGAACCTGGGAATGTGACCCAGAAGTCAACTTAACTTGTTTTCTTGAGTTGCCATATTTTCCAGAAACACAGGACCAAAGTAAGCAGAAGGCCAGGAACACCTCAGCCCCTGCTCATAGTATTTACTCCTGTCACCCCTCACTGTCCCCTCAGTGTGCCCTTGATAATGCCTAGATACCAGAAAGATTAACTATTTGTGCAGATGAGACCTTGGAGGATGAGCAGAGCATCCTGCCTCCAGGTCTGGCAGGGACAGCCTGGCCAAAGCGGCAAAGTGGAGGGGGGAGCAGTCCTATAAATACATAGGAGAGGGGTGGTAGCCATGGATACAGGAGCAAAGAGAAGACCACTACAAAAGAGAGGAATGACTGAAGAGGTCTTCCTTATGACAGGGATCAAGAGGGAAAACTTAGAAAAAAAAATATGGACTCAGGTGGGGAGGAGCCAAGATGGCAGAGTAGAAAGACTCATGTATGCTAGCTCTAAACCCAGAGCCCATAAATTTCCTGTAAAAAGAACTCCCCACAAATTCTGGAGCAGTGAAAGCCACGCAGCAGAGGAGATTTCCATTCCAGAGAGCCCTGAAAAACCAACCCCAAAGGTCTGTCACGCACCGGACGCAGAGCCCACCCCTGCCCTGCCCTGCCCATGTGGTCCCAGAGTTGCAGATCCGAGTAGGCTTGAGGGATGGACCCACCAGCAGCCGCGAAGGTCCCTCCCCCCACAGGCACTACAGGTCAGTGAGAGAGTCTTCTGGGCTGGCCGAGAGGGGAGCGGGGTGTCTCCGTGACTCGGATCCCGTCAGGAGACAGCGGCAGAGGCAGTGGCGGAGGCAGTGGTGGCCAGGGAGTCCTGGGGCAGACAGGAGCTCTGCTTCAATACTGAAGGTCTCTGCATAAACCCCCTGAGGGAACTGAGCCTGGGAGGAGGCCCTGCCCCCACCTGAGCACCAGAACTTAAGATCACATTGAATAGCAGTTGCTCCCGCTGCTGAAAGCCCTGAGGCTGGGGAGCAGCATTTGAATCTCAGACCCCAAGCACTAGCTGGGCAGATCTAGGTAGGGGTGGAGAGGAATCTCAGAAGTCAAGTAACTGGCTGGGAAAATGCCCAGAAAGGGGAAGAAAAAAAAGACCATAAAAAGCTACTTTCTTGAGGAACAGATGATGTTTCCTCCTTTCATTTCTGATGAGGAAGTACAATGCTTGCCATCAGGGAAAGACATAGAAGTCAAGGCCTCTGTACCCCAAACATCCGAAATAGATATCCAATGTGCTCAGGCCATGGAAGAGGTCAAAAAGGATTTTAAAATCAAGTAAGACAGGTGGAGGAAAAACTGGGAAGAGAAATGAGAAAAATGCAAGAAAAGCATGAAAAACGGGTCAATACCTTGCTAAACGAGACCCAAAAAATGCTGAAGAAAATAACACCTTGAAAAATAGCCTCACTCAAAAGAGGTTCAAAAAGCCAATGAGGAGAAGAATGCTTTCAAAAGCAGAATAAGCCAAATGGAAAAAGAGGTTCAAAAGCTCACTGAAGAAAATAGTTCTCTCAAAATTAGAAAGGAACAGATGGAGGCTAATGACTTTCTGAGAAACCAAGAAATCACCAAACAAAACCAAAAGAACGAAAAAATGGAAGAGAATGTGAAATACCTCACTGGAAAAACAACTGACCTGGAAAATAGATCCAGGAGAGACAATTTAAAAATTATGGGACTACCTGAAAGCCATGATCAAAAAAAGAGCCTAGACATCATCTTTCATGAAATTACCAAGGAAAACTGCCCTGACATTCTACAACCAGAGGGCAAAATCAGTATTCAAGGAATCTACTGATCACCATCTGAAAGAGATCCAAAAAGAGAAACTCCTAGGAACATTGTGGCCAAATTCCAGAATTCCCAGGTCAAGGAGAAAATCTTGCAAGCAGCTAGAAAGAAACAATTCCAGTATTGTGGAAATACAATCAGGATAACACAAGATCTAGCAGCTTCTACATTAAGGGATGGAAGGGCGTGGAATAGGATATTCCAGAAGTCAAAGGAACTAGGACTCAAAACAAGAATCATCTACCCAGCAAAACTGAGTATAATACTTCAGGGAAAAATATAGTCTTTCAATGAAACAGAGGACTTTCAAGCATTCTTGATGAAAAGACCAGAGCTGAAAAGAAAATGTGACTTTCAAACACAAGAATGAAAAAAAGCATGAAAAAGTAAACAGCAAAGAGAAGTCATAAGGGACTTACCAAAGGTGAACTGTTTACATTCCTACATGGAAAGACAATATTTGTAACTCTTAAACCTTTTCAGTATCTGGGTAGTTGGTGGGACCACACACACACACACACACACACACACACACACACATATGCGCACACATACACACATGCACGCACATACAGAGACAGAGAGCACAGAGTGAATTGAATAGGATGAGACCATATCTTAAAAGAAATTAAGGTAAACGGTGAGAGAGAAATGTAGTGGGAGGAGAGAGGGTGAAATGGAATGGGGTAAATTATCTCTCATTCAAGAGGCAAGGAGGAGACTTTTTAGTGGAGGGAAAAAGAGGAGAGCTGAGAAAAAAACCATGAAGTTTACCCTCATCACATTCGAATAAAGGAAGGAATAAAATGCACGCTCATTTTGGTATGAAAACCTATCTTACAGTACAGGAAAGTGGGGGAGAAGGAGATAAGCAGGGTGGAGGGGATGATGGAAGGGAGGGCAATGGGAGGAGGGAGCAATTTGAAGTCAACACTTGGGGAGGGACAGGATCAAAAGACAGAATAGAAACAATGGGGGGCAGGATAGGATGGAGGGAAATACAGTTAGTCTTACACAACATGACTATTATGGAAGCCATTTGCAAAACTACACAGATATGGCCTATATTGAATTGCCTGCCTTCCCAAAGGGAATGGGTGGGGAGGGAGGGATGGGGAGAATTTGGAACTCAAAGTTTTAGGAACAACTGCTGAGTACTGTTCTTGCTACTAGGAAATAAGGAATACAGTTAATGGGGAATAGAAAGTCATCTGGCCCTACAGGACAAAAGAGAAGATGGGGACAAGAGAAGGGAGGGATGATAGAAGAGAGGGCAGATTGGTGATAGGGGAAATTAGATTGCTTGGTGTATTGGGGTGAGGGGAAGGGAGAAATGGGGAGAAAATTTGGAACCTAAAATTTTGTGAAAATGAATGTAAAAAGTTAAATAAATTTATATTATAAAAAAAACCAACAGGAACGCAGCAATTGAGGATGAGGGTAGTTAGTGATTGTGATGCCAAGGTGCATCAATTGAAAGTACAGAGAACAGGATGGTGTTATCACTACTGTTTTCAACATCCTGCCTACTTTTATAAATACACAATCCATAGAAAGGGGATTGCCAGTTTCACAGACAATCCCCTCTGTCTATGGAAATGGCCTCTTTGGGGGTCAAATCTGTAAAGAAAGTGCACTCACCTGGGGTGGGGGTCTGCAACTGCCAAGGACTATTCCTTCTGGCTCCATGCTCCCAGCCTGGGCCAGGCTTTGGTCTTCTACAGACTGAGCTGGGGAGAGAGAAGGATCCCAGGGCAGGAGGCTAGCCTATAGGGATTTACAAGGGGTGAGGCCTTGCCCTCAGGATAGAGAATGAGAGGTAGGGGTCCTGCTTCAAAAGATGGTACCACCCTGTCCCATTCGTCTTCTTTCCCCTTCCTCTTCACCATTCTCATTCAGATAACAAGAGGCAAAAGGGGCTTGAGATCCCATATGGGCTAAGAGCAGTCAGAGACTCAAGGCTCCTGAATCAGAGATTTCCCTCTGACTGGGTATGGGATCTGCACACCAGGAGAGAAATCAAGCTCCTGAACTTTTCTCCACAACCCCACCAAGATACTGAATAATCCTTTCAATTGTCCTGTCATAGTGGCCCACACCCAGCACAACCCTTCATTGTGGGTTACCTTGGTATCACTCCAGGCTACTAATCTTCAGCCAGACCCCTTCTCTTTTACCTGATGATCATTACAAGCAATTTACCAACCCTCAATACCGTCCCTAATCTTCCCACTATCTTTCCTTTTTCCCCAAAAAACTCAGTATTGACCCAATCAAACAGGAAGATTTAAAAAAAAAAATCTTACCCTCTAACACAATAAGTTTTGTCTCCGAATGAAAAAAAGTTTGAGGGGCCCAATTCCTTGGAAGCAGATCCAGGCCTTCACACTGGCCTTTACAATTCACTCAAGCCTTTCGCTTGTGCTTCACTCAAGACAGGATCCCTGGGACCCTGTGGGTAAGGTGTCAATTTTGTGAAAAGGTGACATAATCTCAAATGGGGGGGAAAAGGAGGGTTTTAGGGAGTAGCCCCAGACTCTTGCGAAGTGATTGGGAGTCTGGAAAAGAGTTAGCAGGAGGAAGTTTGTCCAGGAACCAGGCTGGGGAGGGAGGATTGCCCCAGGGGGACCTGGAGCTAGAGTCACCACAGGGTCAGAGGGGGAGGACGAGACCCAATGGGATGAACAGCCACTAGGTCTGTGAGGGGCTGGCTCAGACCTACCTGGCACCTGCACCCACAGAGATGGCCGCCAGAAGGCAGAGATCTCAGGTCCAAGAGAACACAGCGATCCGAGATCTGAGGAAAGAAAAAGCTCCAGCCCAACGGTAGAAGGCGGGGCAATCTCAGCTTTGATTCTGGTTTTCAGTCCGCCCATCTGGGAGGCTCCTCCCAGCCTCTGAAGCCCCCTTTTCTCCAATCACACCCAGGGTCAGGCACTCAGGACCCTTTCTCCCTCTCCTCCCCAAGCCCTGCCCTCCATCTCCTGGGCAGCCTTGGCCCCTGGGATGGCCCCTCTTCCGCCCTAGCCTCCTCTCAGGCCTCCAAACTGCACCCCAGAGCTCCTGTTCCACGTGGGCCATCCCCCACAAGGCTGGTCCTCTCTGAGGGCTCCTCCTCCCCCATCACCCTCGCACGTGTTTCTTGCTGGAGGAAAGATTTGGGACTTTTGGAGTTGGGAGGGGGAGAACCGAGGCGAGCTGGGGATGTCTAAGCGAGCAAGGGGTTCACCTTCAAAAGGAAGTTAGTTTGAGAATGGAGGTTGCTCACAAAATGCTGGGAAGTTTGATGAGCACATTCTCCTAGTTTGAATTAGAAATGTGGCTCATTTCAAGTCAGATCCCCGCAGCATAACTGGGTTGTTTGACCCGCTATGGGCAGGTCCAATCTTAATGGAAAATACCTTTAAAATTCAGCATTTAAGGGCATGTGTTTAGGAGCTGAAAGAACAAGAATTCAATGTAACTGGATCGGAATTACTCTTAGCTCCCCCCTGAATGCAATCAGCCTAGAGGGTCAAAGGCATAAATGGACAAAGTGGTTTTCCTAAGATAATTCTAACCAAGATAATCGGCTTCATTGACGGTATTTGACTGGCAATTTTATTTCATGTATTAACATTGTAACACTGTTTATGTTGTTATTATGTACCAAATTTTTCTCAGTTGGGGATTGGGGAAGACCATTGTGTATATGTTTTTAATTTGAAAAAAAAATTGATTTCTAGAGGGATATGTTCCCTTAGAAAAGGAACTTTTAATCTGAATACTATGAAATTGTCAATTAACTTGTATTAGTGTTTCCATTTGTTTTATATTTCCATTTGTTTTATATTTAATTGGGTATATTTTTCTTTGAAAGGAATAAAAATAATTTACTCTTTGAGAAAAGTACCAAGGACCTGTGAAATTCTCCATTCAGGATATCACCCTGATTAAAAAAAGCAAAACTCAGGACAAGGAGAATGAAAAGAAGTCGGTTATACTATGTCCATGTTGAAACACATTGACAAGTTGATCACTTTAGGTCAGCAAGGAATTCAAGATGGAACCAGCTTTTATTGATAACCTTTTGTAATGAGAAAGAAGACAATCTGGCTAGGTCCACAACAGTAAAATGGCATAGGCCATCACATCTTAGCACTTCCCCTACTCCCAGGACCTGAGGTCTACCAGGTGCAAACAGAGGGTGACTGGCTAGGTGATCATCTGTCATTTATTGTCATTTGTCAACCAATGGATTCTGTATTTTGTGTAGACTCCACCATGGTGGTCTATCCATCAATAAGACTATATTTTTAGTCTCCTCTACCCATATTATCTGGATATCAAGCACTATAAAACTAAGGCCCAGGAGAAAAGGGTTATCTCAGACAGGGAGGATGATTGAAGATTCACTTCCTTAGAGAAGGCCTTGGACCCTTTAAAAAAGTTCCACTTGGTTATAGCTCTGTCTCAATTTCTTTAAGTTGTGCAATTTTTAATCCCCACATTTTATTCACTTTAATTTTTATAGAGAATTAAGAGTGAGGAAATGAAGGTTCATTCATTAAAAATGCAATATTTTATCAACTGGGGATAGAGCTAATGCATAAAGAAGACTTTGAGAGCTTTTTTATGGAAAACAGTTGTTTAAACCTGCTGCCAGAAATCTAGAAGACTGGAATCAGGAGTTAAGAGGTAGGCTGATGGGTAACTTAAGGGGGTGACCACTTATACAAATCCTTTGATATTTGCAAGGAGTAATCTATTTTTCAAACCTTATAGCAAGAGAACAACTATTTGGTCAAAGTACTTGGAATTTGACAGCTCTTCCATTTCTAGCAGAAGGGTAAGATTCACTTGTTCAGAAGTTCTATTATATTCTTGTTGATAAAAATCTCATTTATTTTGCATTTTGATTGCTTTTATTCATTCATTCATTCAGTTATTCTCAGTGTTCCACAATCACTATCATACACCCTAGATTTTTCTTTCCCTCCCTCCCCACCACCTCCCTCTCCAAGATAATATACAATTTTATATAGGTTCTATACATATATTCCTATTAAATACATTTTCACCATAGTTATGTTGTATAGAAGAATTAAAAATGATTGGGAGAAATCATATAACAAACCAAATCACAGTACAAAATAAAATGATCTGCTACAACAGGCAATTGAATTCCGTTGTTCTTTCTCTGGATGTGGAAGGCATTTTGTCTTAAAAGACGACTGAATTTTTTAAGTCCTTGCATTGCAATGAAATTCTAAGTCTACCAGAAAAAAATCCTCTCACATTGTGGTTGTTTCTGTGTACAAAGTTCTCCTGGTTCTGCTCCTTTCACTCAGCATCAGATCATATAAGTCTTTCCAGGACTCTCTAAAGTCTTCCTGTTCATCAATTCTTATAATGCAATAGTATTCCATTATATTCATATACCATAATTTATTCAGCCATTACCCAATTGATGGACATACCCTTGATTTCCAGTTTTTGGCCACCACAAAGAGTGCTGCTGTAAATATTTTTGTGCATATGGGACCCTTTCCCATTTTTAAGATCTGTTGGGGATACAGTCCTAGAAGTGATATTGCTGGGTCAAAGGGTGTGCACATTTTTGTAGCCCTTTGGGCATAGTTTCAAATTGCTCTCCAGAATGGTTGGATCAGCTCACAGCTCTACCAGCAATGATTTATTGTTTCAACTCTCCCACATCTTCTCCAACATTTATCATCTTCCTGTTCTGTCATGTTAGCCAATCTTAGAGGTGTGATGTGGTACCTCAGAGTTGTTTTGATTTGCATCTTTCTAATCAACAGTGATTTAGAGCATTTTTTCATATGACTATAGATATCTTTAATTTCTTCCTCTGAAAATTGCATGTTCATATCTTTGACCATTTATCAACTGGGAAATGATTTGTATTCTTGTGCATTTGACTCAATTCTCCATATATTTTACAAATGACTCTTTTATCACAGACAAAATTAGTTACAAAAATTCTTTCCCAGTTTTCTGCTTCCCTCCTAATGTTGGTTGCATTGGATTTGGTTGTGCAAAAACTTTTCAATTTAATGTAATCAAAATTATTTTGCACTTGATAATGCTTTCTATCACTTGTTTAGTCAAAAATTCTTCCCTTCTCCATAAATCTGATAAATACACTATTCCTTGCTCCACTAATTTGTTTTCCTATTTTTTTATGCCGAGGAATTATAACCTGGGTCTCCTTGCTCATTATTCTTTATCATATTGTGTTTATTCCTACTCTGAACAATAACTGGCCAGCAGGCCTTTCATTGATTTATAATTAGAGTTATACCTTCCACCTTATGGGGAATAAACACAGATGAGGGCTGCTAGCACAGGTTCACTCTTGATTTGGTCAGACATGAAAATCATTTAGAAGGGGTTAATAATCTTACTTTATTCTATTCTAGTTTTCTCAGAAAAGGTTGCTGATCATAGGAGCACAAATCCTAAATGGCTTCCTTAATCACCCTTCTCACAGGGGTTGGTGAGAAAGGGGGGGCAGCTAATCTTAAGTCTCAACGGGGTCAATCCAGAGAGGCACAACTTGTACTTCCCATAAATCCCCTCATGAGTCAATGGGGAACAGTTCAGGAAAGTACAGATTTCTCCCACAACTTGAAGGGGGCCCATCAAGGCATGCAAAGCATTCTAGCTTGTGCATGCAACACTAGAGGTTACCCCTAAGTATCAATGGGTTCCAGTTGAGGCAAACACAGTATTTGTGCATTCAACCCTAAGGTTTCCCCATTCACTGACCAGTGACCACCTGTTTTATAGAGCAACAGACAAAGAAGGCACATTATCAGCAGTAGTCTCACAAGTTTACATCCCCTCATTCCTGTATGTCATTGTGCAGCTGAAGTACATGTTTATATTATTTATCATTATATAATGCTATGCAAGAGTGGTGGAGATGTTTTGAACCATAACTATGGGAACTCATATCTAGTATCAGGGAACAGGAAAGTGTTATGACTATGAACCCTGGGAAAATGAATTCTGAGAAATATTAACCAAAATTCACTTTACACACACTAAAATTCACCTTACACTAAAATTCATCTTACATACATGGGGGCTGAGGCACCTCAACAACCCGGAAAATCTACAGAAGATATTTTAGCCCTCCTTCTGGACCAGAGAAGAAGTCTGAATTTATTCATTTTCTTTTTTAAAGTGTTTACAGCACCTTAAAATTCTTATTATTGATTTTGAAGCAAAATATACCTTATTGTATACATAAATTATTGTTGACCTGAAAGTTTGGTTAAAAAAAGGCAAACATATTGTTTGTTCCCTTAAAGTTAGCAGTTATATGATCATAGAGTCAGAAGGAAATCTCCGACTATTTGATACAAGAGTGAATAGGCTTAAATCTGTTTTAGGACAATCCAAGGATGCCTGTCTCTCAGATTTATGGTCTATAAATATTTAACTATACCATGAAAAAGGAATTTTATTAATTGAATAGGTTGTAAATATACACTAAGATAACAGAGTTGACAAAGTTTCAATGGAAATTACACCCCAGGATTTCTGTATTTTCTTTACCATTAATATGCCATAATATAGTATATGTCTACAACATTTTAAGACATGGAAGAAGTCCCATTTTTCAAGACATGTCTTGGGTTAAGGGTCTCATAAAGTACTTGAAGTCAATCCATCTGGACATTTTTTCTTTGACAGCAGGTTTTATGCTTGAGACCATTCAAAAAGTGTGTTCAGCTTCTCTGGTTGAGATCTAAAAGTTCCCAGATAATCTCTAAAATTTTTCTGCATTTTTGAAACTTCAAAGAATTGCAGTTTCTGTCTTTACCTAAATTTTGTAACTGGAATAAGAATCTTTTAAAATGTGAGGATCCAACCATAAAATGAATTCATCTGCCTTCAAAAATTATCAGACAGATACTTTAACAAAGAAGAAATAATTTCACTTTAGTTTTTACCACTATCTTATACAACTTTTGTGTAAAAATTCAAATGTGAGATCTTATTACCAAAATATGATAAATTTTTAGAAGCCAATCATATCCATCTGTATATAATTCTTAGATGAATAAGTCTGATTCTGTTGTTTTCTTAAAATTTGCTACCATATTTAATTGGATATCTATCACCTTAGATTATTATCTTATTAATTTGTCTAATCATTTCCTACTTTGGAGGATGTTATCTCTATATAGTTATTTATTTGACAATGAACATAGGTTCCTGGTATATTAATTCAGAGATATTCCAATGTCCATGTCTTTAATAGACTTAGCACTGTAACTACTTGATTATAGAAATTTGCTATAAAAGAAAAAGAGAGACAATGTCATATTTCTTAACAGAAGGAAAGAGCCTCTTTAGTTTTGTTTGATTCAAGGAATGAGTCATATCTCATAGCAAATCATGTAACTGCTAGGGGATGAAAGCAAGAATTAGGAGTAATTAAATGGGGAATTTCCATTTTCAGAAAGGAAATGGCACATTTTGGAAATAGAGTTAGGAAGATCCTATCTAGGCCATGTTCAAGGTTGTCTCCAAAACCTGTCCAGGCATCCATCATTAGCAGTTCTCAGCCTGCAGCACATGCCAGTGGGCTTTTTGATAACTTAGACAACTATTCCTGTCATCAGAGCTTAAAACTATACTAAATTGCAGTCCCATAAAGTCTTAAATAGCAAATAAATATTGGATGGTATCCTTCAGGTAGGGCCATCTCAAATTTGATTCAGCTATTAATCATCAACTCAAGTTACATAATTTTTTTTTGTTCTTAAAATGCTTCCTCACACTTTCTAAACATATTTAAGCCTTCAGAAACTGATGTAGAGAAACTATCGGAGGGACAGCAGTGATTTAAATAACCTTGCTTGTTCCCAAACCTTATTTTCTGTCTTTCATAATTTCAATCAGAACTTTGTCTTTCCAAATCTCTCAACCCCATTATTCAGATTATTCAGTTTACCTTTACATTTTAACTACTACACAAGATAGCTTGTAAGTTATTACTTTTTACTAACATAACTGTACTGGAATCCTATTCCAGGTAAAACAATCAAAAGAGATTAATGGCTAACTTTACAAGTTAATGAATTTATGTTCTTGTATCACAAGTTTTTTTGCTCTTCCCTAATTATACTTACTCTGGAAGAATAAGATACTTCAGGAATCAAACCTTTTACATATGATAAATTCAAACAAAAATTTTAACTCTGGCTTAGGCCATAGAATTACAACAGATTCAGATCAAAGCAGCAAGATCTCTTCTGTTTCATAAATCATTGCATTAATTTAACTCTTAATTACCTTGAAAATTTAGCAGACCAGGGGCAGAGCCAAGATGGCAGGTAGGAAGACACATATATTCTAGCACTTCCCCCACAGCCCACAAAATACCTGTAAAAACCGACTCCTGACAAATTCTAGAGTAGCAGAAGCCACAGAACGACAGAATGAAAGAGATTTCCAGCCAAAATAACCTGGAAAGTTAACAGGAAAGGTCTATCCCACAGGATGCTGAGTAGAGTGGAGCCCAGCCCTGGCCACCCAGCAAGGGAAGGAACAGGACCAGAACAGGCCTCCAGGGCAGAATCCCCAGCAGGGAGGGTCCCAGATCCCTTAGCCCACAAGCAACAAAGAAAGCTTGAAAGGTCAATGTGGGAGGGCTTTCCCAGCTGGGGGAGAGGGGAGCAAGGTTCCCCTAGTACTGGCCCCAGGAGGTGGCAGAGGCAGCAGAAACTGAAGTAGGGGGTGGTGGTGGCTATGGTGGCTGAGGAAGCAGCCTGGGTCCTTTGTCTGAGGGGCTCAGCTTAAAGCCACTAGAGGAATTGAGCAGCTTATATGAACCTCAGCCCTGAGTGGCAACCCTGCCCCCATCTATAGCCTCTGGGGGAATTGAGCAGCTGATCTGAATCTCAGCCCTGAGCATGGCACTGGGGAGGAATGGGGGGAGGAGGAGCACTAGAACCCTTCTCTTGACAAAGAATTCAGAAGTCAAGTAACTGCCTGGGAAAATGCCCCAAAAAGGGAAAATAAATAAAATCATAGAAGGTTACTTTCTTGGTGAACAGGTATCTCCTTCCATCCTTTCAGATGAGGAAGAACAAGACATACTATCAGAGAAATTCAAGGCTTTTGCCTCCAGTACCTCCAGAATGAATATAAAATGAGCTCAGGCCATAGAAGAGCTTGAAAAGCAAGTCAGAAGCTTGCTAAAGTAGAACCAAAGAAATGCTGAGGAAAATCACACCTTTAAAAAGAGGCTAACTCAATTGGAAAAAGAGGTCCAAAAAGCCAATGAGGAGAAGAAGGATTTAAAAACCAGAATTAGCCAAATGGAAAAGGAGGTTCAAAAGTTCACTGAACAAAATAGTTTTTTAAAAAAGAAAGTGGAGTACAGAGAAGCTAGTGAGTATACAATAAACTAAGAAGTTATAAAACAAAACCAAAAGTTTGAAAAAATAGAAGATGTGAAACATCTCATTGGAAAAACAACTGACCTGGAAAATAGATCCAGGAGAAACAATTTAAAAATTATGGGACTACTGAGAGTCATGATCAAAAAAAGAACCTAAACCTTATCTTTCATGAAATTATCAAGGAAAGCTGCCTTGATATTCTAGAACCAGAGGGCAAAATAAATATTGAAAGAATCCACCAATAACCTCCTGAAAGAGACCTGAAAAGAGAAACTCCTAGGAATATTGTGGCCAAATTTTAGAGTTCCCAGGTCAAGGAGAAAATATTGAAAGCAGCTAGAAAGAAACAATTTGAGTATTGTGGAAATATATTCAGGACAACAAAAGATCTGGCAGCTTCTACATTAAGGAAGTGAAGAGCTTGGAATAGGATATTCCAGAAGTCAAAGGAACTGGGATTAAAACCAAGAGTCACCTACCCAGCAAAACTGAATATAATACTTTAAGGGAAAAAATGGTCATTCAATGATATAGAAGACTTTCAAGCATTCTTGATGAAAAGGCCAGAACTGAATAGAAAATTTGACTTTCAAACACAAGTATCAAGAGAAGCATGAAAAGATAAACAGGGAAGAAAAAACATAAAGGACTTTCTAAAGCTGAACTGTTTACATTCCTACATGGAAAGATAATATTTGTAACTCTTGAGACTTTTCTCAGTATTTGGGTAGGTGGAGGGATTTTACACACACATATAGACAGAGTACAGGTTGAGTTGAATCAGAAGAGATGATATCCATAAAAAAATAATGAAATAAAAATTAAGGGGTGAGAGAGGAAAATACCAGGAGGAGAAAGGGAGAAATGGAATGGGGCAGGCTATAACTCATAAAAGAGATAAGAAAAATCCTGTTCAATGGAGGAGAAAAGGAGAAGATGAGAGAGGAAAAGTGAAGCTTACTCTCTTCACATACGGCTTAAGGAGGGAATAACAGACTCACTTAATTTAGTATGAAAATTTATCCTAACACTACAGGAAAGTAGGGGAGGAGAGGACAAGTAGGGTGAGGGGGATGACAGAAGGGAGGGAAAACAGGAGAAGGGAGTAACTAGAAGGAATCCCTTTTGGGAAGGGACACGGTCAAATGAGAGAATAAAAAAGGGGTGACAGGGTAGGATAGAGGGCAATATAGTTAGTATTACACAACATGATTATTATGGAAGTCTTTTGCAAAACAACATATATGGGGATGGGGAGAGAGGGAGGGAGGGAGAGAAGTTGGAATTCAAAGTATTAGAAATGAATGTTGAGAATTATTGCATATAACAGGGAAAAAAGAAACACAAGTAATGGGGTATAGAAATTTATCTTGTCCCTCAAGAAAAGAGAGAAGATGGGGATAAGGGAAGGGTGGGGTGTGATAGAAGGGAGGGTTCATTAACAGAAGAGGTAATCAGAATGCAAGGTATTATGGGGAGGGGGAAGGGGAGATACGGGGAGAAAAATTGAAACTCGAAATTTTGTGGAAATGAATGTCGAAATCTAAAAATAAATAAAAAAAAATAAAAATTAAAAAAAAAAGTAAAGACAGTCCCCACTCTCCTGGGCTATATATGCCAATGGACAATGATAGTCAGAGAGGGACATAAGGGCTGAAAAAGTTACTGGGCTGGAGTGTGGAGCCTGAGGCATAGAGTGTGGAGCCTGATGCATAGAGTGACCCTACAGGTACAGGAGCAGAGTGGGAAATCATCTTGGTTCTTGTTACCTCAACTAGAGAAGAAAGGGAAAGTTTAGGAGTGAAAAATAAAGCCAAAAGGAGTGTGTGTGTGTGTGTGTGTGTGTGTGTGTGTGTGTGTGTATGTGTGTGTATATGCACTTATATATCTGCTTGGCAATAAAGCTTACTTCTCAGCTGAGAATTAAGATTTTTTTTTAGAGTTTTTCAAAGCAACTCGGGAATTCCAAGGGAGGGATGGTATTCTAGCATGGGAATAGCTATGCAGAATTTTCCCACCTCCAACAGGCAGAATCCCCAACTTTCCTTAAAGCCCAGCTCAGGTTCCATTCCATTTGCAAGGCCTCTGCTCACCCTCCTATACATGACTGTGGCCTTTGGGGAAACCTCTACTCCCCAGTTCTGAGGGACTGAGCAGGCTGGGGAAGCTTTTTTCAGGGCAACAGCACTGTGAGAGACTATCATTACATTTCCAGGAGTAATCAGCAGCATCTTCAGCACCCATTGCACTGACAGTGAAAGTGAAATCTGTCCCAGCCCTTCTGTCACTGAACCAGGCAGGAACCCCAGAATACAGTCTAGAAGGCTCAGAGATCATGAGTTCGGTTGATTTTCCTGGTTCCTGCTGGTATTGTGTTATCCATTTGCCAGTGTTGGAATTGGCCCCACTCTAACAGGGACTTTCTCATCTGGAATCACAGATGGCAAGGTTGGACACTGAGTCGCCACATTTAATATGTGCTTTTTTCATCCATTCATAATAAAATCAGCTTTGCCACCATTCCTAGTTGTGTCAATCCCTCTGCCCCAGTAGCCCCACTTACCATCCCCAAAGCTTTCCAAACCAAAGCACTCCCCATGAGTGCTGCTTCCCCACATCAGAGTAGAAATTTATTGAGGGCATGGTCTCTTTTTGCATTTGTTTTTCCTTTTTCAACACTTTGCACAGTGTTTGGCACACACCATACATTTAATAAGGGCAGCTGAGTGGCACAGTGTGTAGACCACTGAGCCTGCAATCAGGAAGACTTGAGTTCTAATGTGACCTCAGATTGGTACTAACTGTAATCCTGAGCAAGTCACTTAACAGTGTTTGCCTCAGTTTCCTAATCTATAAAATGAGCCAGAAAAGGAAATGACAAAACTCTCCAGTATCTTTGCCAGGAAGAGTCAGAAGTTAATGGACTTGTCCCGTGTCATAAGGTTAGCATCTAAGTCTGAATTTGAACTCAGGTCTTCCTGACTTGAGTCTAGTACACTTTGCACTATGCCATCTAATTGCCAGATCCAATAGCTATTTTCAATGGACTTTCAAATAAAATAGGAATTAGACTTGTTCTCCTGGAAGGCAGAACTAGGAGCAAAGAATTTAAATTGATAAGAAAAAAATTTAGGCTTGATTCCAAGAAAAATTCCTAACAATCATATCTATCCAAAAGTGGAATGGAACTGGAGGCATCAAATTCTTAAATGAAGATTTTTAAACAGTTTGGTGACCAGGAACTGGGAAATTGAAAATGAATGAATGAATGAATGAATAAATGGATGAATAGATAAATAAATAAATAAATAAATTTAAGAACGAGTTTGAAAAAATAGTGTCTGAGGACCCTTTCCTCTCCGAAACTCTCTGATTCTGTGAAATACTTGAAGACATCTAACCTGTCCTCCACCCTCCCACCATCAGTGTTCTATTCTCTAGGCTAAACTTGCTCAATTCATCAAAATGTCACTGAACCTTTCTATGACTCATTTTCCTCATCTAAAAAAATAAGAGAATTGTGTGCTATGGCCTCAATATTCCCTTTCATCCAGCTCTACATCTAGGATCCTGTGGTCCTGATCATATTAACTGTTTTAATTGATTGATTGTTTTAAATGATTTTGTAATTCAATGTTTAGGATTCCCTAGGTAAGTCATCTCATCAACAAAGATATTTTTCCTACATTCCCACTGTTTATTCCCTCAGTTTTCTTGTCTTATTGCTATAGCTAGAGTTTCTAGAAGTATATCAAGTTACAGTCATGATAATGGGTTTCCTTGCCTTTCTTCTGTGTTTACTGGAAATATTTTTAGTGTTTCTCCATTACATATAATGTCAGTTCTTGGTTTTAGATATATATGTTTTATCATATGAAGGAATGATTCGTTTATTGTTATGATTTTAAGACATTACTTAACACAAAAAGAATGCCATATTTCTCAAAGACTCCTGCATTTTTCTGATTGTCTCTTTTTTTCCTTCCTTATCCAATTCTTAACAGGACCATGCTGAGAAGCAGCAGACTAGCCAGACTCCCCTGACAGGTGATAGTTTTAAAGGACATTTGAATTGAAAAGTCAGTATGTATCATTCTGAAGAAGGAATGGCAACCCTACTCCAAGGGGTCATTCCATTGACCTCAGTTACTTTGGGACTGCGCTTATAATGAACAATGGAAGTTCACCCCTCCCCTCTTTTTCTGCTCAGGATTAGAACCAGTAATATGATTAATTCTAATTCCTGGAGCAACATGTAAATAATCTATTGAGTCCTTTGTGGGTTTTCCAAACCAGGGCTTGCTCCAGTCCAGCTGTCCCAGAGAAGAGTTGGCTGATATATCATCTCTTGTACGAGCAGATGGAGGTAAGTGGCAATGTAGAACGTTGCAAATTTGTCTACACAGAGTACCAAGTGTCTTTTTCAGAAAAAAATCATGATGCCTTAGTTTTATGTGATACTTAATAGATACAAAACACTTGCACATTCATTCTTTCATTTGATCCTTACTAGAATCCGATAAAGTTATTAGGAATTATCTTTTGCTTAAGACTTGTCTCAGTATAAGAATATATTGCCAAGGCAATATTCACAGCAATCATGGTAGCTGTCAATATGCCAGCATAGTTCTCAATCACAAAGTACAAAAGACTCTCCATACGGAAGTCAGAAGAAAAACATTTATTTATACACTAAAAAGCCAAATTCCAGATAAGGTACTTAGGTTTGAAGACCTTTCCCATGAGAGATAAGGCACCTATCAAGAGGTGGCTGATGCAGAGAAACAAAGGGATAGAGGTAATATAGATACAAGCCAATGGACTGGGGATGCAAAGGGATTTGTATTAGCAACATAATCCCAAATCATGCTTGCAGTTTCCTTGGGGTCAAGATTTCCCTTAGAGACCTGATCTATAAATTATGTATAGTGGTATTATAATGGACAGGAGTAACACAAATAGAAATGAACCTATAATCACATCTTATGAACAATCTTGTTTCAAAAACATCAACTTTGTTTCCCACCACCAAAATAGTTTCCCTTAAAGTATTCATTAAATTGTATGTATGGATAAACCAATGGATACAGAGGAAGTCAATACTGCCACAAAGCTTATAATGACTAAAATAATGCAACTTATACACCTTTTCTGTTTTACTTTCAACATTAACTGATTAAAAGTTTGATCAGATACAGACATATCAGCCTTTACTTTTGACAGGTATTAAAGCAAACCTAGGGTACATAATTACATATATAATGCCAGTATTAGCTTTATGAAAACCAATGTAGTCAATGATAGTACTATTAAATCATGTTATTTCCCAGTCATAAAAACAAAAATTCTATCTATATCGATTTGTTTCCCAAAAACTTTAGACCCATATGCTACCATAATTACCTCCTCTATCTTCCCTCCCCATATCACCCATAACCCAAGGCAGGTTATGTACAAAAAGTCCATCTATCTTCCTCTCAATCAGTTCCTTCTGCTGCAGTGGTCAGAAGCAGAATGAGCGTCTTCATTGTCCTGTCAGTCCGACAACGACAACGGCTGGTCTTGGCTTTTTTTCTTTCCTCTTTTCCTTGATCCTTATCTTCTCCAATGTATGGCAGAGGTCAGATTTTTTTTCCGGGATCCAGATCATTTGTTCACTATTTCCTGTGGAAATACAAGCACACCCTTGCCCCCATGTTAACACAGGGCCTGTCTTTGTGTTGTTCCACTTCACCTTCACTTTTTTTTCAATCAGGTGTGTTTTGCCTTTTTGAAACTTTTTTTTTTTTGAGCAGGCATAAACCTCTCTCTATCTGGTGTCAGGTATACAACACCATGTCAACTCTTCTTATTATTCTTTTGCCTTCTTCTCCCCCTTTCTTTGGTTTTTGGAGGAGAGTTTTTATGTTGCAATTGCGACATTCTACAATGGCTTGACAGATTAGTGGCCCAACCCCTACTCTTGGGGAGAATAAATTAAATTCCCTACTATTCTATAGCATTCTCTTCCCTTGATCTAATCAGGAATAAGAGTTACAATTCACTGTAGTTCTAGCTGGATGATGAGTTGGGACTGCAGGGTAAAAATAAAATCTTGATGCTTCTAACCTTTACTCAAGTAAATTTTACTTTACGTCCACCCCTGCCTGAGTGTTTCTGCCTTTAAAAAGTATCTGACCCATTGTTAACCTTACTTTTGCTATTTTCCTATCAGTTTTGATTTCTTATGAACAGAATCTGCTTCTTGAGTCTGTTAACACAGTAATTCTCCCCATAAGCCTATAATTGCTACGATTTTACTGTGCCTGCATTCATACCTCAGAAAAAGTGAAATGCCCCTGCAGGGGTTCTTCCAGGCTTCCCCTTACCTTAGTCACTACTCAGAATTCCTTTCCAAGGGGGCCACTATCACCAAAAGATGAGTCCCTTTCCTGGATCAGGTCCCTGTTGAGGTGCCATATGTAGCAGATGGCCTTCGTCCCCATGCAGCTCAGTGATGTGTTGAAGAAGAAAGACAAAGGAGGCAGGAGAAGATAGGGTATTTATAGACAGAAACTGCAAGCCTACGTGACATTCTGCTTGTCTCCTGACCTAGTGATTTGACCATCTTAAGACTGTTAGCCTAGAGGGCATCTATTTTACATATCCCTTGTTTTCTATATCTCTCTTATTTATCTCATGGAGACAGTAACATCTGGGGGGCATGGAGAGCCATTCTGGATGATAATGAACACAGCCTCAAAAAACAGTTTCCCCGAAGGTCTATCCTGAACACCTGGTCAACCTCATTCCATCCTGGCCCTCAACAATTTTCCAGGTCAGTTGTTTTTCCAATGAGATATTTCACATTATTTTCCATTTTTTCATTCTTTTGGTTTTGTTTTGCGATTTCTTGGTTTCTCATAAAGTCATTAGCCTCCATCTCTTCCATTCTAATTTTTAAAGAACTATTTTCTTCAGTGAACTTTTGAAGCTCCTTTTCCATTTGGCTAATTCTGCTTTTTAGAGCATTCTTCTCTTCATTGGCTTTTTGGACCTCTTTTGCCAATTGAGTTAGCCTATTTTTAAAGGTGTTATTTTCTTTAGGATTTTTCTGGGTCTCCTTTAGCAAGGTGCTGACTCACTTTTCAAGATTTTCTTGCATCTCTCTCATTTCTCTTCCCAATTTTTCCTCCACCTCTCTTACTTGATATTCAAATTTTTTTTTGAGGTCTTCCATGGCCTGAGACCACTGAATATTCATTTTGGATATTTGGGATACAGAAGCCTTGACTTTTATGTCTTTCCCTGATGGTAAGCATTGTTCTTCCTCATCTGAAAGGATGGGAGAAGATATCTCTTCACCAAGAAAGTAACCCTCTATAATCTTATTTTTTTTTCCTTTTCTGGGCATTTTCCCAACCAGTTACTTGATTTTTGGGTCCTTTGTCAAGAGTAGGGTATACTCTGGAAATCTGTCAGATTTCAGTTCCTCTAAGGTGGCACAAACAAGCATGTACACTGGCCTGGAAGCAGAGAGAGATTTTTGTGCCCAGAATCTTAGCAGAGTTTCCTCTCCACAGCCACCCGGCCTCCAGTTCCACCAAGCCAGCACTGGGGGCTGAGATTCAGATAAGCTGTGGGGGCAGGGCCGCCATTCAGTGTGAGATAAAGATCAGCTCACTCAGGGCCTCTATACAGGGTGAGGTAATAATCAGCTCCTCAGTGCCCCCAGGGTTTTTACGATCCAACAATGGATATGGGCTGCTGTAAGGGCTGCTGTGGGAACTGCTGCTGCCTGCCTGATGTGGCCTCTGTAGCTGCTTACCTGAGGCTGGAGCTATGGGAAGGCCCTTCTCCCTTCTCGGACAGCTAAGAAAACCCTGTCACTGACCTTTGGTGCCTGTGGGTTGAGGGATCTATGAACTGCTGATACTGGGACTGGAGATTCTGCCCCCAAGGGCTGTTCGTGAGCTGCGTGCCAGCAGCCAAGGCTGGACTGGGCTCTGCTCCACATCTGGTGCAACAGATGTTTCCCATGGGCCTTTCAGGTCACCCTGGGCTGGAAATCTCCTCTACTCCATTGTTCTCCACTTCTGCTGCTCCAGAATTTGTTGAGAGTCCCTCTCTACAGGTATTTTATGGGCTGTGGGGGGAAAGACTGCATATGTGTTTCTTTCTACTTTGCCATCTTCTAAAGGTGTTATTTTCTTCAGCATTTTTTGGGGGGTTCTCCTGTAGCAAGTTGGTGACTTGCTTTTCATTATTTTCTTGCATCGCTCTCATTTCTCTTCCCAATTTTTCCTCCTCCTCTCTTACTTGATTTTCAAAATCCTTTTTGAGCTCTTCCATGGCCTGAGATCATTGTATAATTTTTTTTGGAGGTTTTGGATGTAGAAGCATTGACTTTTATGTCTTCCTTTGACAGTATACTTTGTGCTTCCACATCTGAAAGGATGGAAGAAAATACCTTTTTACTAAGAAAGTAACCTCCTATAGTCTTATTTTTTTTTTTCATTTTTTGGGCATTTCCCCAGACAGTTACTTGACTTTTGAGTCCTTTGTGAAGTGGAGGGTATACTCTAGAGACCTGTAGGTTCTGAGTTCCTCCATGATGGCACAATCAACGGAAAGAAGTTTGCTGCTCTACTGGTTTGTGCTTTGGTCTGGGAGCAACCACAAGCTTTTCTGTGCAGGATCTGTGAGTAGGGCTCCCTTTCCAGAGCCTCCACCACCTTCACCATACCAGTAGTCCTCCTCAACCCAGGACCACCACTCAAAACTAAGACCCAGATTGGCCACTCAATTCTCCCAGGGCCTTTTGGCAGAGTGCTCCAAAAATGGATGCTGCTGTCACAGTGGCTGCGCTGTCCTAGAGCCAGGGTTAGGCCCGGACCCTGCTGTCTTTTCACCAATGTGAAAGAGCTTTGTCATTGACCTTTGAAGCTGTCTTGGTTCTACTGCTCTAGAATTTGTTTAGAATCACTTTTTACAGGCATTTTATAGGCTATGGGGGGCATGGCTAGAGTAGGTCTGTCCTTCTACTCTGCCATTTTGGTGCTCCCTTCCTTCCATTCTTTCTTCTACCTTTTCTCCTTTACCTTCTTCCCTGTCTTCCTTCCTTTCTTCCCTCCTTTTCCCTTTCTTCCTCCTTCCTTTCTTCCTTCCAACCTACCTTCCTTTTTCCCTTTCTTCTTCCCCATAGGGAATCATACACTTCCATATGGACTATAAATTTCTTGAAATAGAGCTCTGTAAAATCACACTTTGATAAAATCCACTGGGGTTCAAATGGAGCTACATGACTATGCCTTAAACCCAAATCACTCGGGCTCTCACTGGGTGGTCAATAATCAGTTCCATCCCAAACCTGTGGTGGGCCTTTTTTAGGTTTTGATGGGTCAAAGTGAGTGTAACTAGCAATCATTTCTGTTCTGGCAAGAAACCCTGATGGTCTTTCCATCCCAGATTGATTTCTTTTTTCTTTTTTTGAATAGCAAATGAAACCATATTTTGCTTCATTTCTTAAATAACCTTAAATCACTAGATGACTCTTACTTGAGACAGAGACTTGGGAAAATTCTTTGCTTAAAGAGGCCAAGCTATCCTCTCCAGTCATCCTGATCTGTCTTGCCACTGGACCAGATGGCTCTGGAAGACAGTGAGGCTGGTGACTTTGCACAGCCCCACCTCACTGAAATCCAATTCATTTGCAAGTCAGGATATCACCCTTATGATGTCATTGATCCTCCTTGAGAATGAAGGACAAACAATCTGGAGAAGAGCAATAGTGCCCTCACGTAATCAGAGGGAGGAGAAAGAGGAGGCCTTCTTCATCTTCCTCATTCTTTTTCCAAGATCCTGCAACAAGGATTTTTAGAGCTATATTTTTTATGATATTTTCACTGCTATACTTAGTGCCCTTAGGGCAATCCTTATCATGGGAAAAGAGAGTAGACTCAACACCTCAGTTCCATACATGTAGGGCTTTTCTGAGGCCTGAACCTATATTTGAGCATAATAGTAAAGCCCAGGTTTTTACTTACATAAGCACTGCATTGTGGGAAGTTGGCAGCAGTTATCCCCGATGTGAACTCAGAGAAGAGCTATTTCTCTCCTGACACTAGTTTTCTAGGTATCACAAACCTTGCTCCTCTCCATGTACTAAGGATCAGTGACATCGGCCTCCACGTTGTTTGTCACAAGTGGGTCTCCATCTCCTGACTCTGCATGTTCACTGGTTCCCACCACTACCCCTCCCCACCCATTCCTTGAGTGCTGACCCTTCTTGTCTCAGTCTTCCAATTTCACTGGCTTCCTTTAAGAAGCCTTCCCTGGTCCATTATCTGTTTATATCTTCCAAATTAACTTGTACATTGATTTTATGTAGGAAACAAGGAAACATATGTTTTTTTAAGAGCCTGCTTAGTGCCTGGCATAAGCACTTTACAAATATTATCTCATTAGATCCCAACAACAACCCTGCTCTGTAGGTCCTAATGAGGGGGGAAATTTGAACCCCTCAGAAGAGAGGCCCTTGAACTTCCCCACATATCTCAGGAACCCAGCATCTGGTCCACTCCAGCACACCTTGATTACTGAACACTCCATCACATCTAGGCTCCTTTCTGTTACTCCCAGACCTCAGGATACTTGCCACTGCCAGATCCCATCCAGATCCTCTCCTAGTCTTTCTGTATAAAAATATCAGCCCCAACCTCATCAAATGCAGATTCTTCAGATTTAGCCCACTTGTATTGGTGTCACAAATAGCACAGACTTACTAGGCATCTGACTAGCTTCTCTTGGTGATACAATAAACATGCTACCTGGACTGAAAGGTCTGAGTGGTTGAATTCTTTTGAGGACCCCCCAACCTGTACCCTTGGATTTCATTGTTACTAGCACACCTACACTTCAACACTATCAACTCCATTTTTCAGTGGAGAAAACTGATGCAAGATTTGGCTTACTCTAGACCAATCAGTCTATGCCCTTGTATCTCCTTGGGATTATGCATTCTTTGGGGTGGGGGTGTAGTTGTTTGCAAATTGTCTTACTTCCTTTTTCCATTTTGGGAATCCCAAGAGCTTACTACTTGCTTAGAAAAGACCAGATGCATAACAAAAGCTTATTAACTTAATTCCTTGCCCCAAATCCTTTAGAATGTAAACTTCTTGTGGGGATGGGGATGTTTCACCTTGCTTGGTACCCCCTATACCTAACACAGAACCTGCCACGGGCTTGTTGAATTAACATGATGGAGTACCTGGATAATGAGGATTGGAATAATTTTCTTACTTTTTGCATTCCAGGATCTATCAGTTTTACTCAAGGAAGAAGGCCTATTTTGAATTTGATGGACTCTGTTGAGAATGAGTTGGTTCTAAGGTGTAGGAACTGTCATACCTATTACTCTAGGTGGATTTTCATAATTTTCATAATCAGGTGCCACAGAAATTCTCATAAAACTTGGATGCTATAAACAAATGTGCAGGCTCCCCCTCCTCAAACCTTACATGGGCTGTTAGAAGACTTAATTACTCGGTAAAACACTTCATTACCTTAGAATTAGAAGACCTGTACTTTAAGCTACTTGTGTCCCAGGGTTGGTAAGATTTTGTAACTCAACGCATTTAGTCAGTACCCAAAGACCTCCCTGGATAAGGAAAATCTATGTCTTTTCTAGTTTCCCCAGAAGTTATTATATTTATTTTAAAATTAAATAAATCCAGTTAAATACTTAGCAGTTTTTCAACATTGTAATCACATTCTCTAAAGTTTAATTCATAATTTCACAGCATCCAGATCAAAAGAGAAGTTGATGTCCTAATAATACAATTGTATCACCCTCTAATTATGATTTTTAAAGTTAACATTTATCAATTTCCAAAAATCACAATATTTTGAAACATAACAAAAGTAACATTACAAATACAAAACAAATCTGTTTTGAAGAGAAAAACTTAAAACCAAAACTTGTTGCCAATCAAATGGTATCAGTTTAGTTGAATATATTTTCCATTCTATCAACTTACATAGAAAATTACTTTGTCCAGCTATGATTTTAACAATCCAGATAGATCGTTGTCCTTTATCAAAGTATTTATACAATAATGTTTTGTTCCAGCAAAGGAAAAAGTGAGTACTCATCGAATTCAAAGGAATATTACTGAAGAATGAGAAACATAAGAATTTCACAGAGAAGTTATATTTTTAGGAATTTAATCACAATAACTAATTTTGGATGTTTAAGGAAATCTGTTATAGAGGAAAATCTAATGAGGTCTTCAGCAAGAAACTTAATCTTGTTATTTAGATCCCTAATTTTGATCTATAGTAAGATTTTTCCAACATATACTTACTGTTCAAATCCAAGGAAAACCATTCAATACCACAGTCACAATTCTATCTTCCAAGCATTGATTCCTAAGAGGCCAAAGTTGCTGAGTTTTATGAAACAATAAAACCGTAAAACATTTTTCTAGGGAAAAGGCAGAGAGGGGTGACATTCTACACAATCAGTCAAAACAAGATCTGGAGCCAATTGAGGCTCAGATCCTGAGGTTCTTCCTGCAAAATTCAGACTCAAATGGACAGGAAAAACCAGTAGACCTTACAGATAAGATAGAAACAACATGGCTTATGGATAGGAATTAGAAGTGATGCACAGATTAGGGGATTAGATCTGGTAGACGGAGTGCCTGAAGAGCCACTGGCAGAGGTTCTTAATATTGTACAGGAGGCCACACTAAATATGTGTTCGTCCTTTGTTGCCGAAGACCATGCCATCAGAGAAATAATGACTTGCACTTGACTTTGTTTTGAGTGAGGGCTGACAACTAAATATATTCTGAAAAGAGCAACAAAGCAAAATGTCTTTTTGATGAGGCCTTACAAATAGCTGAGGAAAAGAATGAAAGGGAAAAGGTGAAATTTCTCCAAATGAATTCATAATTTGTGAGAATAGTAAAAAGAGATAAGGTTTTCTTAAATGAGGATTACAAAGTAATAGACAAAAACAATAGAATGTGAAAAACAAGAACACTTTTCAAGAAAATTTGAGCTATCAAGGGAGTATTTCCTGACAATATGGGCATGAGGACTTCTACATCCAAGATGGCAAGGAGAGACATCACTTGTCTAGGTTCTTCCAAATTCCCTTGAAAACAACCTTGCAATGACTCAGAACCAATTTTGGAGCAGTGAACCAGATTACCAGGCTAGGACAACATGAAGGGTAAGGAAGAAAGGTCTCTCACTACATTGGAAGAATGCAATTAAGTGAGGAAGCCAGTGGCAGGTTTCACCAAGGGGGCCATGGCATATTTTAGGGGAGCCGTGAGAAACCTTGGGGTTTCTCAGATTAATTGACTCCCTTTTTAGGACTTCATGTACTATATATTGAATGTGTCTAGTGAGATGTGTGCTGCAGTAAGACCATACATTAATTAAGATCCACAGGTTTTATCTCCAGGAAGGTATCTCCAATGTACACATTGGAGTACACAAACAAAAATTTATGAGATTTAGGTGATGACCTTCCTACCATTACTGCTTTTATAAAGTTTTCTTGTAGTTTGAATATTGTGGTGTCTAGTGTCTTCCTGGAAGAGGCAGGATCTCATTGGGCTCATTCATAGGTCTTCTCTCCACTAGGAATTCTTGATATAAAGGAAGAGATAATCTCTGACTGCAAATGTTTCCTGAACACTTTTAATATTGATCATATTAATGATACGTCCTCTAGAATGGATTCTCTGATGTGAGAAAAGAATATTCCTCCTATATAAAAAAAAAAATTATTGAATTAGGACTAAATATTTCCCCCATTTCCTCATTCAGAAACCAGCCATTTTAGGTGATTAAGTCAGTCTTTGAAGGGCAGGGCTGTTGATGAGATGGAATCTTGGGCAAGACTTAGCCAACTCAGAAAATTTAGATCTGGTAAAATTTAAAGAGATTTTACTCTAGGTGAATTCTGGGCCATTGTGTTTTAGTCAAACAGTTGAGGAGAAGTGGACCCCTCCAGTCCAGACTGCCCTAAACAAGGATGATGTGGATACAACTGAGTCTCTTTGTCCAAAGCTGAGTCAAGATTCATGACCCACCTCCACCCCCAGTCTCTCATTAGAATAAATCCAAATCTCATAATACTCATTCTCAATAATTTTAATTAATCAAGTGATTATGATGATTGATGCTTTATAATACAATGTGAGATCTGTAAGCAAGTCTGTCATTTCTTTTCATTACTTTCATCAGTTCCTTTGATATTCTGGACCTTTTGTTTTTCCAGATGAACTTTGATATTTTTTTCCTAGTTCTAGAAAATAATTATATGGTAGTCGGATTGTTATGGCACTGAATAAGTAAATTAATTTAGGTAGAATTGTCATTTTTTAAATATTAGCTCGGCCTACCCAGGAGCAACTGATGATTTCTCACTTACAGCTGGCTTTGTTTGTGCGAAGTGTTTTGTAATTGTGCTCACATAGTTCCTGGGTTTGTTTTGGCAGGTAGATGCCCAGATATTTTATAGCGTCTGTCATAGGTTTAAATGGGATTCCTCTTTCTATCTCTTGCTGATGGGCTTTGTTAGTAATATATATAGAAATGAAGGTGATTTATCTGGGTTTATTTTGCAACCTTCAACTTTGCCAAAGTTGTTTATTGTTTCAAGAGGCTTTTTTACTTGCTTCTCTGGGATTCTCTAAGAATGTCATCATATCACCTGCAAAGAGTGATAACTTAGTTTTTTCTTTGCCTACTCTAATTCCTTCAATTTTCTTTTCTTCCCTTATTGCTAAAGCTAACATTTTTAGTACCATATTGCATAACAGTGGTGATAATGGACATCCTTGTTTCACCCCTGATCTTATTGGAAATGCATCCAGCTTATTCCCACTACATATAATTCTATTATGGATTTAGGTAGATAACTATTACCTACTACTATGGAAGGCTTCATTTATTCCTGTGCTCTCCAGTGTTTTCATTACATTTATAAGGTTCATCTCCAGTGTGGGTTCTCTGGTGTTGAGCAAGTTGGTGGTTTTGCCTGAAAGCCTTTCAAAACTGATTACATTTGTAAGGTTTCTCCAGTGTGGATTCTCTGATGGACAGCAAGACTGCACCTGTGTGTGAAAGCCTTTCCACATTGATTACATTCATAAGGTTTCTCCCCAGTGTGAATTCTCTGGTGTATGGAAAGTTGGAAGTTTCGTCTGAAAGCCTTTCCACATTGATTACATTCATATGGTTTCTCTCCAGCGTGGATTCTCTCATGTACAGTAAGGGAGTAGTTCTCCCTAAAAGTCTTTCCACATTGATCCCATTCATATGATTTTTCTCCAGTGTGGATTCTCTGATGGACAGCAAGACTATTCCTAGAACTCAAAGCCTTTCCACATTCATTACATTCATTAAGTTTCTTTCCAGTATGGATTCTCCGGTGTGCAGCAAGTTGGGAGTGTTGTCTGAAAGCCTTTCCACACTGATTGAATTCATATGGTTTCTCTCCACTGTGGATTCTGTGACTTACAGCACATATCTGTTTCCCAGTAAAGTCACTGGGACCATCACTGTTGAAGTTTTCTTGGTGTGAGTCTTTCACAGAAATCCTTAGCTTTTCAGTAGTCTCTTTCACTCCAAGTCTAATCGCTCTTTCTGCAAAAAACAAACAGTAAAACATATTTACAGAGACATATGGACACAGATAATTATAAACCCTTCCCTCCATTGCAAGAAAGCAAACTGACCTATGATTTTTCCCAGGTGAAGGTAAAACTCGTGAAAGTTAAAAGGACACAATCACCATTGTTGAAAATGCCATTAGTTAAAATTTGCAGGACAGCTCAACTTATAAACAGTTTCACAGACAATCATATTGGATTCTCAAAAACACCTGTGAATCTGGCAGACCCAGGGTTTTTATCACAACCTCAAGTCCTGCCATGGCTCAGAATGGTTGAGAGACCTGAGAAATATCCCTGCAGCTGAGACTACACCACTAACCTTGCAAGTGGGCATGTTCTGTCCATGCAACTAGATGGCCTTTCTCCAACGCACTTACTATTGTTTTTAAGAAAAAAGACTTTATTTTTGCATACTTGATTTCTCTCTCTCTCTGAATCTTCTTATTATCTGAGACACAATAATATTAAAATTAGGCCAATTCATAAACTTATCATGGGACTTTAAATTCAAGTGAGAAGAGATTCAATTGATGTGTCAAACTTAACAGTTGTCTTACTTTAAGAAACTGCCATGGCAAATGGCAACCTTGAGATGAGTCAACGGCCAGCAACACTGGAACAGAGATCCTACCAGAAAGAAGTTTAGGACTCACTGAAGGCTCAGGCATAGGTAGCTTTTGTTACCAATAAAGTATTTTTAATAAAAATATGTACTTTTAAAAAACAAAATAGTATTGTGCATGTAATAGACAACAGTATATTATAAACATAAAATTTTATATTCATTGAAAAATCAGAAATTGAGGTGACTCATTTGATTGCAATATTTGCTTTAATGTAGAATCTTTGAGGTGTACCTGGATTTTTTTCTCATTCGTCCTGATTTTTAATCTTTTTTCCCTAATTCTACTCTCCTTAATCTATTATTACATCCACTCCTTGAGTTCCCCTTTATTCCACTGTATCCCATTGACCTAGATGTCTTTACACTCCCAAACACTCTCCTTTCCCTGGATTACTTAAGACCAAGGTTCCTGATCCGTTGCCTCTTCTCAAACATTTCCATGTTCCTCTGACAGACTGACAGCTCCTTGACAGCAGGAGCCTTTTCTCTTCCTTAAACCTGGTGAGATGCCTAGAAACTGGAGGTGCTTAATCCATGCTTATTAACTGACTGACAGGACCCATGGCTGACACCAGGCCCCAGGTTCTGCCTCAATTCCTATATTCTGGTCTCTGTCTTATTTGGCAAATGCAGGTTCAGGATTCAGACCTATTTCTCTCTCTTTCACTTTATCTCCTATTTGTGTGGTTCTTTGTCTGGTTCTAATCCTGATGGGACCTATCAGGCCCATAGAGATGATTGCAGAGACTTCTTTGTAAGCTCCTGAAGCATCTCATACCAAGGGACACCTGGGAATTTCTAATTCGCACTTGGCCAAATTGAGAATGGTTGTCACCTCAATGAATCTGGCCAAGAATTCTGCAAGATGTGGCCAAAGATTGAGCCTTAGAGATCAAGGGAGGGATACAAGTTGATGATTTAGATAAAGCGTATCCTTGGATTAATTCTAAGTGAGGCAACAGCCTTTGCTAGTACTTATATGCTGCTAAATGGAAAGAGAGGAAATCGTAACACCAGGCTGCCTATGTCCACTACAAATTTAGGGTATTTAAATTCACAGTAGATCTCACCGTGGCAAAGATATCCTTTGACATCTCCATAACTGATTCCCTAAGGTAACTAGGTGGTGCAGTGAATAGAATACTGATTAGGAAGACTCAAGTTCAAATCCAGGCTCAGACACACTTACTAGCTTTGAGACCCCTGGGCAAGTCAGTTAGGGCTCTTGCCCTTGATTTCTTCAGCTGTAAAAGGAGCCTGAAAAGCAAATGGAAAGTCACTCCAGTATCTTTGTGAAGAAAATGCCAAATGGGTTCATGAAGAGTCAGAAAAAAATGAAAAAACTGAAAATCATGTAACTGACTCCTTATCTCATTCACCACAAGAGCTTTTCCAAAATCTTTTCATTCTTTCCCTACTGTCCCTTATTGCTCGCTCCCACTGCCCACCCCAACTCACCTTCTCAGTAGAGTAATCCGCCTTCTAGATTTTCATTGAAAGAGTTGGATGTTCTCAAGAGCTATCTTATCCTCTTCAGTTTTTATACATCAAGAGCCATTTTTTTTTCTTTTTGATACCACTATCAGATGAAAAGATCCTCCTCTAGCTAAAGGAAATTCTTTTCCATGTGTAAATCAACTGATTCCAGGACATCACCTTCCTCAGTATGCTGCCCCTCCACCATTCCTTTTTTGCACTACTTTCCAGTCTCTCCCACACTAATGACTCCTTCCCTACTGTCACAAATAAAACCACTTCTTTCAAATCCTCAAAACACGACCATTTCATCCATTCAAACTCAGAGATATTTTTCCAATATCTTTCTTCTCTTTCTTGGCTAAACACTTGGATGTGCACAGTTAAAAATGGTGTGTCCAACTCCTTTCTTTGAAATTCTCTGCAGTGTAGCTGCTAATATCATTGTGCAACTGAAATTAATCTCTCCAAAATTACCAAAAACCTCAGTTGCTAACTCCACTGGCCATTTCTTCACCCTCACTGTTCTTGCCTTCTCTGCAGCTTTTCACAGTCAACCACAACTTCTCTCAGAGGTTTTAGTGACATTCCTCTCATTGTTCCCCAATCCACACTCATTCTCTTTCCCCCAACCCTCCTACCTTCCTACTCTCCAAGGCATCCTCCCAATAGTGTAGGCTCACAAATGAGGTGTCATGCAGTCCTCAGTGATTCTCACAAACACTTCTGACCCCCATGTTTAATATGCTGCAAAGCCCTCTGATTCCACCCAGGAAACATCTCTCCCATACACCCCCTTCTCTACCAACACTACCCATTTCTTGGTTCAGCTCCTGGACACCACACACCAGAGCTATTTCAAGATCCTGATCTGTTCCAGCCACTTCAAGTCTTCCTCCACTCCAGTCAGTCCTCCACCCACTTACAAAGCTAATCTTCCTAAAATTCTTGACTGACCATATCACCACATCCTCAGCAACCTCCTGTGGTTCCCTAGAGAAGGATCAAATATAAAATCTCTCCTGAGGCTATCAATCACTTACCCACTCTTTACCTACCTCTCTCCTACTCTTCTCAATTTTTTTCCTTTCATATCCCCACCAAACATGCTATAATCCAGTGCCTCCCTTCTGTTCTGTTACCCTCTGGCTCCTGAATCTTTGAGCTTTCCAAGCCATCCCCAGACACAGAATGCCACCCTGGCTTCCCTGAAACCCAATTTAGAGCCCACCTTCCACAATAAGCCTTTGCAGCCTTCCTCAACTGCAGTACTTTCCCTCTCTCAATGAGTTCCAATTTATCTTTTCCATAAGGGGATTCTACATGATTGTTGGCATGTCATCTGCCCACCGAATCAGTGAACACCAGGACAGCAACGGATGTTCCTTGTATCTCTTTATGTTGCTTAAAAGATGGTCTGACACAGCATTGATGAGAAAAAAAGTCTGAGAAAGATCATATTTAAAAGTCTAATCCCCTTTTGCACTTTCAGGAAGTTTGATGCCCCAAAATTCCAAACAATGACTTTTTTTAGGATCATCGATTTATCAGTAGGACAGAGTTTAATTGCACGGTATCTAATTTACTTGTTTTACAGAAGGGGAAACTGAGACTCAGTGGGGTTAATGACTTGTCCATAGACCCACTGCTAAAAGTCTCTGAAAAAGAATCCAGTCAGATGTTCCTGCCTCCCACATCTAGCACTTGCTTTGCCACAACACCCAGAGTCACAGCTCTCATGTTCCTGTTTTCACCTCACTCACCTGGATAGCAGCTCCTCAGGCCTCCTTGTTCTAGCACCTGTGGTGCTTTCCTTTCCTCCAAATAAGAAACCAAATGTTCTCTGGGGACTGGAAGCCCTGAGGATGTGGAATCAAGATGAATATGGAGAAAAACTTATAATTTAGTTCTCTTTAGAGAAAACATACAAAGCTATTCCATTTTGAGAATCACTCTATCATGTTCACACATATGTGGCTTGTTCTTCCACTAATGGTTGTAATGCAAGTAACCAAAAAAGAATATGTCAGATCAACCTTGAGCTACAGCAAATTAGAGCTTGATGGATCACCTTTGGTTCTGTCTCCTACCCAACTCACTCCATGAAACCTATAAAAACCTGGTTACCGTTCATTCAAGCATCCATTGCCTCTTCTGGTGACATTCTCCTTTTGGGGAACTCAATGAACCTTAGTAAGTTAAATTCTAATTCTTGTCCAGTCTGTTATTCCTACCATTGATAGGGGTATACAAGCAAGGAGCACAAAATGGTTCCCAGATGTCCTTAAGCATGGTTTCTACAGCAATTATTTTTGAGAACTTTGGTAGTGCAGAGGAGAGAGTCCTGGGAGTAAAGTAAGGAATGCCAGGGTCTAAATCCGGCCTCAGACAGTCACTAACTGTGTGTCTGGAAAAGTCACTTAACCCCTGTTTGCTTCAGTTTTCTCAAATGCCAGATGGGGATAACATAGTATCAGCCAACAGCATAATATTGTAAAGAAAGGACTTAACCCCCCAGCTGATAAACAGGAGATGAAGACAAAGGCTCATTTCCCCCTGTCCTTTCCCGCCACCTGTACTGGGCAGTGGGGGCAATTTAAAGGAAGATTAAGGACAAATGTGAGGCACTAGGCACAACTAGAAATTGTGAGTCACAAATTGATGCTTCTCAGAAAGAAGAATATCCTAAATACTTGGCTCATCTCGAAGAGGAAGCGGTTACAAAGAGAAGCAGGCTGAGCACTTCTTAGATATTTGGCAAAGAAAAGTAATGTCCAGGGAGAGGATGGGCTAAATAATCCTGGGGATAAGTTCTGTATCTCAGATGCTTCAACACTGACCTGATCTTTGACCTCAAACTACCTAAAATTGACAAAAGATAGCTTTGGGAGCAACAAGGGAACAAACATGTTACCTTCACCCAATGTACTAACCTTCTATAGGAAAATCAAGCAGCAGAAGGCCCCTGTCTCTTAGAAACAGAACACCAGACCATTTCCCCTTCTAGTAATTGATAAATGCTCCAAAGCCTGCACACTGAGGAATGCAGATATTCCCTTTGGCAGGAGACTAAGAGTGGCCAGGGAAAATGTCCTTACCCAGGGACAGCAGGTTGTGGGCATTCTCCAGCATGACCTCCTTGTAAAACTCCTTCTGAGGATGGTCTAAGAGGTCCCATTCCTCTGGGGTGAAGTCCACAGACACATCCTGGAATGTCACCAGCTCCCAAAGCATCAAGAGTCACAAGATTTAAACCTGAGTAAGACTCCAGAATTCAGGCAGTCTAACCTTCACCAAGGGAGAAGAGGAAACTGAAGCACAGAAAGGGGCTTGACCTAAAAGTCATATCCTTGTTGAGTAAGAGTCACCACTTAAAACCATAGTCATTAAGACATCAATGAAAAATTGAGAAAAGTATTTGATATGATCAGATGGAATCAACTTGAGGAACGTCTTACTGTGGAATCTGGGACAAATTGTGTGTGTTATCTGTGACTGAAAGATCTCAGGGTGGAGAAAGAGAGAAATGTGAACTTTCTTCCTTATTTGAATTGATAAAAGCAATGTTATAAATAATTTTATGTCAAGTGTCTGAGAAGCTGGCAAGTAGAGTGCATTCTAGGGTGTGAGGGGCTGAATGTTTGATTAGAGGACAGGGAAGAAAAATATCTAGGTAATTACTTTCAGAGCTTGAATCAAACTTTTATCTAGACAAAACATGAAAAAGATTTGTCAATAACCTATTATTTCATTATTAAAATATTCAGTTATCTAGTTGTTCATTTTGTTGTTTTTTGTGTTCAAAGCAGACTAAAATGACATCACTGTGTAAAGGTGAGAGTACAATGTTTCTGACCATGGACGATCAGACTAAAAGAGGCCAGAAGGCTTTTCCACAGGCTGGGAACAAATAATCCACATGAGTATTTGGGGTAGAGATGCCTGTCAATTTTCACATCTCATTACTCTTTTGAAATACTGCAGTTCTTTTGTTTGCACAGCATGTTCTTTGATGTCAATAAACTATGCTGGGTGGTCCTTCGCCACTGTCTCCAATGTCTCACCATTGATTACGTAATTCTGACCACATGGTGAATGTCTTATTTGATTGTCCTCTCCATGAAATAATCTTTTAAGGAAACATACTTTTGGCATTTCAACAACACAGCCAGTCCATCAGAGTTGTGCTCTCTGCAGTAGAATGTGAATGATTGGCAATCTAACTTGAGAAAGGACCTCAGTGTCCTGTACTATGCCAGGTGACCTTCAGAATCTTCCTACGATAATTAAAATGGGATTCAAAGAAGATTCACAATTTCCCATTTGCTGCAATCAGTGGATGCTGCCGGGCTGAGTGGTAGAAAACCTGTAAGAGAGTCAACACTTAAAACCATAGTAATTAAGAGGTCATTGAAAAATTGAGGTAAGTCTTTGATATGATCAGTTGGAATAAAGTTGAAGAATGTCTTACTATGGAATGTGTCTGGGGAATTTGGGACAATGTGTTTTATCTGTGACTTGAAAGGATCTCAGGAGAGAGAAATGTGAAATTTCTTCCTTATCAGAACTGATAAAAGCAATATGTTATAAATGTCCTGTGAGGTGTGAGAAGCTGGCAAGTACAGTGTATTCTGAAGTGTGAGGGGCAGAATGTTTGACTATAGGAGAGAGGGAAGAAAAAGAAAAGATGTAGTTAATTTCCTGAGAGCCTGAAATAACATCTTTTCTAGAAAAAACATGAAAAGGATTCCTAAGATATACTAGTTACAACCTGGACTGAACAGAGGGAGATGAGACTTTCCAGCCAAGTGAAGGAGAATTATGTTATTACATTGGGTCTTGAGGCTGCCCTGGGTATAACCTGGCATGGCCAAAGCATCCTATGCCTTCTTTTTATGATTGCTTTCATTTGTCAGTAATTTAGTATTTCCTTATTAAAATATGTAGTTAGTTATTCATTTTTGTTGTTCTTTGCGTTCTAAACAGACCAAAAAGACATCGCTATGTAAGAGTTAAAGTACAATATGTCTCACCATGGATGACTAATGACTAATAGAGGCCAGAAGGCTCTACCACATGAACATTTGAGGTGGAGATACCTGTCAATTTGCACATCTCACTATTCTTTTGACAGACTGCAATTCTGCTTTGCTTGCACAGCACAGCACGTTCTTTGATGTCCATAAGCTATGTTGGGTGGTCCTTTGCCAGTGTCTCCCATTCCTCACCACTGATTACATAATTCTTCAGAGAGACTTTGGGAATGCTCTTTATTATGTCTTCTGACCACACTGTGAGTGTCTTATTTGATTGTACTCTCCATGAAATAATCTTAAGAAACATGCTTTTGGCATTTCAACAACATGGCCAGTGAGTAAAAGTTGTCGTCTCTGCAGTAGAATGTGAATGACTGACAATCTAACTTGAGAAAAGGATCTTAGTGTCCAGTACTTTGCCAGGTGATCTTCAGAATCTTCCTAAAACAATTCAAAGAAGATTTATAAGTTCTTCATTTGCTGCAGTCAGTGCATGATGCCAGGTTGAATGGTGGAGAACCTGTATTTTCTTTTTTTTACATTTTCTCAAAAATTATTTCCCCCTACTACGTCATTTTAATGTTTGTTGTTTTTTTTTTAAAGTTTTGAATTCCAAATTTTACCATTCTTTCCCTGTATTACTTACCCCCTAATTTAGATAGGAAGCAATAAGATCTAGGCTATATATGTGCAATTGTATAAAACATTTCTGTATTAGTTACTTTGTACAGAAAGATTTGGAAAAAATGAAAAAGAATGTTAAAAAAAGATGAAAAATAGAATGTTCCAGTCTCTATGTAAACAATATATCAGTCCTTTCTCTAGAGGCAGGTAAATGTAAGCATTAGGAAGTATTAGTCCTTTGAGTATTTTCTTGAGTCATTTTTGGTGAGAATAACTAAGTCTTTCACAGGCCTTCACTGAATCACATTGCTGTTACTGTATACAATGTTCTCCTGGTTCTGTTCACTTCATTTTGCATCAGTTCATGTAAGTCTTTCTAGGGTTTTCTGAAATCATCCTCCTTGTCATTTCTCATAGCACAATAATATGCCATTACAATCATACACCAGAGGTTGTTTTAGCCATTCTCCAATTGATGAGCATCTCCTCAATTTCCCACTCCAACCAACACAAAAGGGAACTGCTAAAAATATTTTTTACAAATAGGTCCTTTCCTCATTATTTTGATGCCTTTGGGGTATGAACCTAACAGTGGTATCCTTGGATCAAAGGGTATGCATAGTTTTATAATTCTTTGGCCACAGTTCCAAATTGTTCTTCATATTAGTTGGATCAGTTCATAACTCCACCAACAGAACATTAATGTCCCAGTTTTTTCACATCTCCTCCAACTTGCGTTGCTTTGATTGAATATTCTCAAAACTGCCTCTTCATATATGTTAACTATGAATTGGGGAATGATGCATATTTTCATAAATTAGAATCAGTTCTCTATATGAAATGAAACCTTTATTAGAGATACTTCTTGAAAAAAATCCTCAGTTGTCTGCTTTTCTTATAACTTTCATTGTATTAGTTTTGTTTGTGCTCAAACTTTCAAATTTTATACAATCAAAGTTATGGATTTTGCATTTTGAATTATTCTCTAGAACTTGTTTAGTCATAAATTCTTCCCTTATCCATGAACCCCATGATATTTTTGCAAAAAATAACTGTGGACTAGGGCAGAAAGATACTGCAAACATATGTAAAAAGGCAGAAATTATCAATATAGCCTTTCAATCTGTAATAAAATAAGAATGGAAATTGGCTTAAAGGCAACAAAAGACTCAGTGCAAATGAAGACAACAATATTTACACATTTGATTCTATAGTAATGAAATTTTGGGGGCAACAGGGGGCACTATGGATAGAATGCTGAGCCCAGAGTCTGGAAAATCTGAGTTCAAATTCACCGTCAGACCCTTACTAGCTATGTGATCCTGGGCAGGACATTTAACTCTGTTTGCCTCAGGTTCCTCATCTGAAAAATGAGCTGGAGAAATAAAAACCACCCCAGCATCATTGCCAAGAAAACCCCAAATGGAGTCACAAAGACTTGGGCATGACTGAACAACATCAATAGTAACAGTAACAAAATTACGTAGCACATTTTGTACAATTCTGAAGAAATTAACAAAATTAATTTGGAAAAATAAAAAAACTACAATATTATCAAGGGGAATGATGTAAAGAAGAAAGGATATAAGAGAGGAGACTTCAAACTATAGTATACAGCACTGGTCATCAACACCGTGTGGTATTGGTGGGGAGAGATGAATGGAACAGATTATTTATTACTTTTGGAAATCTGAATGTAGGACCTGACTCAAGGTAATGGAAAGTCGGAAACTTCGGGGGTGACAAGGCTACCCACCCCTCCAATGACTGTAGGGGTACGCCGAGCAACGGTTGCAGGATATACCCTTATTCTGTCAGGTCTTAAATTCTTGCAACCCTCTTTCTTCAGAATAATAATAGTCAATTCATGATGGGGATTTCTAACAAATTTCTGATTCCTCCTCTCTCAGTTGTTCACTGTGGGCTTTGTTTCTATTTGTCCTGTCCTTAATTATCAATTTGTCAGCGTATTTCTCTGTCCACATCATGTGTGCTGTGAACGAGTCTGTTATCGTAAAATTTAAAATGCGGGCAGCCAGAGACTTTTAAGGGCTGTAGCTAGGGAAACAAACAAACAAAACTGTAAGAGCTTGTTTTTCCTTGATTTTCTGGTCTGGAAAACCTGGAATAACAATGGAAAGTTAGATCACCTTAGGTAAAATTATTTTAGCAGATTTTGTAGGTTGTGAGATTAATCATTAAAAAGTTCGGGAACTGATCATTTTGAAAATTACTAGGAAAGAACTCTTAACACTGAGGGTAGCTCCAGGAGCTCACCTTGCTAAAACACCCCCTCCCAATCTTGATCATTTAATATTCCCCACTCCTTCCCAGAGTTCAGAGGGTATCTCAGAATGGGGATTGTTAACAGCCACAATGGGTCATGTTAACCTCTCTAATCCCAGATCCAACTATAGAGAAGAGAATGCAGGAGAAGTATAGGGACAGTAATAAGTAGACTGGCAGTGATTCTAACAGTTCTGTGCCCTTGGGCACCTGGTAGCCCACCTTTCTAGGTAAAGCTTAAAAATGTCACCTAAGTCCTATACATTCTGCCACGCTCTTCCAGCAGCTGCAAACCACCTCAGGCTTAGTAAATTCTGCAGCTGTGGGGAAAAGGATAGGTGGATGGATCAGGCTTGTGAGGGACATTCACTAAGCCCTGCATGCAAGAATCATCACCACTGGGACACCAGCCTCTCTGCTCTTGGTTGACTTCACACTTCTCTGTTCCAATTGAAATAAAATGTATTTTACCTCTGTTTGACCAGTTTCCTGATTTGTAAAAGGGAAAATAGTAATGGGATCAAAATGATATAATGATTGTAAAATGCTTAACTAGTATGTGTAATATACTGGTATATGTTGCATGGTATGGTTGACTAGTCTATGTTACATACATTATTATTATTATCTCTAATGTAATCATTAACTTTGAAGTGGTTTTAATTACCAAAAGTAATAAGATCAATAATTTCTGGAAATGCAAATGGCATCATCTGAATTTATTGCTGTTATTGTATACTTTATTTCTGAATTTTGTGAAACTTGAGAGATCACTGTTAGAAAGAAATATTGTTAAAGCAATTTTAATTTGGATCTTGTATATGAATTTGACTTTTAAAAGTAAGTGAGGAAATTAGATAAGTTGATTTTTACTATTACAGCAGATTTCTCATCTGAAATCTTGACTGTTATGAAAAAAATACGGTGGTTTAAATGTAGAGTTTCCATATATTATGCATGGAGATTTAGAAGTACATTAATCTTATGTTTTTATAAACTGAAAAATTTCTGTTGTACTATTCCTATTGAGCAAATGAGAATCCTTTAAAACATTGGCAGTGTGATTTTCTTCATGTATGTTAATTTGAAGGTTGATGGACCATGTGTAATGTCAGAATGTACTTAATTTCTAGTGACACATTTAAGAAAAATTTGTTATTGTGATAAGGCTAAATTAAATGAATATGTCATTCTTCACTTAGAGAAACTAAATCTCCTTTCCATTACAAATACCTTTTATGGGCCAAGATGGCAGAGTAGAAAGACTCACATATGCTAGCTCCGAACCCACAGCCCATAAATTCTGGAGCAGTGCAAGCCACACAGCAACGCAATGAAGGAGATTTCCGTTCCAGAGATCCCTGAAAAACCAACCCCGAAGGTCCGTGGCGCACCACACAACGGAGCCCAGCCCTGGCCACATGACTGAGAGGAGCAGATCTGTGCAGGCTTCAGGGATGGAACCTCCAGCAGCTGAGAAGGTCCCTCCACCCACAGGCACTCCAGGTCAGTGAGAGAGACGTCTGGGCTGGCTGAGAGGGGAGCGGGGTGTCTCCGTGACTCGGGCCCCCTCAGGAGGCAGCAGCAGAGGCAGCAGTAGCCCGGCACTCCCAGAGCAAGCAGGAGCTCAGGGCCATTACTGAAGGTCTCTACATAAACTCCCTGAGGGAACTGAGCCTGGGAGGCAGCCCTGCCCCGACCTGAGCACCAGAACTTAAGCTCACATTGAATAGCAGCCACGCCTGCTGCGGAAAGCCCTGAGGCTGGGGAGCAGCATTTGAATCTCAGACCCCAAGCACTAGCTGGGCAGATCTAGGTTGGGGTGGAGAGGAATCTCAGAAGTCAAGTAACTGGCTGGGAAAATGCCCAGAAAAGGGAAGAAAAAAAAGACCATAGAAGGCTACTCTCTTAGGGAACTGATGTTCCCACCTTTCATTTCTGATGGGGAGGAACAATGCTTACCATCAGGGAAAGACATAGAAGTCAAGGACTCTGTACCCCAAACATCCGAAATAGATATCCAATGGGCTCAGGCCATGGAAGAGCTCAGAAAGGATTTTGAAAATCAAGTTAAACAGGTGGAGGAAAAACTGGGAAGAGAAATGAGAGCGATGCAAGAAAAGCATGAAAAACGGGTCAATACCCAGCTAAAGGAGACCCAAAAAAATGCTGAAGAAAATAACATCTTGAAAAATAGGCTAACTCAATTGGCAAAGAGGTTCAAAAAGTCAATGAGAAGAATGTTTTCAAAAGCAGAATTAGCCAAATGGAAAAAGAGGTTCAAAAGCTCACTGAAGAAAATAGTTCTCTCAAAATTAGAATGGAACAGATGGAGGCTAATGACTTTCTGAGAAACCAAGAAATCACCAAACAAAACCAAAAGAATAAAAAAATGGAAGAGAATGTGAAATATCTCATTGGAAAAACAACTGACCAGAAAAATAGATCCAGGAGAGACAACTTAAAAATTATGGGACTCCCTGAAAGCCATGATCAAAAAAAGAGCCTAGACATCATCTTTCATGAAACTATCAAGGAAAACTGCCCTGAGATTCTAGAACCAGAAGGCAAAACAAGTATTGAAGGAATCCATCGATCACTGCCTGAAAGGGATCCAAAAAGAGAAACTCCTAGGAACATTGTGGCCAAATTCCAGAATTCTCAGGTCAAGGAAAAAATATTGCAAGCAGCTAGAAAGAAACAATTCCAGTATTGTGGAAATATGTTAGGGACCTCTCAGGCCCACAGGCTTATCTGACCAGCAGAGGCCTGTAGGCCCTGGGGGAGTTTAGCTGTAAGCAGTGACTGAGGTGGGGGACAAGATAGTAAGGACTCCATTTATTCAAGTAGTGAGTGGTGCTTTTATCTCTTCTCTGACACCAGTGCTCTAAGTGAACCTATCACCAATTAGTTTGCCCTTATAAGGAAATAATTTACCTTAAGCCAGGACTGCCCAGGGTGGACACTGAGCCCCTAGAAAGAAAAACATTTTGGGCTTCCTTGTTCTCTAGAAAGGCTGGGAAAATAGCCTTGAGCAAAACAGGGGCAGAACCCTTCCTCCCAGCACCATCTTGTTCATGCCTTACCAGTCTCCCCTCAGTTTACCTGAGTCATGACCAGTGAATGCTGTCCAAGAGGCTGGGGGTTGGCAATTCCCTTACAGAAATACAATCAGGATAACACAAGATCTAGCAGCTTCTACATTAAGGGATGGAAGGGCATGGAATAGGATATTCCAGAAGTCAAAGGAACTAGGACTCAAACCAAGAATCACCTACCCAGCAAAACTGAGTATAATACTTCAGGGGAAAATATGGTCTTTCAATGAAACAGAGGACTTTCAAGCATTCTTGATGAAAAGACCAGAGCTGAAAAGAAAATTTGACTTTCAAACACAAGAATGAGAAGAAGCATGAAAAAGTAAACAGCAAAGAGAAGTCTTAAGGGACTTACCAGAAGTGAACTGTTTACATTCCTACATGGAAAGACAATATTTGTAACTCTTAAAACTTTTCAGTATCTGGGTAGTTGGTGGGACCACACACACATACACACACACACACACACACACACATGTACATGCACGCACACACACACACACATGCACACACGCACACACACATACAGAGACAGAGAGCACAGAGTTAATTGAATAGGATGGGACCATATCTTAAAAGAAATTAAGGTAAATGGTGAGAGAGAAATGTAGTGGGAGGAGAGAGGGTGAAATGGAATGGGGTAAATTATCTCTCATTCAAGAGGCAAGGAGGAGACTTTTTAGTAGAGGGAAAAAGAGGAGAGCTGAGAAAAAAACATGAAGTTTACTCTCATCACATTCGACTAAAGGAAGTAATAAAATGCACACTCATTTTGGTATGAAAACCTATCTTACAATACAGGAAAGAAGAGGAGAAGAAGATAAGCAGGGTGGGGAGGATGATGGAAGGGAGGGCAATGGGAGGAGGGAGCCATTTGAAGTCAACACTTGGGGAGAGACAGGATCAAAAGACAGAAGAGAAACAATGGGGGACAGGATAGGATGGAGGGAAATATAGTTAGTCTTACACAACATGACTATTATGGAAGTCATTTGCAAAACTACACAGATATGGCCTATATTGAATTGCCTGCCTTCCCAAAGGGAATGGGTGGGGAGGGAAGGATGGGGAGAAGTTGGAACTCAAAGTTTTAGGAACAACTGTTGAGTATTGTTCTTGCTACTAGGAAATAAGAAATACAGTTAATGGGGAATAGAAAGTCATCTGGCCCTACAGAACAAAAGAGAAGATGGGGACAAGAGAAGGCAGGGATGATAGAAGAGAGGGCAGATTGGAGATAGGGAAAATTAGAATGCTCAGTGTATTGGGGTGGGGGAGGGGAAAATGGGGAGACAATTTGGAACCCAAAATTTTGTGAAAATGAATGTAAAAAGTTAAATAAATAAATTTATATTAAAGAAAAAAAAAACATACCTTTTTTGACCTTTGTGATATCTAGGAATTCTGTCATAACTAAGAACTTAATTTTGTTGTAATACTTTGTGAATTTGGGTTACTTTACACCAACAAAGTTTAATGAGTTCCAATTTTTAAGGTTTATTTTTGCTTTCAAAAGGAAGAGATATCTATCATTTTAAAAGCTCCCAACTAATTTTCTTCATAAAAGTTTAATGAACATCAGAATAAATTTTAAACTTTTTAAAGAAGGGGAAATACTTTTAGAAGAAATGTTTTGAAAAATCTTTTGTGAATTTTAGAAGGCCTACTAAAATTTCAAAATAATTTATTGTTAAATTAGGCTGTAAAGCAGAAGAGATCTTGCTGTTTTGATCTGAATTTGTAGTCATTCCACAACCTAAGCAAGAATTAAAATTCATGTTTGAACTTATCATATGTAAAGGATTTAATTCCTGAAGTATCTTATTTTTCAAAAGTGAGTATAATAGGGAAGAACAACAAACTTGTGAAACAAAGACATAAACCTTTCAACCTGTAAGGTTAGCAATTAACCTCCTTGCTTTCTCTAAGCTGGAATTCCAGTACTTTATGCTAATAAAAAGAAATAACTTCTTGGCTATCTTGTCTTATGGTTAAAATATAAAGGAAAGCAGAATAATCTGAATAATGGGATTGAGAGATTTGGAAAGATAAAATTTTGATTGAAAATATGGAAGGCAGATAATAAGGTTTGGGAACAAATGTGGATTATTTAAAGCCCTCCTCTCCCTATATAGTTCTTCTGGATACTTTTGTGTCAGTTTCAGAGAGCTTAATTATGATTAGAGCATAAGAGGACAGGAAAAATTATGTCACTTGATTTGATAATTAATGGCTGAATCAAATTTGAGATGGCCCTATCTGAAGGATGCCAACCAATATTTCTTTGCTATGTAAGACTGGGACTGCAATTTACTATTGTTTTAGCCTTGATTACAGGAATAATTGTCTAAGTTATCAAAAAGCCAATTGGCATGTGCTGCAGGCTCAGAAGTGCTAAAGGTGGATGCCTGGGAAGGTTTTGAAGATGACTTAGGACACAGCCTGGGTAGGTTCTTCCTAACTCTCTTTCCCAAATGTGCTATCTCCTTGCTTTCAGCACCAAGTTACCACAAGATTGGCTCTCAAGATGCCTCGTTCCTGGAATCAAATAGAGCTAAGGAAGTCCTTTCCTTTTGTTAAGACTTATGACACTGTCCCTGTTTTTCTTTTATAGCAAATGTCTATAATCAAGAAGTTCTGTAAGTCCAAGACTAAATCTAGTATATAAAAGACGGATATTGGAACATCTCTGAGTTACTATAATGGGATGCAAGAATGAATAGCTTACAATTTTAACCTATATTCATGGCTAAATAAATACAATGTAGAGTTAAACATCCTCCAAAGGAGGAAATGATTGGACAAAGTAATAAGACAAAGATGTAATGTGACATATCTAATTAAAAAGAATAGCAAACTTTGGGGAAAAGCAACAGGATCAGATGGATTCCTCTAAGAATTATATACAGATGCACATGCCTGGCTTCTAAGATATATCATGTTTTTGATAATGCCTCAAATTTTGATTTTTTTGCCCAAAACTTATATAAGATAGTGGTAAAAGTAAGTGAAATTAAGTCTTCTTTGGTAAAATATCTGTTGAATAATTTTAAAGGGCAGATGAGTTCATTTTATGGTTGAACCCTCACGTTTTTAAAGATTCTTATTCCAGGTATAGGATTTTGGTAAAGACAGAAACAGGAGCGACCAGGCCAGCCTGCCTGTGGGCCCCATGGCTTCTGCTCACGGGGTCCCTGGAGCCTGCTGCAGTTCCTGCAGCTGGTGGGTCAGCTCAAGAGAGTACCATGTACAGGCTGGGTATACAGAAATGTTGAGAAGCCAGAAAATGTATCTGATCATATGTACAGAATGGCTATCATGGCTTTTGTAACTGAAGATAAACATCCTAGTAAAGACAGATGTGTCCAGCTCGCCCTGGTTCATGATATGGTAGAGTGCATCATTGATGATATAACCCCTGCAGATAACATCCCTCAAGAAGAAAATTACAGGTGAGAAAAGGAAGCTACGAAGCTGTTAACGCAGCTGTTATCAGAATACGTCAGGAAGGAAATTTACGATCTCTGGGAAGAGTATGAGAACCAGTCCAGTGCAGAAGCCAAGTCTGTGAAACAGCTGGACGAAGGTGAAATGATTCTCCAGGCATTTGAGTATGAGGACCTGGAGAACAAACCTGGAAGGCTTCAGGAATTCTAAGACTCAACAGAAGGAAACTTCAGTCAAACTGAAATAGTCCTGCTTGTTTCTGAACTTACAGCAGAAAGAAATGCTAAAATCACTGCAGGAACCAGTGAATTTCACCCTTGAGGTGTCTGTGGGGGTTTTTTAAGCTTCCGTAATCATGTAATAAATATTTTATTTTGTGAAAAAAAAAGACAGAGAAACAGCAAATAATATAAACTGGAATTCTGTGAAGTTTCAAAAATGCAGAACCAATTTTAAGAGATTTAATGAACTTATGTTGTCAGAAATATCTGGGAAATTTCTAGATCTGAACCTGAGAAGCAGAACTCCCTTTTTGAACTGTCCCAAGAATAGAACCTATTGTCAAAGAAAGGATATCTAGGCATCAGATAACTACATGAGACATCTGTAATTCAAAAAGTGATGTTTAAATGGACATTAAGAATGGATGACTGGGATACAAGGAACTAAATGTTAGTTAACATTGCAAATAATAATTGCATTTATTTGTGTGGTTCATGTTTAATTTTCTTGTTTATATTGCGGACATGAAAATCTCCCTTCTCAAAATTAGTCTACTGTGAGTCATATAAGTTTAATCTATAACTGACTTAATGTAATTATTCAATTTTGTGAATTTTGAGAAAAACCTTCTTGTGTTATTTAACACAAGCCGGTATGGCCAGGAAACTGAACCATTCCTACATGCCTTTAGCTATGTTGTGCTGTTTCCTCTCAACTATCAAAACATATGTGTTCTGGGAGCCCCTTTCAGGTCTTCCTGACTATATGGATTCTTGGATCCATCTATCACATCCACTGTCCCTGCTCCTGAGTGAACATCAAAGCCCATATGAAACCTTGTCCTTCAATTTCAAAGGGGCCTGAAAAAAGATGACATGAGACTTGGATAGCTTTCCCAAGAATCCAGACCTGAATGAAGAACAGCTCCCTCCCTATCTGAGCCCTGCATAACCAGGACTGGTTGTTAAGAGGTTTTCCATATCTTTCTTGGGTTTACAGGCGAAGCCCTTTGGCTTGCCTTTAACCATAAGGAGGAAATTTAACATTTTGTTAAACATTTATTATCATGTTTGACTTTTAACAAGGGTCAAAGCCCGAACTAATCAATCAGACTGCTTTTTTTTTGCTCTAAAAATGCTCTTTCCTGTGTCAGCAACTTCAAAGACCTGTTTATGACAGGATGCCAACAACCAGAATGGTGGAATTTTTCTTATCTTGATATGCAGAGACAGAGGAAAACAGACATCCTAGGATCTAAATTTCCAACTGACACTACCTAGGTAATTGTCTTGTCTCACCAAATTTACAGCTTATACAACTAAGAAAATTACTTTCTCATGGTAAAGTGTACTTAAGCCTCATCACTCTTCTGTCAGTGAGTTTTCCTTCTGATCCATGGCCATGTAGCCTCTAGCTTTAAGGTAATAAACAATATGCGTTTAGCCTGTTTGCCTTTTTTAACCAAACTTCCAGGTCAACACAACTTATGTGACCCTGGTTGGTAACTCATTCTCAGTTTCCTGAACTGTGAAATAAAGGCAAGAAGAGCACTTACTCTATAGGGTTGTTGCGAAGACGGTCAAAAGTGGATTTGGGGACAAAGGAAATCACACCACAGAGACTTTGCCTCTGAGCCCTATACCTCAGCCAAAAATTGAGTGTCTCCCATATTGGAAAAGAAAACTCCCAGAATTTTGCATATTTCCCCAAACTAGTCTTTTCCTGTATCCTCTCAGATAAGGGAGGTACTAAGCCCTTAACAAATGCTAATTAACTAACAGCTAAAGAAAGGATTCTTTTCTATAGCCTGGTCCCAATACCTCTGGGAAGGGCCATTGAACAGGGGAATGTGGCTCCAAAACCAACTTAATTTCTCTTCTTGAGCTGCCATATTTTCCAGAAACACAGGACCAGAGTATGCAGGAGGCCAAAAACATCTCAGCCCCTGCTCATAGTACTTACTCCTTTTATCCTTCACTGCCCCCTCAGTTTGCTCTTGATGATGATGCCCATTACAAGACAGTGTGCATCAGACAGGTTAACCATTTGTGCAGATCAGACCCTGGAGGATGAGCAGAGCATCCTGTCTTCCAGGTCTGCCAGGGAGAGCTTGGCCAAAGAGGTAAAGGGAAGAGGGGAGCAGTTCTATGGATATGTGGGGGAGGGATGCTAGGCATAGAGCAAAGACAAGACCTCCACAGAACAGAGAGGAATGAGTAAAGAGATCTTCCTTGTGACAGGAAGCTTAAAAAACACACATAGGAGGGCTGCAACTGGGGAAAGGGGTAGTTAGTGATTGTGATGCCAATATGCCATGGATTAATTCAAAGAATAGAGGACAGTGATGTTATTATTACCGTTTTCAATTTCTTGCCTATTTTTGTAAATAAACAATCCATAAATTGGGGATTGCCAGCCTCACAGACAATCCTCTTTGTCTATGGAAATGACCTCTTTGGGGGTCAAGTCTGTGGATAGAATGCACTCACCTGGGGTGGGGGGCTGCAGCTGCCAAGGGCCATTCTTTCTGGCTCTGCACTCCCAGCCTGGGCCAGGCTTTGGTCTTCTGCAGACTCAGTGGGGGAGAGAGAAGGAGTCCTGGGCAGGAGGCTGGGCTATGGGGATTACAGGGGGTGAGGTTCTGCCCTCAGGATACAGAATGAAGCCTAGAGGTAGGGGTCTGCTTGAAAAAGATGGTCCCACCCTCTCCCATTCCTCTTCTTTTCTCTTCCTTTTCCCCAGTCTCATTCATATCACCAAGAGGCATAAGGGGCTTGGGATCCCAAATGGGCTAAGAGCAGTCAGAGTCTCAACACTCCAGAATCAGAGATTTCCCTTTGACTGGATATGGGACCTGAACACCCAGAGAGCAATCAAGCTCCTGAACTTTGCCCCACATCCCCACCTAGATACTGAATAATCCTTTCAATAGTCCTGTCAAGGACTAGCTCAACCCCTCATTGTGTATTACCTTGGAATCACCCAAGGTTGCTTAATCTTCTCCTTTAGCTCAGGATCACGACAGGCAATCTGCCACCCCTCAAACCCATCCCTAATCTTCATACCATCTTTACTTTTTCCCTATAAAAGTCAGTCTACACCAGACCAAATGGGCAGATTAAAAAAACAAAACAATCTCATCCTCCTCTATTGGCAACACAATAAGTCTTGTCACTGGATTAAAAAAAGACTTGAGGGGCCCAATACCTAGGAGGCAGATTCAGGCCTTCACACTGGCATTTCTAGGTTCACTCAAGCCTTTTACTTTTGTTTCACTCAAGCCTGGATTCCTGGGTCCCTGCGGGTAAGCTGTGAATTTTGTGAAAAACTGATATAATCTTAAATTGGGGGACAGAGGAGGTAGCCCCAGATTTTTGAGAAGTGATTGGGACTCTGGAAAAGAATTAGCAGCAGGAAATTTGTCCAGGAACCAGGCTGAGGGGGGAGTATTGCTCCACATGGACCAGGAGCTGGACTCACCACAGGGTCAGAGGGGGAGGATGAGACTCAATGGGATGAACAGCCAGCAGGTCTGTGAGGGGCTGGCTCAGACCTACCTGGCACCTGCACCCACAGATGGCCTCCAGAAGGCAGAGCTCTCAGGTCCAAGAGAAGACAGTGTGATCTGAGATCTGAGGGGAAGAAGGCAGAGGAAGCTCCAGTACAAGGGTAGAAGGCAGAGCAATCTCAGCACAAGTTCCAGTTTTGAGCCTGCCTTCTCTAGGAGACTCCTCCCAGCCTCTGAGGCCCCCAGGAAGGGCCCTTTCCTCCAATCACACCCAGGGTCAGGCCCCTTCCCTCTCTCCTCCCCAAGCCCTGCCCTTCATCATCTGTACAGCCTTGGCCACTAGGATGACCCCTCTTCCACCCTAGACTCCACACCAGAGCTCCTATTCCACCTGGGCCTCCCCTCACCAGGCTGGTTATCTCTGAGAGCCTCTCCTCCCCCATCACCCTCCACCTGATTTCTTATTGGAGGAAAGATTCAGGACTTTAGGAGTTGAAGGGAAAAAACAAGGAAGAGGCAAACTGGAGATTCACAGAGAAACAATGCTTACTTTGAGAATGGAGATTGCTCACCTAATGCAGGCAGTGTGATTAGCATATTTCTCCTAGTTTGAATTAGAATGTGTCTCATTTCAAGTCAGATCCCAGCAGGATAACTGGGATGTTTAATGGGCGAAGGGCAGATCCAACCTTAATGTGAAATAGACTTAAAATTCACAACTTCAGGGCATGTGTTTAGGAGCTGAAAGAATAAGAATTCAAAGTCACTGGCTCTGAATTACCCTTGCTCCTCCCTGAATGCAGTCAGCCTAGACCGTCAAGTTAACCACTGGACAAAGTGGTTTTCCTATCGAAGATAATTCTAACCGAAATAATCTGCTGAACTGATGTTCTTTGACTGGCCATTTTGTTTCATGTCTTAACATTGTTACATCTTTTATGTGCTTATTATGCTCCAAAATTTTCTCAATTGGGGATTTGGGAGAACCATAATATATATATATATTAATGTATATATTAAATATATTATGTAAATATATTATTATATTAAATATATATTTTATATTAAATATATAAAAACCTCTTCACTTTTTTGAATTTTGATTTCTTATCAAAAACATCTCATTGGTGGTAAATTTTAATCTGTATTAGAGTTATAGTTTCCTTTATTTCTATTATTGAGTGTCTAATATTAATATTATAGTATTACATTAAATCATATAAATATCAATATGTAAATAAATATATATGTTTTTTAACTTGAAAAAAAGATTTTGAAAAGGATACGCAATTGCACCATTAGAAAACGTACTTTTTTTTTTCATCTGAATGCTATGAATTTATAAATTAAGTTGTAAGAGTGTGGCTATAATGTTTCCAAATTGTTGTATATTTAATTTGGTATATTTTGGCTTTAAAATGTATGATAATGTATGATATCATATGTATGATATGATTCCTCTTTGAGAAAAGTACCAAGGACCTGGTAAATTCTCCATTCAGGATTTCACCTTGATTGAAAAGGCAAAACTCGACAAGGAGAATTAAATGGAGTTTATTATACTGTGTCAATGTAGAAACACATTGAGGAGTTCATAACCTTAGGTCAACAAGGAATTCAAGATGGAATCAGCTTTTAATGATACCTTTTGTACTGAGATAAAGACAATCTGCCTAGGTCCACTGCACTAAAATGGGCCCATCACATCTCAGCACGCGCCCTGCTCCCTGGACCTGAGTCCTACCAGGTGCAAACAGGCAGAGGGTGACTGGGTAGGTGACGATTTTTCATTTATTGTCATTTTTCAACCAATGAGATTCTGTATTTTGTGTAGATCTGCCATGGAGATCTATCCATCAGTATAACCATATTTTTGGTGTGCTCTACCCATATTATCTGGATATCAAGTACTACAAAACTAAGGTCCAGGAGGAAAGGGTCATCTCAGACAGGAAGGATGATTGGAGATCCACTTCATTAGAGAAGGCCTTTGACCCTTTAATGAAATGCCACTTGGTTATAGCTCTACCTCAATTTCTTTTAGTTGGGCAATTTTTAATCCCTACATTTCACTCACTTTAATTTTGACAGAGAATTAAGAGTGGGGAAACGAGGCTTCATTCATTAAAAATGTAATATTTTATCAACTGGGGTTAGAGCTAATGCATAGATAGACTGATAGCCTATTTATGAAGACAGTGATTTGAACCTGCTGCCAGAAATCTGGAAGATTGGGATCAGGAGCTAAGAGGCAGGCTGCTGGATAACTTGAGAGTGGCCACTTTCACAAATCCTGTGATATTGGGGAGGGTCATTATTTTCCAAACCTGGTATCAAGAGAACACGTATTTGGTGAAAGGCCTTGGCATCTGATTCTCTGCCATGTCTAGCAGAAGGATAAGATTCCCTTGTTCAGAAGTTCTATTATTTTCTTGTTGATAAAAATCTCTTTTCACTTTTTTGAATTTTGATTTCTTATCAAAAACATCTCATTGGTGCTAAATTTTAATCTATTGAGTTATAGTTTCCTTTATTTCTATTATTGAGTGTCTAAACAATTAAAGAACTTATTAAACTTTTCTTACTTTTTTTTATTCCCAGGAATTAGAAGCTGGGTATCCTTCATCCTTATTCTTTATCCTATTGTGTTTGTTCCTACTCTGAACAATAACTGGCCAAAAAGTCATTCATTGATTTAAAGTTAGAGTTATACGTTCCACATTACATGGAGAAAGACAGATCAGCACAGCACACTTGAGGGCTGCTAGCACAGGTTCACTCTTGATTGGTCAGACAGGAAAGACACTAAGAAGGGGTGAAGAATCTTACCTCAGTCTAGGTAAGTTTTCTCAGAAGAGGCTGCTGATAATGGAGCACACACTCTTAATGCCTTCGGTAGTCACCCTTCTGGCAGGAGTTGGTAAGAAAGGGGCATAACTACTCTTACATCTCCATCAGGTCAATTCAGAGAGGCACAACTTGTGCTTTCCCAAATCCCCTCATATGTCAATGGGGGCCAATTGAGGCAAACATAGTTTTCCCCCAAGCCTTTATGGAGGCCAATCAAGACATGCACAACATTCCAGCTTGTGCACTCAACCCTAAAGATTTTCCCCAAGCCTCAGTGGGGATCAGTGGAGGGACACCCAGCATTTGTGCATTCAACCCTAAGGGTTCCCCATTCATTGACCAGGGACCACCTGTTTTAAAGAGCAACAGACAAAGAGGCACATTATCAGTACTAGCCTCACAGCTTTATATCAGCTCATCCCTGTATGTACAGCTGCAGTGAGTATTTATATTCTTTTTCATTATATAATGCTCTGCAAGAGTGGTGGAGATGTTTTCAACCATAACTATGGGAACTCGTATGTAATACCTGGGAACAGGAGATTGTTACGGCTATGGATCCTGGGAAACTGAACTCTGAGAAATAATAACACAAATTCACTTTACACACACTAAAATTCACCTTATATACAAGGGGACTGAGGCACCCCAACAATTTGGAAAATCTACAAAAATGTTTTAGTCCTCCTTCTGTACCAGAGAAGTCTGAATTTATTCATTTCTTTTTATGGGGTGTTCACAGTATCTTAAAATTTGGATTAAGTATTTGCTCAAAGTTCTGTATCTTCTGCTGAACTTTGGGTATCATTTGTGGTTACCACAAAATTCCCATTTAGTTTCTTATGTCAAACTGCTATATATTGAAAGTCCTAAGGAGAAAATAATGAACTGGAATCTATTGCATTCCTTTCTTATTCTTAAGACCAGCACTTCCACATCTCTCTCTTTCTGTGTCCTCCAACATTCTCTCTGGCCCACATGGGGAGAGTTCATGTTCTCCAAACCTCCACAAAAGGAGGGGGTGAGCTCATACATCTCCATATTTTGTACCTGGCTGCTCTATTTCTACAGACTTTGACACCATGTCCCACTGTCTGGTGTTTTTCACCCAAAATCTCTTCCTTAGGTGTGATCTCTTCCTCTTGAAAGTGTAAATGCCATGGGCACAGGACAATCTTCTTTTCTATTTGAATCCCCAGGTCTTGACACAGTGCTTGGCACATACCAGGGGCTTAATAAATGCTTGTTCACCAGTGACTGCCCAAACATTTTCATCTGAGAATCTTCCTTGTTATTTTGCTTTAAGAGCTCCCTATGACCTAGCCTTCACCAACTTTGTCAGTCTTCTTAAACCTAACTTCCTGTTACCTACTCTTGGATCCAAAGACACTGGTGGTCTTGTTGTGCCAGGAAGAAGACCCTCCATTTCTCAGTTCAGGGCATTTTCTCTGACTCTCCAGCATGGTTGGAATTCTCCGCCTCCTCATTTGGCCTCCCAGGTTTCTTCAAGTTTGAACTAAAATTCCACCTGCAGCAGTGTAGGAAGCCTTTCTCACCTCCTCTTCATCCTAGTGCCTTCCTTCTTTTAATTATATCCTGTATGCCAGTCTGTAGCTGCTGTGTGCACATTGCTGTGCTTCTTGTAATCCCTACTGGACTTTGAGCTCCCTGAGGACAGACACTGTTTTTTGATTCCTTTTTCAAGACCTCTACTAAGTACAGTGCCCTACACATAGTAGTCACCTCATAAGTGGTTATTGAAAAATTCTGTCCCATTGGATTCAATGTCTCCAACTAGCCTCTACAGGCAGTTTCCCACCTTGCAAAGCCTCTCATTTGGAGAGCAAGAACTACTGAAGTGTTGGACAGCTTTTGTGTATGACAAGACCAGCGAAGCAGAAATAAGGACCCAAAGGCTAGAGGTTCCCAACTGCTGCTCTAGAAGCCTGCAAAGCTTAGGATGGATGACATTATGTGAACAGAGAGAAGAGACATAGAAACTGCCTGAGCATTGGACCAGAGGTGACATTGAAGGAAAGGGTAAAGGCATCCAAGTTGTTGATAAGGGACAGGAATGGTCAGATAAATTTTTTGAGGAGGTGAATGGGAATGATAGCATGAGGTAAGGAAGAGTGAGAAAAACTAAGATGAGGGAGGGCAAAGGGAGGAGGGAGTAATTGAAAGTCAACACTTGGGGAGGGACAGGATCAAAGAGAAACAATGAGGGGCAGGTGAGGAGGGATGGCAATTCAGTTAGTCTTACACAACACGACTATCAGGAAGGTCATTTGCAAAGCTACACAGATATGGCCTATAATGAATTGCCTGCCGTACCAAAGGGAATGGGTGGGGAGGGAGGGATGGGGAGAATTTGGAACTCAAAGTTTTAGGAACAATTGTTTAGTATTGCTGTTGCAACTAGGAAAGAAGACATACAGTTAATGAGGAATAGAAAGTCATCTGGCCCTACAGGAGAAAAGAGAAGATAGAGACAAGGGAAGGGAGGGATGACAGAAGAGAGGACAGATTGGAGATAGGGAAAATTAGATTGCTTGGGGTATTGGGGTGGGGGGAGGGGAGAAAAAGGGAGAAAATTTGGAACCCAAAAATTTGTGAAAATGAATGTAAAATAAATAAATAAATAAATAAATTAAAAAAAAAAAAAAAAAAAAGAAAAACTAAGATGGTGCTGAATCATTTAATACTTGAATCTACTCCATAATGGACACTAATCTCAATTTTGGCAAGCCCCTTTCTCAATTAAGCTCAAAAGTGTGGCCTCTCACAATTAGAACAAAGGCATGGTTGAATTAGATGATCCCTCCAGCCCTTCCCCCACTCCTTTTACTTGCCAACCAGTTTCACCTGGGACCCCTGTTTCCTTTACCTGTCAACAGAAACCTGTTTAGATTAAGGCCTCCCCAAAAGACTCTTCTCTGCCTTTGTCTCTCCTCCTAAAACATCAGGTGACTTGGTCCCCCCAAAAAGTTGGTTAGTTGTGTGATTCTGATTGAGTGGTTTTGATTTTTACCCAAGATTCCTATAGCAGTGGAGATCCATAAAGCAATTAACATTCCTTAATTATCAGAGAGCAGCTATCAGCCACACCTGAAGGCCAACCCACTTGCCCCTAAGGAGCTAACTATAAGTCTTACCAACCACCCCACCCTCTCCTGTTTCTCAATATAAATATTTTTTTTCTCTACCTTTGGGGTCACTGACCTAAGTGAAGAGATCAGTCTGATCCACTTTTTTTAGCAGCTATAAGTGTCACTGTTAACAGATAACCTCATCCCCCCCTTAAAAAAAAAAACAGAATGAAAAATCTTGCATTCTCTTCTTCTGAAAACCTTGTCATGTAAACTTACAGTGCCATCTTTCCTCTATTTTCATTCTTGTATGACGCTTTGAGACCTAATTTGGAGTTTTCTTGGCAAAGACACTGGGGTGGTTTGCCGTTTCCTTCTTCATTTTATAGATGAGGAAACAAAGTTAAGTGATTTGCCCAGGATCACACAGATAGTGTCTGAGGCCAGATTTGAAATCACCAAGATGAGTCTTCCTGATTCCATGCCCAGTAGTCTATCCACTGGGCCACCTTTCTGATCCCCAAATATTCTTTAACCCTTCACAAATTGGTTTTCATCTTCAGTCTTCTGAAAGTGCTCTTTTCAAAAGGATTATTGAACTCTTTAATTGCCAAATTTGCTGGTCTTTTCTCAGCTCTAATGCTATTTGACCTCTCTTCCTCATTCAACACTCTTGACCGCCCATGTCCTACAAGAAGTCTTTCTTGGTCCACTTTCTACCTTGGATTTCCTGAAATTTACCTTACATGTATTTTCTATGTGGGAAACAAGGAAAGAAAATATTTTTTAGGTGTCTACTCTCTTCCAAGCACAAATACTTCAAATATTATCTCATCTTATCCTAAAATTAACTGTTATGTAGGCAGGTCCCACTGCTACCATTTGACAATACAGAAAATTGCGACCAATTTGCTAAGAAGTGTCTGAGGCCAGATTTGAACTCAAATTTCCCTGAATCCAGACCCAGAACTCTATCCATTGTAATCCTGGCTGACCCAAGTGTCAGAAGGAGCTTGAGATCCCAGATGGGATGAGCTGAGTCAAAACCTCAGTGACCCAGAGATTTGTCACCCTTAGATCCTGTGGGTGAGATATGTGGGCCAGGTACCTCCTGAACAATTAGTAAAACTGGGAATGGCACCCTGGAATCTCTGGGATGTGGCAGGGAGCTTGCACAAGCCTCAAGGGGAACCCTGGGATCCAGGACTTGGAAGAAGGCCTGGTTCTGGCAAAGGTAGAGGAAACTCACCAAAAGTTCAGAGGGGGAAGAAGAAGTCCAGTGGGAATGGCAGCCAGCAGAAGGGTGGTATGGGGCGGGGCCCTTGTTCAGACCTACCTGGCACCTGACAATGCACAGCTGGCTCCCAGCTTGTAGGACTTCTGCTTCCAGCCAACCTGGTCAGGGTACTTCGTCTTCATCCCTAGAATTCCACCCTGCCCCCCACCTTCTACAATGACCTTTCCTTTCCCCTATCCTTTCCCAGGCTTCCAATCTTTAACCCAGGTACAGAATTCTACCAGGGGTACCACCCACAAGTCTAATGTCAGAGAGCTTCCTTACCCCATTGCTCTGCCACCTATCCCTCTCCATCCCTTACTTTGCTCTGAGACTCAGAAGAATCTCCTGGTCTCCTAACTCTCCCCCTGCTAAACTGATCTTCTTCTCCACAATGATATGTCAATCCTACATCTCTCCTTGTTCTCCTACCCATTCTCCTCCCTGGATCCCCCTCATCAGCCCTCTCTTTCTGCTCAGCAACCTGGACTCCAGCCTTGCCCACTGCCAGTTCACTGTCCTCCAAACTGAAGACATTTACCATCTTGGCCCATCTCCATTCTTGACCTTCCATACTACAGTCCTAACACTGAGGGGACATTTCCCTTTGCCTTATTTTCATTTCCCAAGAGATGCTCTCTTTCAGAAGACACATGGGTATTAATGAGAGTTGAGGCCAGGATATCAGGACACCTGGGTCCCAAGTCAGATGTTACAGCACATGTTAAAATCCTTCTCTATGCACTTATATAAACCTTCCTATCTGTCTTCAATTCAAGAGGTTTGGCTGTCACCTGATTAAGCAATTGAAATCCATCCACTGGGAGATAGTACTATTTCTCTCTTCACCCCTGAAAACCCAGTTCTAATGGGAAGATGAAATGGGCAGAAAACAGGACATGTTAGAACTGGGGCACAAGAAGAGCAGGAAATTAGTGAAGAGATCAAAGAAGAATTGATTGTGGGATTGCTATTGGAGGTGGGGGGAGTTCAATACCCCAGCACAGAATTCTTAATGATCCTTCTGACTTTCTTTGTATTTTTTTGAAAAGTTATAATTTTTGTTGATATACTAACTTATTAATAAAAATTAAAATAAAAATAGGGATGTATGGTGTGTTTGGGGAGGACCTGTACCTTACAGTGATGGTGGCTGAGCCCTTTTTGGGGTTGTTTCCTCCTTTGGTGTTCACTTATTCTACCCAACTGTCTCCTGCGGCTACAAGAAGTAGCAGCATGCACAGTGGCCACACCCTGGTAAACCATTTTGACAGATGGGTCAAACCAGATTGAGGGTGACCAAGGGTCTCAAACACATTGGTGAGGTAGGAGGGTGTCTGCCCCAAGTATGTGAAGACTTTCTCTGGTGGAATGGGCAGATGAGAACAATTTATTTCAATACTCATGAAGGCAGATGAAGCAGGAGATGTGGAGCCCTTAGAGCTTGGTTAGACACCAAAGATGCCAAGGTCATCCACTGCATCCTGAGCCATGGCCAGACATCTTGACTCTGTCCTGCCACTGGAATATGAGGGCTCTGAAGGACAGAGTGAGGCTGATGACTTCATGCAACTCTGCCTCACTTAAATCCAATTTATGCGTGAATCAAAAGACATCACCCATATCATTTTACTACTATGCCTCAAAGTCCAAAATCCAAAGTTTTGAATGCTGGGGATAAGTTCACTTACCTTGGTAGTGTACTTTCCAGGGATGTACACATTGACAATGAGCTTGATGCATACATTGCCAGAGCTAGCTCAGTGTTTGGGAGGCTCCAAAGAAAAGTTTGGGAGAGAAGAAGTATTAGACTGACTACCAAACTGAAGGTCTATAGAGTCATTGTGTTGACCTCATTGTTGTATGCCTGTGAAACATGAAGATTCTACCAGCGCTATACCAAGCAACTGAATTGCTTCGATTTGAGCTGTCTTAGGAAGATTCTGAGGATCACCTGGCAGGATAAGGTACCAGACACTGAAGTCCTTGCTCAAGCTGAACTGCCAAGTATTCAAATTATGCTTTGGAGAGCACAACTCCAATGGGCTGGGGAAATGTTGTTCCGATGCAAAATATATACTTATCAAAAAGAACATTTAATGGAGAATTCTCATGGGGCAGGCGATCACATGGTGGCCAGAAAAAGCAATCTAATGCCACTCTCAAGGTCTCTCTCAAGAACTTTGGATTTGACTGTGCAACACAGGAGACACTGGCACAGGACCACTTAACATGGTGTGTTCACATCAGAATGGGTGTTGTGATCTATGAGCAAAGCAGAATTGAAACAGTACAAAGTAAACTGCACAAATATTGAGTACCCACCCCAAAAATTCATACTGACTATCTGTGCCCAACTTGTGCTAGAGCATTCTGAGCTCACATTGGTCGGATCAGCCACGGTCAGATACTGAAACTTCACTTGATCATGGTGATGTCGTTTTGGTCCTCTTTGAAAACGAAGACAACCATCAACTAACCAAACAAAATAAGTTGGACAAAACCAAACGACATCATTTGCTTTTTTCTGTAAAATAAATTGAGAATAGTCTAAAAAAAATCAGCAATCTATGCCACAGTCTCAGTTTTTACAAAACACTGGAAAACACACACAGTCATGAGATGCAAACAGGAAAATGATTTAAGCAACTGAATGCAACTTTCTCCCCAAATCCCTCAACCCACTATGGGCTTCCTTGGCAGCATGGAGGAAGGGGAAGGGGAAGGCACATTTCCCCCACCAGAGGGTTTTAATTTCATATTTGGGCTGGGCGACAGTCCTACTTCAACAAAGACCTTAAGCTTTTCCATGATATTAACATACCCACTTTTGTTCTGTTTTCTAAAAGCAGACAGCTATAGTGTAAATCATTTAGCAAGGGCATACATGAATGATTTGGCTTTTTAAAATTAATGCACAAACGCACACACAAACACATCAAGCAAATAACTGACAAAGTTACAAGAACTGTTCTTTCTTTTATTCTTCCCTACCCCACTTTGCAAACAAAACTTTCTCTGACAAAACCTTCAGGCCACAGCCCTTCAGATCTATCAGAATCTGAATCTGAGTGTAACAAGAAAAGAATACTCTTTTTTGGTGCTACCTCTCTCTCTCTCTCTCTCTCTCTCTCTCTCTCTCTCTCTCTCTCTCTCTCTCTCTCTCTCATCTCTGTGTATCTGTCTATCTATCTACACACTACACAATCTATCTACACACACACGAAGGTGACAAAAAAATGATCATTTCTTCCCAAAAAAAAAGAGGTAAAAAAGGACAAAAATATCCATTCAATATGCAAATACAGTCATGTAATTTGTTTAGGAAAGCCTCAGAAGTAAAAAAGGACCAACAAACTTTAAATCAGATGTCTTATTGACACCTACCCGTACACATGTGCACACACAAAAAAACATAGCAGCAAATTTGAGATGGGAAAAGGTTGACTTCTAAATACTAGTTTTGTTTACTGGTAAACATATTACATCAGGTCTGAATATGTTCCCAACACAGAGAAAATAAAATGCACATAGTTTTATAGAAGTATCTCTTTCAAATGCACAAAAAAACCCCACATATTTTTCACATATGAGTCAGAAGGAGTAAAATCAAAAATACATAACATTGAAATTTTAAGCAACAGGGAAAAAAGGCAGAACTGGTTAGAAATTAGATGTTTCCTTATTCAACTATGGACTTGAAATAGCTAGTTAACAGCAAGGCACAATATCATAGTCTGGGGGAAAAGTAGTCTTAATTCAGTGGATGAGAGCCTTCTCAAATCAGACAAGAAACCTAGGGACAAACATGTTTGGTTCTAATAGCTGCAGTCCACATTAACTAATGGTCATAATTGTAATGGACACCGAGATAAAACAGAGGCAGAGACAAGTGCTAGCCAAATTAAAGGAGCGTTTATTAGCCCGCCAGCAGCAGCCATGAAGCTAAACCTTAGGGTCTACCCCGACCCTACATTTCAGACATTCTTTTATACACAAAAAACCGCAAACCAGAGAGAGACAAAGTCGGATGGTGGGGGAGGGGTCCTGGGTACACAGAGTGATTTAAGGATCCAATTAGCATCAAGAGGTTATCGGTTAGGGACGTTCAGTTCCAGGAACTTCCTATCTCGGAACTGACAGGAGACCTTGAGGTGGGGCCCATGGCTTGGTTCTCAGGCCATTACAATAATTAGAACTCATACTGTCAGCCCAGAACCTCTGTTTTATTTAGCCTGAAAGGCAGGAAAGTTCTTGATGGGAACAGGCTGAGAAACTTGAAAGCTTCAATTTCATGTCTTAGTGGTGTGCTGAGGGCTTTGCTACCAGCAGTGTGCTTGCTAAAGAGGTGATGCGGAATAAAGTATGGATATCTGCAGAACACCACCACATGCAGGGTATTTGGAGGACTGGGAGGCTGTGATGGGGACAGAGACCTACTAGGAAGGCCTGGTTCTAGGAATTATAAACTAATTTGAGGTGACCTTTAGTACCCTCTCAGATTCATTCCTCCCCTCCTCTCCTCTGCTAGATCATGCAAGCTGACTCTCTTTTAATCCATTCTAGTAGTAGAAAGTGCATAATTCCCATGTAATACCCCTATGGACTGTTGTGGGAATGATGGGAAGATTTCCTCTCTTCTCAATCTCAACACTCTAGGGAGGGAGTGTCCAGGTTCCAGGTAAGCAAGTACCACTTCTTTTCCACTGGAAGGAACACCAAATGAGACACCTTCATGCTCTTCTCAAGAGCTAGGTGAGAAAGGACTTGGAGGAGCTCTCCTATTCTTCTGCCCCACCTTGCTCTCAGTAGACATGAAAATCAGTTACTACCCAAAGGCACAATAAGGTTGTATTCCAGTACAATAAAGGACAGTTCCTAAGTATTGGGCATTTTGGGTAAGGGTCTGAAGGGGAGAATCCCTGACTGATGGTCATAATTCTCTGCACAAATTGCTCTCTTGGTTAAGCATCCAGTCCAACCATTCCTGGATATAAGCCACTTTGGGCTATTCCAAAGAGGTAACGTAAATGAAGAACTTCTCCCTGATTCCTCCCAACCTCATTGGCCCCATGTCTTCCCAAAAGAAAGTTTCATTTGCCTAAATTCCACATTGTAACAGTTAAAGCAGAAGCAGGAAAAGCTTTTTTCTTCTTTTTTTGTTATCAAAAAGACCCAAGGTAGAAACTTCAAAGCTGTGAGGTCACTATGGAAAACAGAAACTACTCTCCTTAACATCATATCTGAGACATAGACTAGTTTTAGAAGGAGCATAGTATTTTCAAGCCTCTTTGAGCAACAAGTCAGCATCTTAATCCTCTCCTATCCCAGATTGTAGTCCCCCAAGAATCATTAGAATGAATAACTTATGGAGGAAACCCATGGCTTGCACTTTTCTAGAAAAGAGAGACAGCAGAAGGTTGTAAACTGCCCACTGGCTGGATCTTGGGGAAATCTGTTTAGTATTTTTGAGGAAGATGTTCCATCCTCTTCTATGTAGCGTCCCCTCACCATACCTCTACATTGGAAGATGATGTGCCAGCAGTTGTGGTAAAATTAAACCTCTTTTTCTGTTTGGCCCCAATTCCCAATCTGGGAAAGGATTATACTGCCAGTTTCTCAGGGGGCAGAACGCTCAAAGACACATAGGTAGGTTAACAGAAGACCTGAAACATCCCCCATTGACCTAACTAATGGCCCTCTACAAGCTTATCATCTCGTAAGTACACCACAACAGCTGTGGCATGGACAGAAAGGATGTTAGTACTGCACATCTGTATAACAACTGGATGTATTAGAAGCAAAAAATTGATTTCCAGGATCTGATTGGATGTAGATTCTCTTAGTGGTTCTTAGGGGCAGTTATTGGGACCAAATGACTGGGACCATTTGGGCCATCCAACCAGAAAAAAAAAGATGGGTCATTTTTTAGGGTAGAAATGGGTATATCCAAGTACCTTCTTTCTAGGAAAGTCCTCATAAAGACAAAAGTCCTCATAAAGACATAAAGTTTATAATTCCCATGTAATACTCCCATGGAATGTTGTGGGGATGATGGGAAGATTTCCACTCTTCTCAATCTCAGCATTCCTGGGAGGGAGTCCTTTGGAAATGTTTTAGGTTCTTGCATTGCTGTGAAGGACTAAGTCTATCAGAAACAGCCCTCCCACAGTGGTTGTTACTGTGTATAAAGTTCTCCTGGTTTGACTCATTTCAGTCAGCATCAGTTCATACAAGTCTTTCCAGGTTTTTCAGAAGTCTGAGTCTTCATCATTACTTATGGCACAATAATATTCCATTATATTCATATATCAAACTTGCTCAGTCATTGCCCAATTGATGGGTATTCTCTCTATTTCTAGTTCTTGGCCACTACAAAAAGGGCTGCCATAAGTACTTTTGCACATGTGGGACACTTTCCATTTTGATGATCTCTTTAGGAAGAGATATTGCTGGGTCAAAGGGTGTGCACAGTTGTGTAGCCCTTTGGACATGGTTCCAAATTGCTCTCCAGAATGGTTGGATCAGCTCACAGCTCCACCAACAATGAACTGGTGTTCCAACTGTGCCACATCTTCATCATTTCTCCAACAACTTCCTGTTTTGCCATGTTAGCCAATCTGATAGTTGTGGTGTGGTACCTCAGAGTTGTTTTGATTTGCATCTCTCTAATCAATAGTGATTGGGAGCATTTTTTCATATGACTATAGATAGCTTTGATTTCTTCTTCTAAAAAGTGCCTGTTCATATCCTTTGACCATTTGTCAATTGGGGAATGACTTGTATTGTTGTAAATTTAACTCAGTTCTCTACATATTTTAGAAATGAGGTCTTTGTCCCAGACACTAGTTGCAAAAGTTCTTTCCTAATTTTTTGTTTGTCTCCCAATCTTGGTTGCATTGGCTTTGTTTGTGCAAAACCTTTTCAATTTAATGTAATCACAAATTTTCCATTTTCTTTTGATAATGTTCACCATCTCTTGTTTGGTCATAAATTTCTCCATTCTCCTTAAATCTGACAAATAAACTATCCCTTGCTCCGCTAATGTATTTATAGTGTCACCCTCCACACCTAGATCGTGTACCCATTTAAACTTCATTCTTGTGTATGGTATCAAGTGTTCATCTATGCCCAGTTTGCACCGCACTGTTATCCAGTTTTCCCAGCAGATTTTGTCAGTGAGTCCTTATCCCAGAAGCTGTGGTCCTTAGGTTTTTCAAACAATAAACTGCTATAGTCATTGTCTACTACATCTTGTGTACCTAACCTATTTCATTGGTCTACCCCTCTACTACTTAGCCAGTACCAAGTATCTTTGATGATTGCAGCTTTATAATACAATTTGAAATTGGTATGACTAGGCCACCTTGGCTAGTATTTCTTTTCATCAATTCCCTTGATATTCTAGACCTTTTATTGTTCCAGATGAATTTCGATATTATTTTTTCTAGCTCTGGAAAATAATGTTCTGATACTTTGATTGGTATGGCACTGAATAAATAAGTTAATTTAAGTAGAATTGTCATTTTTATTATATTAGCTAAGTCTACCCATGAGCAACTGATGTTTTTTCAATTACTTAGATCTGACTTGGTGCAAAATCTGTTTTGTAATTGTGTTCATATAGTTCCTGGGTTTCTTTTGGCAGTTGTTTTAAAAAAAAAAAAAAGTAAAAACAGTCCCCATCCTCCTGGACCTTATCTGGCAATAGGCAGTAGTGGGCAGGGAGGGGTTTAAAGACTGAAAAAGTTACTGTGTTGGAGGGTGGAGCCTGAGGCATAGATTGACCCTCATCTTCCAGGTACAAGAGCAGAGTAGGATATCACCTTATTTCTTGTTACTTAACTGTTATGTGTGTGTGTGTGTGTGTGTGTGTGTGTGTGTGTGTGTGTGTGTGTGTGTTTATATATCTGCTTGTCTTAGGGGTAAAACTTACTGCTCAGCTGAGAATTAAGAGTTTTTTAGGGTTTTTCAAGGGAACTTGGGGATTCTAAGAGAGGATGGCATTGTAACCATGGGAACAGCCATGCAGGCCCTCCTCACCTTCACCAGGCAGAATCCCCAGCTTCCTTTGAAGCCCAGTTCAGGCTCCATCCCACTGGAGGCCTGTGCTGCTCCTCCCATAGTTGTCTGTGACCTGGGGGAAGCCCGTTCTCCCCAGAGCTTAGGGGCTGAGCAGCGTGGGGAGACTTTTTTTCAGGATTGGTGCGCTGTGAAATAACAATATCATTACATTTCCAGGAGAAGTAGTCAGCAGCAGCATCAGCACTCACTGCATTGATGGTGAGAGTGATAGCTGTCCCAGCCCCACTGTTACCGAACCTGGGAAGGACCCCAGAATACAAGTAAGAAGCTTCAGAGATCAGGAGTTTGGGTGATTGCCATGGTTCCTGTTGGTATCACGTTTTTCACTTGTCAGTGTTGGAATTGGTTCCACCCTAAAGAGGACTCTCTCCTGTCAATGCAGACAGCAAGGCTGGATGCTGTCTCCAAATTTAATACATACTTTTTCCAACCATTCCCAATAAAATCCACTTTGCCCCTATTCCTAGTGTGTCCATCTCTGCCCCAATACCCCCACTTATTATCTCAAAGTTTTCCAAACCAAAGTCCTCTTTGTGGGTCACCAGTCACCATGTGTGCTGCCTCCATACATCAGAGTGGAATTTTATTAAGGGCATGCTCTGTCTTTGTATTTGAATTTCCATTTCTAAATCTTTGCAATGTTTGGCACACAGTAAAGGCATTAATAAAGGCAGCTAGGTGGCACAGAGGATAGACCACTGGGCCTGGAATTAGGAAGACCTCAGTTCAAACTTCATTTCAGATACTTACTAACTTTGATGACTCTGGGCAAGTCACTTAACCTTGTTTGCCTCAGTTTCCTTATCTGTAAAATGAGCTGGAGAAAGATATTACCAACCACTCCAATATCTTTGTCAGAAAGATTCAGCGATTAATTGACCTGCCAAATTTCTCAAGGCTAGCATTGAGACTGGATTTGAACTCAGGTCTTCCTGACTCTGAGTCCAGTACATTTTCTTCCATGCTGCCTAATCGTCAGTTATGATAGCTACTTCCAGGGGGCTTTCAAGTGAAATAGGAATTAGACTTGTTCTTCTCCTGTAAGGCAGTACTAGGAACAGGATTTACATGGACAAGAAGACAATTTAGGTTTCATTTCAAGAAAAAATACCAGCAATTAGATCAAAAGTGTAATGGAATTGGAAGCACTGAGTTCTTCAATGACATTTTTAAGCTGAGTCTTGAGGATCAGTTATTGGCCAATTGTAAAAACAAAAAAATTCATATTCAAGAATGGATTCCAAAAAAATAATCTTTGAGGTCCTTTTACAATCTGAAACTCTTGCATTCTGTGAAATATTTGAAGACAACGTCCTCAGCTCTTACACCTTTTATCCTCTAGGCTAAAGTTACTCAATTATAAAAAAAGGCACTTACCCTCTCTATGCATCAGGTTCCACATCTCCAAATAAGGGAATCATGTTCTATGGCCTCAAAGTTCCCTTCTAGCTCTATAACTGAGATCCTGTGGTCCTGTTCATATCATAATTGTTTTAATTGATTTTGTCATTCAATGTCTAGGATTCTCTAAATAAGCTATCTTATCATCAACAAAGAAAATTTTGCCTACATTTCTCCTGTTTATTCCCTCAGTTTTCTTGTCTGATTGCTATAGCTAGAGTTTCTAAAAGTATATCAAATTAAAGCCATGATAATGGGCATCCTTGCTTTTCTTCAGGGTTTACTGGAAATATTTTTAGTGTTTCTCCTTTACATACAATGTCAGCTCTTGGTTTTGAGATAATACATTATTTCAGCAAGTAGAACAAGAGTCCATTTTGGTCATGGACTGTTTCTATCATTTCATGTTGCTTCTTGAGCAATGGAGTAAATGATAGTAAGGGGTTCTAACAGGAGTCCTGTCTTGAACTTAGAACAGCAGCTGCTATGAGTTTAGGGCTCTGGTGAGAGAGCTATTCCTCTGGGCTTAGGGTTGAATGACATGGGGAAATGTTTGTTCAGGGCTGGAGCACTGTAGGGGAGACCAATGAATTTATTGCTGGCAGTAATAGATAGCTAAATTCTTAGGCTCCAGCCTGCTGATTGTGTGGGTGAAATCTGTCTCAGGCCCACAGCTACTAAGTTGAGAGGGAACCCCAGAGAAAAGATTGGAGACTTCATAAATCAGTGACTTAACAGCTTGTCCTAGTTTCTGTTGATACCACTGTAAATATGCCCATCACTGTGTAAGAAGTTTGGACTGGCCTTGCAGTTGATGGTGACTCTCTCTCCCAGAGCCATCGACAGGGAGGCTAGGGACTGGGTCAGAACATCTTCCCCTTGTGAACCTGAAACTAATCAAGAAATATTTGAGGTTATAGAACCAAGATTTTTTCTCTTTTTTCCCAAACTTTCCCTTCAATCTCTGTTAATGGTAATTGATTAATTCTTCTCACCAAAGTAAGTTTTTTTTTTTATAACTCCTATATCATCTCAAAGATTTCTTATTGAGACAGTGAATTCAGCTAAGCTCAGACTGAAAGGGCTCTCTCTCAGCTTCCTGTCCATTTCCATGATCTCCTCCCCAGGTGCTCTTTTCTCACCTGGAGCCACAGGAGCAGGAGACAAGGGAGCTGAACTGGGGACTCTATCTCCTCATTGAGCTCTCTCTATCCAGTGCTGATCTGTTCCCCAGCAAAAAGACAAGTCTGATGATAGAAACTTTCAGCAGCAGGGAGCAGTTTGGGGGAAAGAGTGAATGCAAAACACCTGGATGATGGGGGCCATCCTATCATCTCTACATCTCAGAACATTTAAAAAGTTCTTCTCTGTGTAAGCCCTGTTAGACATCAGTCACATTGCAGCCCTCAAACACTGAGTCTTCCTCAAGGGATCAAATGATACATTCACTACATGAGCAAGGCTGCTTTTCCCCTAGGACACTGCCCTCCTTCCCTCAGTGCCTTACACAGTTTCCCTCAAAAAGTCTCCCTTCCCTCTGTGACCTAAAGACACAGATTATGGGATGTCACCACACCTTCTTTTTTCTAAACAATCCATTTCAAAGCCATTGACTAGTAATGCAACATTGGGGAAATTCACTTAATTGTTCTAAAACTCAATTTCTGAATCTAAAAACTGGAAAGAAAAAATTATGTGCAACTTACATAAGAAAATTAGAGTTTAAGACTATTTTGGGTGGCTCACAGGTTGACCTGGGCCCTGAGGCTGAGGCATGCAGCAGATTCAGGGCTACCTGCAGAAGTGCTGCGGTCCTGGCCAATTTGAGGACAAGCTGGGGGAACAGGCACCCCTCACCACCCCTTCCTTTACATTCTAGTCAAAATAAAATCTGAAAAACTTCTAGAGAACTAGGGTCTATGACTCCCAGACTTCACATTTCACCAAACTGCATAACAGCCCTAAGCCACTGAGCCTTTTAAAAAATGTCTATAAATTCTACTTCAATTTGTCAAGGATCAAGTGATCACCCTTATGTCTAGGTTTTCCCTCCACCAGGGGAAATCTTAACCCCTCTCAACCTTATTACAATTTTCAAAATGCTCTTCCAAATTTTGAAGAGATGTTTGCAAATCATTTCACAGAAGATGATGCAGAGTATCAAGAATACCTGAAACTCTCTGCAGGTTCCTCTCCAATTATTGCAGAGTGGAATAGTAGATCTAGTGGTAATCAGAGAAGCAGAGTCAGTCAGCTGCAAGATAACAGACTCTTTCAAGGAAGGGATGGCAGGTGGGGTTGCCCAAGTGACAACAGACCTAATCAGTGGCATGGAAGACACTGGGGAAATAACTATCAGCAGCACAGACAAGAACCTTCCTACCATCATCAGTATGGACAATATGGTTATAATCAGCAACCTCCTTATGGCTACTATTATTGTTGACAGCCATCAAGTAAAACAAATTAAATCTTCTAACATGTCAGAAACTTGCCTCTTTCCTGTTGGCTCATGTTTCTTACATATAATTTTGTATGGACAATACCAGGCAATGTGACACTGTCATGTACAAAACAACTGGAAAGAAGTGATGGTAAGTGGGAATGATAAATCTTGTAGAGAAGTCATGGACTACATTGTTCAACTTCTACCTTAAATTCATCTTCATTTCATATTTTGTTAGTGCATTGAATTTCATGTATTGTCCATGTAAGGCTGCCACTAGTCATAAGTCTGTAACACAGGCATCATGAGGGATAAGAAAAACAATTGCTTTCTCTCAAATTTGAAGGAATTTCTGTAAACATGCAAGCGATTATTTCTGGAATTTTGCAAACTTTAATGAAGTAATTCATCAAGAGAGTTACAGCTGGCTTACAGAGTATTGTATTAACAGCTGAAAACATATTTGATATACCTTTCATTTGACTTTCATGATTTCACAATAACTACTGTGTGAATGCCTGTTTTCAAAGTCTGAGTTCTATAGTAATAACAAAAGGAAGATGAATAAACGTACAATAAGCAAAAAAAAAGACTATTTTGTAAACTCTTAAGAACTATTAAGACACAAGGGATCCTGCTTGGCATTTATTACTCTCATTTTTCTCATCTTGTTCTAATGAGTTCAGATTCAAACAGTTCTGAGATGTCCTGATATGCCTCTTGAAATCCTTTTTATTTAATGTTCTGAAAGTGGACAAAATCCGTTTTCACACCAACACCAACACAATTGTAACTAAAGACCGTGAATAGTCCTTGGGGCTTTTGCTAATGGGATTCATTCTTAGATCATGCTGTATGGGATAAAAAGACCTTTACTCAAAATTTTAAATAAATGAAGAGGCTTCTCAATAAGAACAGAAAAATGATTTATTACATTTCTCGAGAAAGGGGCATCCCTCCACTAGGTTGGGGAATCTGATGGAAGGAGGCAACTTAGAGAAAGTGAAGCACAATTTTTGTACCCTAACACAAAGAATCCCACCTCCCCACTATCCCATCTCTCCATTGGCTGGTAGGTGGTCTCACAATCTAAGCTCGAAAAACAGGAAATCTTCACCTATCCCAACACAATTACCTCATTTAATATCTAACTTAACTGCTGATGTGGCTTTAGAAAAGAGGGAAGGGGGAGAAGTAGGAGCTGGTAGCGTTGATGTGGCAACAGTACAACAAACAAAGGGGAGATTTGAGTAACTTCCAAGTTTTGGCTACAGCCCACAGCACTTTCACAAAGAAAACTGGTAGCTGGCGGGGGAGAGTAACCAACTGTGCTTCCATAAGTCCTGGATACCTGAAATTCAGATATCCTAGCAAAGAGTCTTATGGAAGAGAAATTTTATATAGAAAATCCAATATTCCCCATATTTTTATTATGAAAAGTCTTCACAATCTCCTCATGTCACTCAACGCACTATTTCATCACTGAACAGATGCTGCCTCAAACAAACTGAGACCTGGGAAAGACCTTAGCTTATATGGACCTATCTCCAGTTGTCCTGATCTATGTCTTACCTACTGAACTCAGATAGCTCTGGAGGTGAGAGTGAGGCTGCTGACTTTGTCCAACTCTCCCTCACTTAAATTCAGTTCACCTTCCTGATGTCATTGGTCCTCTGAGAAGGATTAAAAAAACAAACCAGAAAGACTGTGGCTATGAGAAGAGGAATGGTGCCCTCTCCTGGTCAGAGCAAGGACAAAGAGGAGTTACTCATGTTCCACATCCTTTGTCCAAGTTCCATTAATGGGGATTCTTAAAGCTAAAATAAGGAACTGAAAAAATCATTTAGGACATAGTTAAGGTCCATTCATTCATTGTTATGGTGGACATGAGCTAATCAACTTTGGTGAGCAAAGGAGTGGAGCAAGAGTTCACATCCATACAGAAATGTCTAATTTGCAGACCACTCTATATTAGGTTAAACTTTACCCTTATAACAAACCTGGAAGGTGAGTGCTCCTGTTAACTCATTTCATGGTGGAGGAAGTGGAGGAAGTAGAGGATCAGAAAGCTTTTGGAGACTTTAAATTTCAGGGGAGAGGAGGATTCAAGTCTTTGTCATCATGACCCAGGCCCATTACTTTATTAAATTATTAACTGATACACATTACAACAGATTCTGGAGAAGAGAATTCCAATGCCACACAGATTCTCTAGATAAGGCCATACGGTGTTCATAACTATTGGAGTCAAATCTGTTAAGACATCTACATCACTATTCTTCATGATGCTTGACTGGTTGGCCACTTTCTAGAGGCTCTCACAGGATGCCACCTCCCATCTCCTGTGTGCAGGGACAAAGCATCTATGTGCATTGTTCCCCCTGCTAACTTCTTAGAATCCCTGGCACTAAGTCATGTAGAGGTTTGGTGAGCCTGTTTCTGGGAACATGTAATGAACTTGAGCTTTGTGTCCCACCCTTGTCAGAGCTGCAGCAAATATCCTATAGTTTACACACTACTTGGTCTGAAAAAGGTATTTAGCAGGTTCCTGAACCAGAACTTAGATTGCATGCAAAAGTTACATGGAAAGGATGTTTCATTGTTTTCTGTGGTGTCAAGAAAGATAAGCAATAATCCTATTTTAATGACTGTATTCTTAGTACTTGGATCTCACACTTGTTTCCACTTCCTCACAAACTTCACTAGCATCCTATGATAGAAGGCAAAAATCAACGTCATTTGTAAGGGACAGCCAACTAGTCATTTTGCTTAACCCTCAAATTACTTTTGCTTTTTAGTCATTTTAGATAGTGCTTAACTTCTTGTGACCCCATTTAAAGTTTTCTTGGTAAATATACTAAAAAGGTATGCCATTATCTTCTCCAGCTCATTTTACAGATGAGGGAACTGAGTAAAACAGGGTTAAGTGATGTTGGTTGTTCACCCAACCAGGAAGAATCTGAGAACAGATTTGAATTCAGAAACATGAGCCTTCCTGAGTCTAGGCCTAGCACTTTATGTACTTGATGACTTACCTGACCCGTAAAATTACTAAAGGAAAGTAAACTACAATATCTTCTAAGATAAAATCAGAACAGAAGATAAAAACAATAAATGTCAAGCTGAGCAGTTTGCATTTTATCCTAAAAATAAAAGCAAGTTACTGGAGCTTGATTAGAGGTACAGTGTCATGGGTATAACTGTGATTCAGAAATCTCACTCTGATAACAGTGTGGCTGATGCCTGTAGAAGAGACAGACTGGAAGTAAAAGGCCAATTCATTTTGGGGAGGGGTTGATACAGTCCAACAAAGGGGGGATGTAGCCAGTAAGAAGAATTATTCTCCATACTCCATGCTTACATTTCTTCGAGAAATATTCACCCTCAGATGCAAATCCTTCAACTGAGTACAAGGATTTGCCCTAACTCAGAAATGGAACCCACTTTCAGATTCCAAAGGACCTCTGCTGAGGCCAGCCCAGTGTCAGCTTGATATTCATAGCTTTATCATGCATTTCCTACCCTTCCTACTAGAGGCGTTAGTGGATCAGGTCCATGTGTAGTGTCAGGTGAGGTATCATTAACCCATCCTAACTAGGAGCTCTTCTGTCCCCTCTGCACCATCCTAGGGCTTGGTGCTCCTTCTAATTGTGGCAAGAGGTCCAGTCCTACCTGGGACACACAGAGAGAATATTCCTGCTTATCCACAGCCTGACACAGATTTTTCTGTATCAGGCACAAAGCAGGAATATCTTTGTGCTAGTGAAGATCACAACTTTCAATGCATATATCAATCAATCATGCAACAAACACCTATCAATCACTTATGACTCTGATAGCTTAAATTAGATGTAAAATCCAGTGGGGCCTTTGTACTTTGAGAGCCAAGAAGGGACTTTTCAGAATCCCCAGTAAGGATGTAAAAGTCTCACCCTTAGAATCTGGGATATGAGATTTTGTAAGTCAAAGGAGTTTGGACTATAATCAAGGATCAATTACCCAGCCAAATAGAGCATAACATTTCAGGCAAAGATATGAACATTCAGTGGAATAAGGGATTTCCAGACCTTCCTGATGAAAAGGCCAGAGCTGAACAGAAAATTTGATCTTCAAATACAAGTTTCAAGAGAGGCATAAAAAGGTAAGCAGGGGAAAAAAAACCCAACTTGTTATTCAATATGGGCAAACTGTTTACATTCCTATAAGGGAAGATGATACCTGCTAATCTTGAGAATTGTATATTTATTATGATATTTAAAAGGGATATACATCAATAGAGAAAATGAGTATAAATTGAATGATGGGATGATAAAAAAATGTGATTTAAGGGTGAGAAGAGTTTGTAACAGGAGATGTGAAAAGGAGGAGGCATAAAAAGGTAAATTATATCACAGGAAAAGGCACAAAACCATGTTACAGTAGAGGGAAAGAGGGGAGGGAGATGAGCACTGTTTGAGATTTACTTTCAACTGATCATGTTCAAGGAGGGCACAACAAAATCAGTTAAGTATAGAAATCTAACTAGCTCTATAGGAAATAGAAGGGGAAAGGGGAAAGAAGAAGGAGGGGAGGCTAAAAAGGAGGGAACAAGTAGTAAGCAAAAAGGGGGAAAAAAAGGAGATGGTCTGATAAAGGGAAGGGAAGACTAAGGGAAGTTATGTTCAAAAATTAAAAATCTATAGTGGAGGAGAAGGGAAAACTAAAAGCATAAACAGGGTGAAGTAGAATGGAAGGAAATACACAGATAGTAATCATAAATGTGAATGAGAATGGGATAAACTCTCCCATAAATCTGAGGTAAATAGCAGAATGGATTAAAAAACATAATCCAACAATATGTTGTTTACAAGAAACACATTTGAAATGGGGAGGGGGGTGTGTGGAGACACACAGGGTGAGGTAAAAGGTTAGAGCAGAATATATTGTGCTTCAGCTGATGTAAAAAAAGCAGGAATAGTAATCCTAACTTCAGACAAAGCAAAAGCAGAAACAGATCTAATCAAAAGAGATATGGAAGGAAACTATATCCTGCTAAAAGGCACCATAGACAATGAAGCCATACCATTACTAAACACATGTGCTCCAAGTGGTATAGCACCAAATTCTTAGAGGATAAGTTAATGCAGTTACAGGAAGAAATAAAAAGCAAAACTTTACTAGTGGGTGACCTCAAACTCCCTTCTCTCTGAACTTGATAAATCTAACCTCAAAATAAACAAGAAAGAAGTGAAGGATGTGAATAGAACTCTGGATAAGGTACATATGATAGATTTTTGGAGAAAACTGAATGGGAATAGAAAGGAATATACCTTTTTCTCAGCAGTACATGGCACATATACAAAAACTGACCATGTATTAGGCATAAAAACCTCACAATCCAGTGCAGAAAGGTAGAGAGTCAATGCATCCCCTCTCAAACCATAATGCAATAAAAATTATATGTAATAAAAGGCCATGAAAAGATAGACCAAAAAGTAATTGGAAACTCAATAATCTAATCCTGAAGAGGAAGTGGGTTAAACAACAAATCATAGAAACAATCAATAACCTCATTCAAGAGAATGAAAATAATGAGACACCCTGCCAAAACTTATGGGATGATGCAAAAGCAGTTCTTAGGGAAAGTTTTATAACATTGAATGCTTCCATGAATAAAGTAGAGAAAGAGGAAATCAATGAATGGGGTATGCAGCTGAAAAAGCTAGAAAAAGAACAAATGGAAAACCCCCAAGTAAACACCAAATTAGAAATACTGAAAACAAAAGAAGAGGTTAATAAAACTGAAATTAAGAGAATTATTGCACTGATAAATAAAACTAAGAGTTGATTATATGAAAAATAAGAAACATAATTGATAAATCTTTGGCCAATTTGATAAAAGAAAGAAAGAAGAAAATCAAATTACCAATATCAAAAGTGAAAAGGGTAAACTCACCTCCAAGGACACGCCATCAAAACAATAATTAAAATTACTAAGTCCAAGTGTCTGCCCATAACTTTTGACAATTTAATATTGTCAAAAATAATGATATATTAGAAAATATGTAAATTGCCTAGATTAATGGAAGAGTAAGTTGAATACTTAAATAACCCCATCTCAGAAAAAGAAATTGAACAAGAAATTAATGTAATCCTTAGAAAAAAATTCCAGGGCCAGGTGGATTTATAAGTAAATTCTGTCAAATATTTAAAGAACAATTAATTCCAATACTATATGAACTATTTGGAAAAATTAGTGAAGGAGTCCTACTACATTTTTTAGAGTACAAATATGGTTCTGATACCTTAACAAGGAAGAGTCAAAACAGAGAAAGAAAATCATAGATCAATTTGTAATTGTCTACATCTATGAATGTAGATGTAGAAATTTTAAATATCAGCAGAAAGAATACAGCAACTTATCATGAGAATAATACATTATGATCAGGTAGGTTTCACACCAGGTATTCATCACCAATTCAACATTAGAAAAACTATCTGCGTTATCCATCATATCTACAACAAAACTTACCGAAACCAAATGATTATCTCAACAGATCCAGAAAAAACTTTCAGCAAAATACAATATCCTTTCCTATTGAAAATACTGGACAGCATATGAATAAATGGAACTTTCCATAAATAATAAGCTGTTATATACATACGGAAAACCATTAGCAATCATTATATGCAACGGAGTAAGCTAGATGCATTTCCAGTAAGATCAGGGTTGAAACAAGGATGTTCGTTATCATCATTGCTGTTCAATATAGTACCAGAAATGTTAGCTTTAACAATAAGAGAAGAAAAAAAAATGGAAGGAATTAGAAAAGGCAAAGAACAAACTAAGTTATCACTCTTTGAAGATGATAGGATGATATACTTAAAGTATCCAAGAGACTCCAGAGGAAAAAAACTACTAGAAATAATAAAATCTTTGGGAAAATTCCAGGTTACAAAATAAACCCTATTGAGCATGTGCAGTAGGTTTCTGACCTACACTGCACTGAACTAGGTCATACACACCTTGATCCTCCAATCAACCAGAAGTTTGGAAATAAAACAAACTCCCACCTTTCTCTATTAAAAATTTTTGTTTCCACACCTAAATCCAATCATCAATAACTCTTTACTTCCTTTCCCCTATGAATGCCTCCCTCCATCTCTCTTCCCTATATAGCAATGTGGGAAGGGAGTAAATTTGATGGATGCATTGATAAATTACAAGGGGACAGTCCTGTTGTTATTAATACAGATAAAGAGATTCAAAAGAAAAAGTTAAATCAGTGAATTGTTCTTTTAGAAGTTCCATCTCATATAGCAGTCTATGGAGGAACATCATCTGATACAGTTTTCTGGTCTGGACACTTGTTTAATCCATCTTCAGCACAGCTTCTCAGCATCTTTCTCCCTTTATCTTCTAGAAATCCAGATGTCCTCTTTCCTACAAAACTGACTTTGGTACAATTTGAGATTACCATTCCTGAGCTTTATGCACTTATCCCTCTTACAAAATCAAAATTGGAATGTTAGCCCATTGCCATGTTTAAGAAATTCACATTTAGGAACCAGCTTTTGCATTTTACATTAATTCACTGTTCATTTCTCCCATCAGGAGGATGAAATTTCACTAAGGAGTTAATAACAGGCTCTAATACTTACCCAAATACAATAAATATCATTTTTAACATAGTACATATCATATTATAAAACAATTTCAACTTCTGGTCATGTGATGTTTCTTTTAAAGCATTTATAATATTGGCCACAAATCATTTTTCTTTTAACATTTACCAACTGAGACAAAAATAATAATGACTATCTATGCTAACCTCATAGGTCCTCAGTCTGTTTCCATGCTATTACAAAGAATGAAAGGACCCTAACTTACCCTTGTTGGTCTAAAATCCTAAGCATAATAGCTTAATTTTAGACATAACCTCAGATATTCCCCTACCAACAATCTATTATTTAATGGATCTGGTATTATGCTTACAAAACTTTTGATTATAGGAAATTGCCATTAATTACCTTTCAGGGAAACACCTCCTTATCTTCATGTCAGTTTCAGGCAGGAGTAGATTGTCAACTGGAATCCAGGGAGGCTTAAAGTCTCTTAGGTGTCAGTGGGGAAATTGAGTCAAGAGAATCCTACCACATTTCAGGCTGAAGAGCTATTCTCCCAACTTTTCCATGAGATCACCCTTTTGCAGTTCATACCAGCATCTCACAGTCTCATTGGCATGATGGATCAGTGGCTCAGACCACCTTTCTTAATATCCACACCTGGAGTTAGACTCAGAAGAACCATCAGTTAATACTCCCATAAGATCTTAAAACAGCAAGGTCCAATAATCAGTTTCAGATATGACTATAATTCCACATTGACAGAGGAACATCTTTTGATGCAAGTCTTAAGTAGTTTGCATGCCCTTCTACACTTTTCTTGTTCCTGATTAAATAACAATCATAAAATAAAATTTACCATTAAAACCATAAATTATTGCTCTAATAGATTTACATCTGCTTGCCAAGCTTCACTATACCTTTCTAACCAACCTCAATCTAAATGAGCTACACATATGATAAATTCAAACACTAACTTGAACTTATGTTCATGAAATGAAGTCAATTCAAAACAGAAACATTCAACTTTTCCATTAATGCAAAATATTACCAGAGGTTACCTGCCTCTAAGAGACTTAGACTGAAATTCTTTTCTCCAAACTGAAGATGTCTCTGATTTAGTTTTAGTAATTAATTCAGGCAATTGTTTTAATACCAATTACTTTTACATCATCTTGTAACATATAAAGACCTTATCTAAAATTGGGATCTTTATCCCTTACCCTAAATTAGTTATAGTAGCATTTATCTAAAAGGACCCTGGAAAACCTCACCTTGAAAGCTCCTTGGATTTCCCCATGTGAACTGGCTCTCTAAAGGCCCATAAGCTTTTCCATATCATTATGCCCAAATCTCTGTTCTGTTTCTCACCCTTGAGCCTATCAATTCAAATATCCAGGTTACTGGTCACTCAAGACCATCCCTGGAAGCTCCAGACCATCTGGGGCCACCCCCAGACTCCTTCCTCAGAGTCCTTCTATAGATAAGATACATCTTGCTTTAGCATTACAAATGCTCAGAATCCCTAAAAGTCCACTCAATATTGAGAAATCTCAATAAAATTTGATCTTCTTTAGTTGAAAGAAGGCTTGACTTGAATTCATTTGAGCAGGATCCAATAAGTCACTGTCTTTGGGTCCCAAGCAACTCTAACCTCACAATTCCATACCAGTACAGTTAACTTTAAATCCCAATCTTATTCCATGGGACAACTTCACATTTATACTTTGGTTTCTTTTCCTTTATCTAATCATTCCCACAACATTCCAAAAGAATGCACTATTTCAGGGATTTTATCTTTCACACCAGAGTACCCATTTACCGAATTAATGGAAAACATCAAGATAACACTACTTGCATTGTGCTTACATCTTAAATTATCTGCTTTGATTATTGAAACATGCCATATAGATGAAAAGCAAGGAGCTAATTAGATAGCTCCACCTTATAACTAGACTCAGAAACAGTCAAAGAGGAAAGCATCCTTTTTCAGAGGAACACAGTGGGGAAACTGAGCCAGAAGTATCCTATCCCAGGCTAAGGATGCCATTGTCCCCTGAGGTAAACTTCTGCCTGGAACAGTCACATTCCTCTCTGAGTAATTGAATACAATTAGTATTGGTCCCAGAGACTTTGCATTGGATGGCAGGTTTCACTAATCAAGAATATTATCAGGAGGGGCAGAGCCAAGATGGCGGAGTAGAAGGATGCATGTTTACGAGCTCCGAAACCACAGCCCATAGAATTAATGTAAAAAGAGTCCCCCATAACTTCTGGACCACTGAAAGGTGTACAGAAACAGAGTGGAAGAGATTGCCGTTACAGAGAGCCCTGGAGAGCCGTCCACAGAGTCCATCGCATCCCGGAAAGCGGACCCCACCCCAGCACTGCCCTGGCCGCGGCCCCAGAGAAGCTGACCTGAGAAGGCTTCAGGGACAGAAGCTCCGGCAGCCGGGAAAGTCCCTCCGCCCACAGAAGCTACAGGTCAGTGAGAGAGATGGCTGGCTGGCTGAGGGGAGTGGGGTGTCTCCGTGACTCGGGCCCCCTCGGGAGGAAGCGGCGGCGGCAGAGATGGGGGCAGGAAGCGGCGGAGGCAGAGGTGTGGGTGGCAGCAGCGGCCCAGGACTTCCCCAGCAGCAGGCAGGATCTTCGTTACTGAAAGTCTCTGCATAAACAACCTGAGGGAGCTGAGCCTGGGAGACGGCCCTGCCCCACCCCGCTCTATTACTGAAGGCCTCTGCATAAAGCCCCTGAGGGAACTGAGCCTGGGAGGCGGCCCTGCCCCCACCCCAGCACCAGAACTAAAGCTCACATTGATTAGCAGGCGGGTGGCGGCCGCGGAAAGCCCATTTGAATCTCACCCCAAGCACTAGCTGGGCGGATCTAGGCGGGGGTGGACAGGAATCTCAGAAGTCAAGTAACTGGCTGGGAAAATGCCTAGAAAAGGGAAGAAAAATAAGACTATAGAGAGTTTTTTCCAACAAATGCAAATGATCCCGACTTTCGGATCTGATGATGAGGACGTCTTGCCATCAGGGAAAGATGTGGAGGGTGGGGCCTCAGTACCCCAGACACCCCAGGGGGACGTCGGGTGGGCTCAGGCCTTGGAAGAGCTCAAAAAGGATTTTGAAAAGCAAGTTAGACAGGTGGAGGAAAAACTGGGAAGAGAAATGAGAGAGAAGAAAAGTATGAAAAACGGGTCAATACCTTGGTAAAGGAGACCCAAAAAAATGCTGAAGAAAATAACACCTTGAAAAATAGGCTCACTCAATTGGCAAAAGAGGTTCAAAAAGCCAATGAGGAGAAGAATGCTTTCAAAAGCAGAATTAGCCAAATGGAAAAAGAGGTTCAAAAGCTCACTGAATTTAATAGTTCTCTCAAAATTAGAATGGAACAGATGGAGTCTAATGACTTTACAAGAAACCAAGAAATCACCAAACAAAACCAAAAAAATGAAAAAATGGAAGAGAATGTGAAATATCTCATGGGAAAAACAACTGACCTAGAAAATAGATCCAGGAGAGACAATTTAAAAATTATGGGACTACCTGAAAGTCATGACCAAAAAAAGAGCCTAGATATCATCTTCCATGAAATTATCAAGGAAAACTGCCCTGACATTCTACAACCAGAGGGCAAAATAAGTATTGAAAGAATCCATCGATCACCACCTGAAAGAGATCCAAAAAGAGAAACTGCTAGGCATATTGTGGCCAAATTCCAGAACTCCCAGCTCAAGGAGAAAATTTTGCAAGCAGCTAGAAAGAAACAATTCCAGTACTGTGGAAATACAATCAGGATAACTCAAGATCTAGCAGCTTCTACATTAAGGGATGGAAGGGCGTGGAATAGGATATTCCAGAAATCAAAGGAACTAGGACTCAAACCAAGAATCACCTACCCAGCTAAACTGAGTATAATACTTCAAGGGAAAATATGGTCTTTCAATGAAACAGAGGACTTTCAATCATTCTTGATGAAAAGACCAGAGCTGAAAAGAAAATTTGACTTTCAAACACAAGAATGAGAAGAAGTATGAAAAAGTAAACAGCAAAGAGAAGTCTTAAGGGACTTACCAGAAGTGAACTGTTTACATTCCTACATGGAAAGACAATATTTGTAACTCTTAAAACTTTTCAGTATCTGGGTAGTTGGTGGGACCACACACACACATGTACATGCATGCACACACACACACATACACACATGCACACACACACACAGAGACAGAGAGCACAGAGTGAATTGAATAGGATGGGACCATATCTTAAAAGAAATTAAGGTAAATGGTGAGAGAGAAATGTAGTGGGAGGAAAGAGGGTGAAATGGAATGGGGTAATTACATGTCATTTAAGAGGCAAGTAGGAGACTTCTTAGTGGAGGGAAAAAGAGGAGAGCTGAGAAAAAAAAAAACCAATTAGTTTACCCTTATCACATTTGACTAAAGGAAGGAATAAAATGCACACTCATTTTGGTATGAAAACCTATCTTACAGTATAGGAAAGTGGGGGAGAAGGAGATAAGCAAGTGGGGGGGATGATGGAAGGGAGGGCAAAGGGAGGAGGGAGCAATTTGAAGTCAACACTCAGGGAGGGACAGGATCAAAAGACAGAAGAGAAACAATGAGGGGCAGGTTAGGATGGAGGGTAATTCAGTTAGTCTTACACAACATGACTGTCAGGGAATACATTTGTAAAACTACACAGATATGGCCTATATTGAGTTGCCTGCCTTCCCAAAGGGAATGGGTGGGGAGGGAGGGATGGGGAGAATTTGGAACTCAAAGTTTTAGGAACAACTGTTTAGTATTGCTGTTGCTACTAGGAAAGAAGACATACAGTTAATGAGGAATAGAAAGTCATCTGGCCCTACGGGAGAAAAGAGAAGATGGAGACAAGAGAAGGGAGGGATGACAGAAGAGAGGGCAGATTGGAAATAGGGAAAATTAGATTGCTTGGGGTATTGGGGTGGGGGGAGGGAATAAAAGAGGAGAAAATTTGGAACCCAAAATTTTGTGAAAATGAATGTAAAAAGTTAAATAAATAAATAAATTAAAATTAAAAAAAAAAGAATATTATCAGGTCTTACATCTTAGATCTTAAATTTATCCTAACAGTCAATTACTAGAGATCATTTCTATACATCTCCAAATTCTCACCAAAGCAAGTTCTTTATACAATCTCCTTAGAGCTTCTGGGGTTTTACTTTTTTGACTAACCTGAGGACTGCTCCTTGCCATATACACACACACAGTGTGTCAGCTTTAGATTTTAACATTAAAACTATAAACAGCAAACTTACAATTTTCATAAATAATAAATTGTTTTAGTTGTAAACATGAACATTAAACTTCATATGTCAACAGCTGCACTTCCACATCATATAAAAAATATTGACAGAAATTGTCTTACCAAATGCAGGTAGCAACTGACTGACTTCTCTATCTTGACCCATCCTTCTTCATCCTCTATTCACAGATATGGCTAAGTGCTGAACCTAGATACTTCTGTGCTGGAGCTGTTGCCCATTCTATAGAGTCAAGATCCAAATTTGTATACTTTTAATAGCTTCTTTTAGCTGGTCTTGAAAAAGGGCAGGGTTTTCCTTTTCTCCTTGAGTAATTTCCCTAATTTTTAAAAAAATTTACTTGCTCTTGAAATGCAGTTCTTAGACCTTCTAACAGGTGATTTATCATAGGATCTTACTTTCCCTTATCCTCACTCTTCTGCTAATCCAATCCTGGGTCACTAGTGGGAACAGCAGCTGCTCCTGGGGGATATTTTGTAGGGTCATCACTACCCAAATGATCTCCGAACTTTTGGGCTTGTCACCCCAAGAAAACTTCAACTTTAGGGATATGTCCCTAAAACCTTTGGTAGTGGGGCCTTCCTAGTATTTCCACAGTTTCTTCCTAACCTAAATGAAGTCTGAGATGGAGAAGAGAACACACACTCTACTTGTCCCCGTAGAAGCAGACACTTCCCTGAGGGGAAAAAGCCCTCATGGCCCAGTGGGAATGGGGGCTTGGTTAGAGACATAGGAAGTCCCACTTCTTGTGAGGGAGGGGCTGGGAATGCTGCCTGAACTGGATTAGTCTGCAAGGTGAGAGGATCAGGCTGGCAAGGGGAAAGATCAGCTGACAACTGAGAAGAGGAAGGGATGGGGGGCGGAGATACCCAGAGGCTGCTATGGGAGTGGGTGATCTGACTGAGTCAAGTCATGTTCCTAACCCCTCATTAGCATAAGTCCATCTGTCTTTATAATACTCATTAAGTTAAAAGCAATCAGAATTGATTTATGCCTCTTCATAATACCCACTGATCTGAAGGCATGTAATTGTTCATAGACCTCCATGATTCAACTTTCATTTATAAGACATAGCTACATAATCATTATTTTATTAATGATTCACTAGCCATAATTAATTAAATGGTCATGCCATAATTATGTCTCTTGGAATTTGTTTTCATCAAATTTTTACAGCAAAGGGAGCATGTACATAAAAGGTTTTTATCACCTTAGGTTTCACTCCACTGTTGATTCTTTGGTATATGGCAAGTGTGGAGTTGTATCTGAAAACTTCTCTACATTGATTACATACAAAAGGTTTTTGTCTAGTGTGGATTATCTGATGGCGAGCACTTTTGGAGTTGCCTCTGAAAGCTTTTCCACTTTCATCACATTCATGTTTTCTCTCCAGTGTGGATTCTCTGATGTACAGCAAGACAGGAGCAGTGTGTAAATATCTTTTCCACATTAATTACATTCATAAAGTTTCTAATCACTGTGAATACTGTAAGGAATAATGAAGGATGACTGTTCACTGAAAGGTCAAACACATTCAAGACATTCATGTGCTTTCTCTCCAGTATGAATGTTTTGACAGAAAATAAGGGATGACTCGACTCATGTCTTTTCCACAATGATGACAATCATAAGTTTTCTCTCCTGTGTGGATTCTGTGAAATGCAGCACAGATTTCTCTCCCAGTGAACTCACAGGGACCATCCCTCATGAAGATTTCTTGGTGAGTTTCTTTCACAGAAAGCCTTAGTTTTTCATTAGTCTCTTTCATTTTAGCTCTAATCTCTTCTGCAAGAAAGAAACAGTAAAACATATATACAGAGAGACACATGTACACACATATATAATCATAATCCCTTCCCTCCATTGCAAGAAAGTAAGCTAACTAATCTGTATACTACTTCTGCAGGTAAAAAAGAAAAGTCTTCACATTTAAATGGACAGAATCAATCATTTGAAAATGCCACTATCTAAAGAACATCACACATAATCACATCAGATCATAAACACCTGTGATACTGGCAGACCCAGCACTCTTCTTACATTCTTAAGTAAGGTCATGGGTTCAGAACGGCTGAGTGGCCTGACCAATATCCCTGCAGCTGAGACTAGACCTCCGCCCATGCAAGTGGGCATGTTGCATGTAAAGAAGTAGATAGCCTTTCTCCATCGTAGTTACTATTGTTTGGTTGTTTTTAAGAAACAATTATTTCTACATGTTTGACTTTTCTCTCCCTCACTTTGGGTATTCCTATTCTTTGAGACACAAAAATAGTGAAACTAGTCCAATTCATAAACCTAAAATGGGCCTTGAAGTTCAAGGGAGAAGAATCAGTAAATGTGGCAAACTTCGCTGTTGCCTTATTTTATGAAATTGCCATGGCAATTTGAGCCACTTGAGCAGCCACTAACTTGATCAGTCAGCAGGCATCAACATTGGGCCAAAGCCTCCACAAGTAGGAAGTTTAACACTCACTGAAGGCTTAGATGATAGTGGGTCTTTTTGATCAATAAAATATTTTTAAATTAAAACATGTATTTTTAAAAGAAAATAGTATTATGCATGTAATAGACAACGGTATATTGTGAATGTAACTTTTATAGGCACTGAAGAAACAAAAATTCTGGTGACTCACTTGATTGATTGCAATATTCACTTTATTGTGGAGCTTTGTAATAGACCCTGTAACATCTCTGAGTTATATTTGAAATTTTTCTCATTCTTGTTTTGATTTTGATTTTTTCCCTAATTCTGCTCTCCTTCTACCATTACCAGCTTCACTCCTTGAGGTCCCTCATATGTCATTCTATCCCATTGCACTAGATGTCTTTCCACTCCCAAACACTCTCCTTTCTCTGGATGAGCTGAGACCAAGGTTTCTGATCTCTTGCTTCTTGTCAACCATCTCCATGTTTTTATGCCAGATTGGGAGCTCATGACACCAAAGATTGGCTTTTCCCTTCCTAAAGCTTGGTGAGCTGCCTAGAAAATTGGAGGTGCTTAATCCATGTTCATGGACTGACTGCCACCAAGCCCAAGCCTCTACCTCAATCCCTGTATTCTGGTCTCTGTCTTATTAGGCAAATTCAGTTTCTGCCCTCAGCCCTGTCTCTCTCTCTTTCTTGCACCTTATTTCCTAGTAGAATGACTTTTCATCATTTCTAACCCTGATGGGACCTAACATGACCCATAGCAGAAGATTGCAGAGACTTCTTTTGTGGCTCCTGAAGCATCTCCTACTAAGGGACATCAGGGAATTCCTACTTCCCTGTTCCCTGAGTGGAAAGTGCCTGTCAATTCAGTGAATCTGGTCTTGGATTAATTTCAACTAACGAAATAGCCTTTGCTAGTACTTAGATGTTACTGAAAAGAGAATATCATAAAACCAGACAGCTTGGGTCCACTACAAATTCAGGGTATGTAAATTCAGAGTGGACCTCCCTGTGGCAAGGATTATCATTTGCCATCTCCCTAACTTACTCTTTTGTGGTAGCTAGGTGGTACAGTGAATAGAATGCTGCTTAGGAAGACTCAAGTTCAAATCCAGCCTCAGATACTTAATAGCTTTGTGAGCCTGGGCAAGTCACTTTGACCTCTTGCCCTAGATTTCCTCATCTGTAAAATGAGCTTGAAAAGGAAATGGCAAATCCACCCAGTGTATTTGCCGAGAAAACCCAAATGGGATGAAAAATCAGAAAGGACTGAAAATCACATGACTGACTCCCTACCTCATTCACCACAGCAATTTTTCCAATTATTTTCATTCTTTCCCAACTTTTCCTTATTGATTGCTCCCACTTTCCAGCCCCCCACTCACTTTCTCAGTAGAGAAATGTGCCTTCTATGTTTTTCTTTTCAATAGTTGGATATTTAACAAGAGCTATCTTATGCTCCTCATCTATCATACATTAAGTGCTGTTATTTTTTCCTTTTTGATATCACCAACAGAGAACATGGTCCTTGTTCTGCTAGTTACACAAACTCCTTTCCATGTATATATCATCCCACTTCAGAACATCATCTTCCTCAGTATGTTGCCCTTCCAGCATTCTCTCTTTTCACTACTTTGCTGTCTCTCCAACACTGATCCCTTCCCTACTTCCACAAGTGCATATGGTCACTTGGTCCATTCGATCCAAGAGATACTTTCCAAGATCTTTTTTTTCCATTTCTTGGCTGAAAAGTTGGAGATGTCCAATTACAACTGGTGTCTCCAATTCCTTTTCTCTGCTTTCTCTGAAATTCTCAGCAGCCTAGCTCCCAATTTCATTGTTCAACTGAAATTCCTCTCTCCAAATCTACCAAAAATTTAAAAGATGCTAAATCCACATGCCATTTTTTCATTCTCATCTTTCTTGCCTGCAGTCTTTGACAGTCAATCAATATCCTCTATCTCCCCCCTCTCTTTTACTCTCACTCCTCTTATTGTTCCTCAAATAAAGCTCATTCTATTTCCCTCAACCCTCCATCTTCCTCCTTTCAGAATGTTCTCCAAGGCATCCTCCCAATAGGGCAGAATCACAAATGAGGTGTCATATATACCTCACTGATTCTTAAGCACAAACTCCTGACCCCCATATTTGTAGCAATCTGCTACAAATTCCTATGAATCAACCCAGGTAGCATCTCTCCCATACACCCCCTTCTCTTTCAACACTGCCACTGTCTTTCTTCAGGCCCCAAATACAAGCAGGTCTATGAGAGGTGGCTCAGACCTACCTGGGACCTGCACCCACAAAGCTGACATCCTGAAGATAGAGATCTAAGGTCCAAGTGATGGCAGTGTGATCTCAGCTTCTGGGAAAAAGGCAGAGAGAGCTCAACTCCAGGGAGGGCAGAGAAAATTCAGTTGCAAGAGAAGAATTAAAGCAATCTCAGCACAAGTTCCAGTTTTCATGCAGTCCACTCTGAGAGAGTCCTCTCAGCCTCTGAGCCCCCAGGAAGGGCTGTTTCCTCCAATCACACCCAGGGTCAGGCACTCAGGACCCTTTCTCCCTCTCCTCCCCCAGCCCTACCCTCCATCATTTGGACAGCCTTGACCATTGGGATGGACCCTCTTCTGCCCTAGGACTCTTATAAGGCCTCCAAACTCCACCCCAGAGCACCTATTCCACCTGGGCCACCCTCCACCAGGCTGGTCATCTCTGAGAGCTCCTCCTCCCCCATCACCCAGTATACCACCTGATTTCTTAGTGGAGGAAAGATTCAGGACTTTAGGAGTTAAGAGGGGAGAACTAGAAAGAGGCAAGCTGAAGATTTCCAGGCAAGCTGGGGATTCACAGCCAAACAGAGCTTAGTTTGAGAATGGAGGTTGCTCACCAAATGTTCCCAGTTTGATGAGCGCATTTCTCCTAGTTTGAATTAAAATGCGGCTCATTTCAAGTCAGATCCCAGCAGGATACTTGGGATGTTTGACCAGCTAAGGGAAGATTAATCCTTAATGGAAAGTCTTCTTAAAATTTAGCCTTTAAAGGTATATGTATAGGAGCTGAAAGAATAAGAATTAAATATTACTGGATCCGAATTACTCTTTGCTCCTCCCTGAATGCAATCAAGCCTAGAGGGTCAAGAACACAAATGAATAAAATGGTCCTTATAGCTAAAATAATACTAATTCAGAAAACCAACAGAATTGATGTTATTTGACAGGCAATTTATTCCATGTATTAACACCGTAACACTGTTTATGTTATTATGCTACAAATTTGTCTCATTGGGTAATTGGGGGAACGATTACCTCTCTTTCTCTGTCTCTCTGCTTTTAATTTGAATAAAAAATAATGATTTGTAAAAGAATATGCAATTGTACCCTTAGGATGGGAGATATTGGTTCCTGCTGGGGCAGGCTGTCCTTAAACTGGAGGGAGACTGCCTGAGATAGTGTTTTGAGGCTACAGAGAAATAGGATTTTTGTGGAGAAATGGGATTTTAGAATTGGGGTCCAAGCACATGCACCCAAACACCCTATCAGTACCTTGGATGGTAAGAATTAATGAAAAAGATAGGTTTTCTCTAGAGAGAAGAATGAATAGCCAGGGTCAGAGTGGATTGACAAGAAAAGAATTGTTTGCTGCTCTGCTGAGAGCAGGGGTAGATTTTGGAAGAATAGATGGCATTCCAACTAATGAACAATACAAAATACATTGAGGAAAGAAGCTTTATTTTAGTCTGAACAGGGAGGTAGAAGCTGCCCCTGCAGATCCTTCTGTAACATTGAATACAGGTTCATCACACCTACAGGGAGAACAGGGGATTGGTCAGGCCACAGCTCAGCTTAAAGAGGGTGTCTAAGTCATCTGTTTAGAATGGTGATCCAGGGACTGCAAATTGGAAAACAGTAAACAAAAATGAATGAGGCTATGATAGTGTGTTCATGGACTCCAGAAGCATGGCTGACTCTACATCTACCCTTCTTCTGGTGATTGTCTCCTTGTTTCTTTTTGGCTCTTTGTCTGTTCACATTGTTTGTCAGATTAGTTTTCTTCAGGCTTAATACCCTCCATCTGCGGATGCCTGATGACTTAAGCCAAATGTCACCCCCTGTCCATAACAGTCCTGTGTCATCTCTTGACATGAAATCGACCAAACTCCAGAGGCCAGCTAGAGAACTGATCTCCCAAATGGGAGCTGCTGGGTCAGACCAATCTCAGCAGGAAGTAGCTATGGAAGAAGACCTTCACCCCTTACCCAAAGATTTGGGGCCCCATTTGTTCAAGGGGGGAATGATGGTGTGCTTGTGCTCAAACCCCACCCTAAGATAGTTTCATATGCTCACTTTGTGTGATCCCTATTATATTGTTGTAAAGCTCTATTGACACCAGTTTGTCACTGACCTATGTAATGAATATGAAAGATCTTGAAGCCCAGTGTAATGGCAACTTCAATTGGAAAATCTTTCCTATTCATTAATAGGCCCATTAAATCAGCTGGAAGCCTAAGTCATATGTGGTAGGAGGAGTTTGCTGAACAGGCAGAATGGGAAGGGTGGAGCAGAACCAGGAAGGAGTGAGCTCAGTAAGGTCAGAAGGGAGAGGTTTCAGGCAGGCACAGGCAGCAAGGATCAGCCATGTCAGTGCTTGCTTGTGAGAATTCCCTGACTGAGGGGAGAGGGGAGACTTGGAAATGGCTTTGCCCCTGTGGTTATCATGTTTATTAACTTCTTGGTCACTATGACAGATTTGGCTTTCTGGTTCTGGGATTTGGCTTTCTGGTGTGTAAATAAATGTTTTTCTTCTGCCTTCTATATGGAGAATCTTTTATATTTTGCATATCCACAGTCATCATCAGTGCTGTGAATATTGCTTTGGTGATACATAATGTTGGCAAAGTATATTGAAATTTTATCTCCTTTTATCCTTAGAATTGCACTAAGAGGGAGGTGCTATTAAAAAATAGCACCAACGTGGGGGGGGGGAGATAACCATTTGACAGATGAGGAAACTGAGACAGAGTTGAAATGACATAGGGTTTAACAACAAGTAAATATCTGAGGCAAGATTTGAACTTATTCTTCCTGAATCCAGGCCCTACTTTCCATGCACTGTCCCACCTTGCTGTCTGCAATGTATCTATAGAGACATTGATATATCCAGATGTGATTCAGCATGAGAAGTTCCCACACACAAACATCACCCTGTGCATCTTGGAATCTTACCTATAAAGGACAGTCCTGGGGAATTATCTTTAGCACTCAGAGGTTAAGTTGCTGAGGAGCACAGCCAGCATGGGTGAGAATCAGGACTGGATCTTGACTCTCATGTCACCTCCCTGCCCATCAGTCCCTGTGACCTCATTTTATTGTGTTTATATCATTAATATCTCTACCTATGTCATCTATCTATATCACCTATCTGTCATCTATACCTTCCATGTCTGTATCTACCTATTCTGGGAGAGGAAATGAGGCCAGAGTGATAAGATGGAGGGCTAGGATCTTTCCAGCTATTTTGGGAAACACAGGCCTGAGACCATCAAGGATATTTGGGGAAAGAGTGTAAGCCTTGGGATATGATCTTGCTGAGTGTCAGCTCTCCAAATGAGTAGCTGTATGACTTTGATAAGATTCCTAAACCTCTCTGAGTTGGCAAAACAATGGGAGAAAAAAACCTTTGTTAAGAGTCAAGGAATCTCTAAGTGTGAAGGGTTTGTTGAAGACACCTTGACTTGTGGAGTTACATTACTCTCTCTAATGTATGAGTGATCACACAGGATTTAAGTAAAGAATAAATATACAGAACTGGAACTAAAGAATGCCAGTTCAGCCTAGATAGAAATGGAAGACAAAAAGGAACAAGGTTAAGGAATCTTTCTTAAAAGAAAAAGGGTAGAAAAAGAAAAGCAAGTTCGAGAGGAGAAGGGATTGTAAATGAAACACTTTAGATATAAAGAGTGACACTATAAGCAAATTAGAAGAGCAAGGAATAGTTCACCTGTCAGATTTGTGTAGAATGCAGGAATTTATGACCAAACAAGAGATAGAGAACATTATGAAATGCAAAGTAGATAATTTTGATTAAATTGAAAACTTCTTGCACAAAGAAAGCTAATGCAACCAAGAATAGAAGCAGAAAAATGGCCATTTTTATTCGTGCCTCTGATAAAGGCCTCATTTCTAAAATATATAGAGAACTGAGTCAAATTTATAAGAATACAAGTCATTCCCCAATTACTAAATGGTCAGAGGAAATGAACAGGGACTTTGCAGATGAAGAAATTAAAGCTGTCTATAGTCATGTGAAAAAAGTGCTCTAAATTACTATTCATTGGAGAAATGAAAATCAAAACAACTCTTAGGTACCATATAACACCTATCAGACTGGTTAACATGACAAAACAGAAAAAACTATAAATGATGGAGGTGTGGAATCATTGGAACACTAATCCAGAGTTTGTGGAGTTGTGAACTGATCCAATCATTTTGGAGAGTAATTGGGAATTATGCCTAAAGTGACACAAAAGTGTGCATACCCCTTGACCCAGCAACACCACTTCAAGGGCTATAGCAAAGAGATCATCAAAACAGGAAAAGGAACCACAAGTACAAAATTATGTATAGCAGCTCTTTTTGTAGTGGTTGAGAACTGGAAATTGAGGGCATGTCCATCAATTGAGGAATGACTGAACAAGTTGTGGCATATGACTGTAATGGAATACTATTGTGCTATAAGAAATGATGAGCAGGCCAAATTCAGAAAAATTTGGAAAGATTTATATGGACTGACGCTAAGTGAAATGAGCAGAACTAGGAGAACATTGCAAACAGTAATAACTACATTGTGTGATGACTGTGTTTGGTACAGTTAGCTCTTGTCAGCAATGCAAGGACCTAAAACAACTCCAAATGATTCATGATGGAAAATGTTTTCCTAGTCCAAAGAAAGAAATATGGAATCTGATGGCACATTGAAGCATAGTATTTGCTCCTTTTTTTGTTTTGTTTTGCTTTTTCTTTCTCATGGAATATTGATGTGGTGTAGGAAACAATGAGCTAGTTGATTTAGAAAAACATGGAAGATACTATCCACCTTCAGAGAAACAGATGATAGGAGGAAATAAGCATAATAGGACCTTACATATATGGCTATGAGAATATATGTGAATATGTGTGTGTGTGTATAAATATATATATATATATATATGTTTATAGATGTCTAAGTATATATATACATATATATGTATTGTTATATCTACATATAGATATAGGTACATATCCATGTCAAGTGCAGCATTGCAGCCTTGTTTGAAGCGTTGGGGGAGGGAAGGAGGAACACAAAGTAAAAAGTAAACAGAAGATAACAAAAGAATAGCAAGAAAGCAAAGTTGGGTAGCTTCAAAAATTTGTGTAAAATTTATCAACTAAGTTTTCTTGAAATGGATATATATTGTTTTATATTGAATCATCTCTTATGGTCTACTATGTATATGGCAACTCTCTTTCTTTTCTCATTTTGTATTTAAGTTTAAAATTACAAAAAAAAAAAAAATAACTGACCCCAAAATAGAATAAGGACCAGAGAAGTCTCCCAAAGGGGTAAAGGTCTAGGCATTAATGGTCATGGTGGATGTCAACGAGCCAGCTAGGGTGAGCAAAGTAGTAGAGCCAGACCTCACAACTATACAGAAAAAGTATAATTTGCCAAACACTCTGCATTAGGTCTTTTGACCCTCACAACAGCCCTGGAGATGTAAGAGCTCCAATTAGCCCCTCTTGGTGGTGGAGGAAATATAGGCCAGAAAACTTCTGTGCTTATTAAGATTCAGGGGAAAGGTGAATTTACTTCCTGATGCACTGAAGCAAATTAATCTATTAGTATCTTAGCAGATAAATACTACAACTCATTCTGGAAAGGAACATCCCTGGGCTACATAGACTCTCCAGATCTATGCACTGTTAGCTCATAATCATAGGAGCAGTCTTTTAAGGTGTGTACATCATTCTTCTTCCCAATGTTTGCTTGAGAGGGACAAGATTCTAGCCACTCAGACATACATACAAACACATATGAACACACACTTATGTGCACGCACACACACACACACACACACACACACACACAAACACACACACACTCCCAGGGAAATCCACTTAAAACTTAGGTTATATTCATATCTTGGGTCTTCCCAAGAGAGAATGTGGAAACCTAGTCAAGGTACCAGGTAAATTAATCCAAAGAACACAATCAAATTCCTTTACCTAAAACATATACCCATTGCCAAAGGATCCCAAGTGTCCCTTGGAAAGAGCCTTGAAGAAGGAACAGCAGTACTACATTTTGCACTATTGCACTCTCTGTAGGTGGGGGGAATTAAACATCAGAAAGTGAAGCAATTTGTAGGAAGAGGAAATGGACATTTCCTCTCAGCTTTGCCCTGTAGAAACACATATCTAAATTTGGGGGCAAGCCTGATGGGGAATTGGGCTGGCTCTCCCACATATTGGTTTTCTTCTCCAAGTGTAGACTTATAGAACTCTCCTGCAACCAGTCAGCTCTGTGTGAGGTACCCAGTGACCCTGAACTTCTCAAATCCCAAGCAGGCCCTTAAGGTGCAGAAATCTACCTCAGGATCACATCTCAGTTTTCTAAGGAAAGAAAAAACCCAGACTAAGACCCACCTAGGCATGAGGTAGATTTTCTGTATGCTATGGTGGAAGAAAGGCCTCCATTTTACCTCTGTTTCCCCAAAAGGAGGGCTCCATTAGGAACTCACTGGGCAGGTGATGAGCAGACAGTGATCACTGGGAAAACAGCTATTTCATTACAAATTCCAGCATCTCTTCAGAGTCATCAATCAAATCTCAAGGAGCTTATTAAATGGTTCCCCTGTATCACAGAGCTACCATGTGACTCACATGAGAATTTTCTGGATTGAATATGAGTAGCTTCTTGCTACCAAACCCATCTTTCTAAATGCTACAATCTCCCAGACATGTCACATGGCCATGGGTCACAGAACACAGTGGTCTCAAAAAAAGTCCAATTATACTTTACCCAAAGAAAAGGAGAGAGAGATTCCTCAGGAATCTAAAATTAGCAGACTTCAGTGGCCAATGGGTCAGACTCCACTGAACTTGCAAGTCACATTTACAAAATATCCCTCCCTGTCTACTGTCTACTCCAATGTACTCTAACATAACCCAACTCATTTCATAATATGCTGCCAAACTTGCAGACTGCAAGACTTATAGTAGTCAGTGATGATCATTCTCAATTGGTTTTTTGCTCTAAGGGGAGAAAATGAAGTTCGATCTAGAATGATAGGCAGAAATGAAAATTTATTGGAAGGCAGTAGGCAAGTCTCCAGAGAGGGGCATTACTGGATGAACTCTGAAGAATATGCTGTCCCTCTCCGTCCAGGTGCTGGTACTCTTTTGAGCACATGGCTGGGAGAGGAGGGTATTCACCTGGGAAGCAGCATTTCCTCAAATTCTTAAAATTCTCATTCTTAAACCACTCCTTGGGAGTCTGTCATTGGGTCAGCCCCACAGGAAGAGGATGCTGATGGGGATATCAGTCAGTGGAGCCAGCTTTACTCATTTGCATGTCCAGCAGGTTCATGATCTGAAGTTGGAATGAAAGTTCCAAAATATTCCAAAATATTCCTCTTTTTATTTTAAAAATTCCCTGTCTGTCCCCCTAGAAAAGTCATACAGTTGGCTAATACTAGAAGAATAAGGCCTAACATCCTCTAAGAATATGGAATGTCTGAGGCTGTTGCCTGGGGGGAAGCACCTCTTCCCTAGGGGTGGGGGGCTGAGCAGGCTTTTGTTTGTGGCTACAAGAATGTTTGAAACAGGAATCATTGTATCTCCAAGATTAGTTACTGGCAGCAAACACTGTCTCCACAGGACTGGGGGTGAAAGTGAAATCTATCCCAGACCCACTGCCAGTGACCTGGGCCAGGACTCTGGAATACAGCTAAGAAGTTACATAGATCAGCAGTTTGGGTGACCTTCCTGGCTCCTCCTTGTACCAGTGCTGGAACTGGCCCTGCCACACATTGTCACTGTCTCCTGGAGTCACAGACAGGGAGGAAAGAAAATTTTGTGGAATTCCCAAATTTCTGGCAATCTATTGGTTTTTTGTTTTGTTTTTTATCAATTTTTTACATGAACCATGTTTTCCCACAGGCCTCTCAAGCATTTTTATATTTGGTTTTTAATGGATGGCCTGGTCATGCCTGTCAGCCCATCTGCCTTGCTGCACTCAAGGTTCCTCACCCACTGGATCCAGGGAATCTTAAGTTTCATTTTATTTGGTTTTCCAATGATTTCCAGTGGTTTTCCTCTACACTAGAGGCTCATTCTCTGATCTGCTGTGTCTTACCCTCAGCCCAGAGCAAACAAGAGCCAGAGGCGCTGACAGGGGGAAGTCATCCTGTCCCTTGGAGAATCTTAGACAAGAGCACCCTAAGGCCTAAGACAGGCAGCATGAGGGGACTTTATATCCTGAGCAGAGCCTGTGGGAGCTCCCTTGGGTATGTAAAAGAGCCTCAGGTCTGGTATAACCCTCATCTCAGGACCCTGTCAGCCAGACTAGGTCACATCCCCTGAGGTTGTTCCTGGGGGACATGGCTTCCTTTTTTAAGTCCTTGAATTTGTGAACTCAGGAACATTAGAGAAGTTCATGTTTTGTGTCTGACACAAGAATAGTTGCTGATACTTGTGGATAAATGAGGGAAGGCTCCATCTGTGCACCAGGACTAGATTCCTTGTAACCAGGACAGAACTCCAAGCCCTGGACAGGTGGCAGAGATGGCAGGAGTTCAGAGATCCCTTCTCAGATTCTCCTCCTGCACCTGTTCCTGCACCTCTCCCTGCTAGAGAAGGGAGGAAGTCAAAGAAATAGTAAGGTGGGTCTAGCCAAGGCTGGACAGGCCTTGAGCCAGGGTGCCTGAGAAAAACCGAGATTAAGGAATCCAGGTAGTCCCTACATGACTATGTCTTAAACCCCAATCACCCTGGCACTCACTGAATGGCCAAGAATCAATTTCAGTCCAAGCCTCTGGGGGCCGTGTTTGGGTTTTTCTGGCTCACAGTGAATGTAAATGGCAATCATTTCTGCTCTGGTAAGAAACCCTGAGAGTCCTTCCCTCCTAGACTGATTTTTTTTTTCTTTTGTTGAATAGCAAACGAGAGCATATTTTGCTTCATTTCTTATGGGAACTTAAATCACTAGATGGCCTTTACTTTGGACAAACTGTGACCTGGGAAAGCCCTTTGCTTAAAGAGGACAAGGTATCCCAACGTCTCTGAAGCAATCTCCAGTCATCCTGATCTGTATCTTGCCAGTGGACACATGGCTCTGGAGGAGAGTGATGCTGGTGACTTTGCAGGGCCCTGCCTCACTGAAATGCAATTCATTTGCAAGTCAAGACATCACCCTGATGATGTCATCGGTACTCCTGGAGAATGAAGGCCAAACAAGGGTTTAGTGAATGCTTGCCCCAGGCCTGATCTGTCCACCTTTCTCTTCCTCCCACAGCTGCAGAATTACTGATCCTCGGGCACTTTGCAGCTGCTGGGACAGGGTGGGCAGAGTGTATAGAACTTAGGTGACACTTCCAAGCTTTACCTAGAAAGGTGGGCTAAAAGGTTACCCAAGGGCACAGGACTGTTAGAATCACTGCAACTGCTGCCCCTACACTTCTACATTCTCCTCTGTATAATTAGATCTGGGATGAGAGGGGTTAACATGAACTTCTGTAGTTGCTAAAGAATCCCTGTTCTGAGATACTCCCTTAACTCTGAGAGTGAGGAATGTTAAGTGATCGGGATTAGCCAAGGTGAATTTCTAGGGCTAACCACAATCTTAGGAGGTATTTTTTTCTAGTAATTTCAAATGATCAGTTCCCCAAACTTTTTTATAATTAATCTCCCAACATACAAATCTGAGAGAGAGAGCAACTAGAAGCTTGTTAGTTCGTAAGTGGATTGTAACTGTTCTCTTCAAGATCAGAGTCCTTAAAAGGAAAGGCAGGGAGGGGGAAGGAAGAGGCAATGGAGGCTTGAACAGAGCCTCAGGGCTAAGGCAGATAGGGGAGGGTGAGGGGGAAAAGAGAGCAGCTAGGTGCCATCATCTACCCCAGATCACAGGCCTTCAAAGGAAGGGGGAGGGGAGGAGGACAGAGGGGGAATCAGACCAAGGGAGAGAAGGGAAAGACAGACTGGAGAATTTTGAAGGAAGGAATTTGGCCAGTACTCGGCTAGTGCTGAAGCAGCTCTGCCAGGCCTAAAGGGAAGAGGCTTCTCTCTCTTGTTCTCCCCCAGCCATGCCAGCAAGCCCAAGATGAAACATTCCTGTTGCTGGCTAGATGTTTTGTTGGCCTTGAAACATAATTTGGTTGTACAATAAAGTAACTTTGACCCATCCAGAAGAGCCCTGTGGTGGCCACCATCATTTACAGCTATCTTTAGTTAACTGACACTAGTGCTGCAATAGCTGTGATCATAAGATGGGTAACAGCTTGACACATGGCAAGCAGGTGTCTCATCAGCCAGATTTCTAACTTTAGCTGCTTTTTTTTAACTGACCCATAGCTACCTGATTTTCCTAGATCAATGCTCAGAAGAGACCCAATTAGTACAGAGCAATTTAACCTGAATTGGTCTCTGACCCCAGAGATAGCATGAAAGGGAATTTCTGGACATCAATCAAGCTAATGGGAGTCCTTTGGAGGCTGGAAGGGAGAGGACTTACACTGACCCCGTCAAGGTCCAGGACTCTAGGAAAAACGGATCCTCTGGCACCTGACTCCTGGCGTTGGTGAGATGAGGAAATGTCCATCCCATTCCTCAGTTCCAATCCACCTTGGACGCCAATGCTGTTGACCTGAAAGTTTGGTTGCAGGAGAGGCAACAGGCCAAATGCATACATTTATTAATTCATTCCCCTTAAAGTAATGGTTGCATAGTACTAAGGAGCCAGATATTATCTGACTGCTGATACAAAAATTGGCCAGGCTTTAATCTGTTTAGGACAAAGAAGGTGGGCTGGCTGTGTCCTTCAGATTTATGGTCTCCATGAGTGATTAACTGGACCATTAGAAAGGAATTTCTTAATTGCATAGGTTGTAAATACAATAAGATAACAGAGTTAGACAAAGTTTCAATTGAAATTACAACCCCATGTCTGTTTTCTTTACCATTAACATGCTATAACATAGTATATGTGCACAAAATGTTAAAATATGGAAAACGTCCTATTGTTCAGAAAAAGTGTCTTAGGTTAAAAGTCTCTTAAGGAGTGTTAAGTGAGCCCTATCTGGCTTTTGTTGTGATAATATTTAATAGAAATTTTAGACTTTAATAAGGGCCAACGTTTGAATTAAGAAGAGCCTGGACCTAATAGTCTCCTTTGGTTAGAGGATGCCTTTTGATGTCAAGCAAATGGGACTTCCTTATCAGACCCTTCTTCTAGCATCCTAGTGATAAGAGAAAAGCACAGAGACCTTGGGTTGTAACTTCAGCTTTGTCAACTCTGTTAAGATAAACAACTTCAAAGGCCTGTTTAGGACAGAATGTCTGTAATCTGGGTGATGGGACTTTTTCCTTATCTTAAATCACAAAGGCATGCTAGGGAAAGAAGATGCCCATAGCTGGGGTCATAAAACCCAACTGACACCACTTTGTTTACAATGTGTTTACCTAAGAGAACTCCTTTCTTAAGGCAAAATGTATATTGACCCGTCCTGCAGGCCAAACAGACGTGGGTGACCGAAACCGGAAAGCGCCGGGGGAGCAAGGCTCGAGGGAGGTCTAAGAGACCTGGGGACAAGATCACAAAGAGGAAGGGAGACCGAGGCATAGTTGGTAGCAGGCAGTCTCTCTTTATTGCACCAGGGGAGGGTTTATATAAGCAATCACTACAAAGTCATATCCTGGGGGTGGAGTTTTTCATCTCATTGGTGTGAGCCCCTCCAGACCAAACCAAAAAAGGGCACGATTCCCTATCCCAGGTCGTATTCCCTTCTGGTTGGTTGGTGGCTGCTTAATCTCAGACCAGGAAGTCTTTCTAGCGCTGGGCTGGCAGAGCCACGTGGGCAGGTCAGGACTTCCTAGTACTCTCTTCCCCCCAGGAAGGGCTTTGGTCCATTGTGCCCTTAACAACTAAGAAGAGGGAGAGGATAGTAACTGACAATTCAGTCTCCAGTCTCCGGCATGTCCCCCGTTTTTATTTAAAAAGGGTAGGTGGCTGGCCTGTCTTAGGCTATGTGGCCTGACTCCATGCCTGGTACCGAAAGTGGGCAGGGCCCCTGTCTTAGGCTATGTGGGTGGCTCCCACCTCCAGCATTTCTGGTAGGTGGACCCGCAATAATCCCGTCATTGGGTACCTCTGCAGCCAATGGCATGATTATCCAGGTCATGGGGCCACAATATTCCCGTCATTGGCGCAGTCCACAGCTTCCCTGTCGGGAACATAGCGGAGGAGACTCATAGAAATCAGAATAAGGGTAAAGTATCAATAACACACACAAAGGATAATGGGAGCTAGGATGCTCAAGGATGGGGAGAGCAGGGGAGGGGTTGGTGGGCTGTTCAGCAAGGGGAGCAGAGTCTCTTCTTCCACCGCCGGTACCAAGGTTCTTTAAGGAGATCTTCGGTAAACTGAAGCCGGTTATCTGGGGGCTCAGGGACGTCATGTTCCTGTAGCCTGCTGTAAAATATATGTCTCTTCCGGTCAATAGCTGAATCTATCTGAGATTTAACAAGGGTGGTTAGTTTGTTAAAGGCCCAAGGGCCGAAAGAAATGAGTAGGAGAAGGCCCAAGAGTGGTCCAAGAAGGCTAGGAAGGAGTGTAGAAAGCCACGGGGAGGCGGAGAACCAGTTCTTATACCAGGATTCTTGTTGTTCCCTCTCCTTTTTCCTTCTTTCTAAGCTCTCTCTGACCTTACTCAAGCTGTTTTCCACAAGTCCTAGCCTATCTGAGTAAAAGCAGCACTCTTCTTTCAGGGCTGCGCACAGACCTCCTTGTTGTAGGAAGAGGAGGTCCAAACCTCTTCTGTTTTGTAACACAACTTCCGCCAGAGATGCTACTGAGTCTTTGAGGTGCTGTAATCCTGTCTGTAATTCCTCTAGATCTTTGTCTATAGCTGCACTAAGCTGTGATATCTGTCTATCATTTTGAACGAGGGAGGCAATACCGGTACCCGTCCCTACAGCTCCTAGACCCAAAAGGATGGTTAACGTTAATGCAGTTAGTGGTTCTCTTTTTACCTTTTGGGAGCTTTCTCTCCCTTGTTGCCAGATATTTAGGAAGTCATCATTTAGATAAAAGGTGACATGAGGGAACAAAACTACCAATACACAGTAATCACGGGAGCTGATGAACTTGGAGATAACTAGAAAGGTGGTAAGGCCGGAGGAACAGGCAAAATAGTGGCCAGTAGGCGCAGAAGCATAAGTATGGTTATCAGAGACGATTACAGTCTGATTGCATATAGCTTCGAGCTGAAGAGGAGGGAGCGTATCGGGGCCCAGAATGCAGGTGCCAATGCCAGTAATTAAGCTAAGTGTCAGGCCTTGTTTTTTGTCGGTACCCCACCTAAGTTGTGAGATCTCTGATGTATAGTTGGGTGCACCGAACTGAGCCATGCCTTCATAAAAAGGGGGGGGCGGAGGAGTAGCAGACCCAGCATCCTTCAATGAATGATACGTTTAGAGTGTGTAGGGTTTGTATGGAGGCATTAACTAGACTTAGAATCATGGAGGCAGGCGGTGATGGTCCGTGGAGTATAGTGGGGCGAAAAAGAGTGGTGTTAGAGAGAGGGGGGATTGCTGTGTATGCCAGATTGCCCCCACAAACAAAAACTTGCCCTAGTGGGGGGTACAGGGGGTCAGAGGTATTCGTCCAGGAAGAGCAATTGGGGGGCAGGGAGGACCCAACATTGAGAGTAATAGAGTTATGGGGGGTAATTCCGGCGTAGCAAGGGGAGGGGAGAGCAAAAGGAATGCCGGGCTGAACCTTAAAGTATTTAAAACCAAACCCATTCCAATTCCCAGGAATACCCTTCTATAGACAAGGTGGGAAACCTGTGACTAGTCCTAAAAAGTTAGTGTCTCTGAAAAAGAGTCCCATTATTATCATAGTATAGTCCATCATCTTTAAACATGTGAGAAATATTGCCTTGGATGATAAATTTGGTTATTGTCTCACTCCATGACATCACCCTTAACCATGGTGGATTCCTGACGAATGCCCATCTCTGTTGTTCCTTCGGTGCTGGGTCGATGGACGCAGTGTTCTTGAGTGTCATGATAAGTACGAGAAAAATGAAAGGAGTCATCGTGACCTAGTTGATTAAGCTTCTCCAGAAGTTTTTTCATCTGCCACCGATAGCACCTCCTCACTTCCTGTGACCGCTTCACCTTGGCGGTTGTCCTCTATCACTTTATTCTTTTCACTGGAACCCAAACTTCTTTATTATCATCTGTTAAAACACAAACATACCCTTTTCCCCATGTTAACACTGTATGAGGACCAAATCAATTTTTATTCTCATCGTGCCTCATTACTGGCTGCTTTCAGGGCACTTATTATTGCTGATTCATTCTTTGCAGACTCCTTATTAGGAAATGTTAAGAATTTCATAGCAGCCATTAAGCCATCATTATAGAATTTTAAATAATTTAGAGTATAAACAGCCAATTGTGAATTTATCAACTCCTGGTCCAACTCCTCCTTTTTCTTATTGCAAGTAAGTTTTCAGGGAGAGATTTGCTCGTTCCACTATAGCTTGACCAGTGGGATTATGGGGGATTCCAGTGACATGTAAAATGGAAAATTCCACCATGAACTGTTCGATGGCTTTACTGACATAAGCTGGACCATTGTTTGGTTTAATGCTTTTTGGTACTGCATGATTTAGAATGTGACCGAGTGTGTGTGATATAAAATATTGCTGTTTTGGCCCTTATTGGTAGTTGAACTTCCATAGTTATCTGTTTAATACTATCTGCCCTATCAGGAATATAGGCTGACTCTACTCTAGGTATCAATGGTACTGTATACTTTCTGTCTGTGATGATATTGCAAGGTTCTTTCACATATAATAATGCTTGCAATACTGCATATAATTCATTTTGTTGTGTAGAAGTAAATGTTGTTTTAAATTTATGCATCTCCTTTTTAGATGGAATATACATAGATGCCCTAAAATTTTTTGTTGCATCTGTAAAAACATTAACTCCCTCTACCAGTGAGGAAGAGCATTTGTCGGTCCAAGACCATGGCCACGTGGCAAATTGCCACCCAGAAGGAATTGGGAACCCGTGTTGGAGATTCTGATTAATCAATATCTGCCATTCCACAAACTCTTGTATGCAGTTCTCTGTTTGTTGACTTGTATACATAGTTTATATTGTGTTAAGTTGTGAGGGTTCTGTCCTATTAACATCCTTACTCTCTTCACTGCCTTATGTATGATTTGGGCTACCAGCACAGCATAAGGCACACAAGCTCTGTTCTTTATCTGAGCCAAATGTACCCACTCAATAATCCCTTGTTTTTGATGTAAAACTCCAGTGGGAATTTTTTCAGTGAATAAAATTGTTACTTTCAAGTCCTGTGATTCTAATATCCTGCTAATAGTACACCCCAGAACCTTTTTCTGCACTAATTTCAAACATTCCAGTGCTTCATCTGTCCATTCTCTGCATGAGTTCAATTGAGAAGGACCTTTCAATAAATCATATAATGGTTTCATTTGATCAGTTGTAATTCCCAACTGTGGCCTACACTACTGAATTTCTCCTATCAATTTCTGAAAGTCATTTAAAGTTGTAACCTTTGTAGAATCTATGATAGGTGACTTCAAACTTAAGCCTTACCACCTTACATCATTGTTTCACAGGCTAGTTTCTCCTTCTCTGATTACATTTACTCTGAAAAAGAAAACCTTTTAGAAATTAAGTTGTTAATAAGTTCAAATACTAAATTTAACTTTTGCTTAAGCCAAGGAATGACTACAAGTTCAGATTAAAAGAGCAAGATCTTTCCTGCTTCATAGACCATTACATATTAATTTATCAATACATTGTCTTGAAAATGAAAATTTAAAACCGTTTAAAATTTCTCCTGTTGTTAACAGTCACTAGACTTTTACAAAAAATTAGTTGAAAACTTTCAAAATAATAATTCTCTTCTCTTGATCTAATCTGGAATGATAAAAGTTACAATTCACTGTAGACCCAGCTGAATGATAGTTGGGACTGCAGGGCAAAAATCTTAATGGTTCCATCCTTTACTCAAGTAAATTTTACTTCTGTGTCCACTCCTTAAGAACTTCTTTGAATGAGAGAGTTTTTGAATTCCTCAGCTGAAGGGAGGGAGACTTCTGGACAACTGCCCAGTGGCGCCAAGTCTGTTCCATTCTGCTGGAGAGTTTCAAAAGCTTTATCTCTGCTGAGGTGTCCCTTTAAGATTTATGCATATTTCCAATTTGCCCAGTGCCAAACAATACAACAAATCCTGATCTGTTTTAAACATCCAATTAGGAGTGACACGTTTCACTTAAAATGTGACCAGAATAACTACCTTTTGGTTACTTCTCATTATACAAAATACTTTTCTTTTAGGTGAGATTTAGGTGAAAATGCTGATCATCCTGCACCAGATCTCATCTCGTCTCTCTCCACCCTCACAATTTGGCCAGAATTGGAGGGAAGAGAGTAAAGCGAGAGAGAGTTTAACCAAAACTTTCAAATAATACCCAAAACTTTTATGCTTTCCTTAAACTTCATATCCATGTTGTTTTCCTAATGGGCTTTGATTAAAGCCCCCTTTAAAACTGCACAGACACTATGTCCCTGCATTTCCCATCCAAGACTACACCTTCCAATCACATAAACTAAATAATATAAGATTAGTTCCTCTCTTTCTCTCTCCCATACTTCTCCCCGATGCTGCAGTCATCAGAGAGAAGGGAGGAGGGGGAGGGAAAGAGATAACATTCCAAGGTCCAGCCACCCTGGAGCTGACCGTAATAACTCACAAACACACGCACACAGAACATGTAAAGACAGAACACATATACAGACAATAAAAGAATCCAAAATACTGAGAAAAAATTGTCAGAAATCCTCTGTACACATTATAACTCTGGCTTAATTTCTATCACTGTGTAACTAAGCCTTGCATAAGATTCCCTGTCTAGACTTTCTCCCATACAAGACTGCTCTTTTAGACTTATTCCTGCAACTTTTTACTACACCACAGATATGTGCTGAGTGCCAGAAAAATCATAGAAGTCTTTCTTCTTAACCCTTATTCCTCTCTCTCCAAGGAGTCGTTTCAAATTCTGAACGAAAAGTTGCTCCTTAGAGAGTTGTGATCCCATGGTTGCGATAGACGTGAACACTTACACTTACCTTAACGGGGTCCGGACGAACTGGGACGTCTATCGCGGCAGCAGACCAGCTTTTGGGGTCACCCCACGTTTGGGCGCCAATTGACCCGTCCTGCAGGCCAAACAGACGTGGGTGACCGAAACCGGAAAGCGCCGGGGGAGCAAGGCTCGAGGGAGGTCTAAGAGACCTGGGGACAAGATCACAAAGAGGAAGGAGACCGAGGCATAGTTGGTAGCAGGCAGTCTCTCTTTATTGCACCAGGGGAGGGTTTATATAAGCAATCACTACAAAGTCATATCCTGGGGGTGGAGTTTTTCATCTCATTGGTGTGAGCCCCTCCAGACCAAACCAAAAAAGGGCACGATTCCCTATCCCAGGTCGTATTCCCTTCTGGTTGGTTGGTGGCTGCTTAATCTCAGACCAGGAAGTCTTTCTAGCGCTGGGCTGGCAGAGCCACGTGGGCAGGTCAGGACTTCCTAGTACTCTCTTCCCCCCAGGAAGGGCTTTGGTCCATTGTGCCCTTAACAACTAAGAAGAGGGAGAGGATAGTAACTGACAATTCAGTCTCCAGTCTCCGGCAGTATATAAGTAAGAAGATTTCTGTAGTGGGTAACCAGAACATTTTCCAGGCTCCATAATTCATTATGTTACCATTTTCTTTAATAGGGGACTAATTAATTAAATCATAAAATGTATGCATTTAGCCTGTTGCCTTTTCTCTAACCAAGTTTTCAGGTCAACAGTTGACATAGGAAGAGGCATTCCCTGAGTTTCCTTCAGAGAGAACAAAAGAGATTATCACAAAATTTATATTAAATATTATAACCTGACACCAGTTTTTTAGGTAGTACACACCTTTCTCCACTCCAGGTACTAAGGATCAGTGGCATCGACCTCCATGTTTGTCACACATGAATCTCCATCTCGTGATGCTGCATGTTCACTAGTTCCCACCACTGCCCCCCAACCCCCATTCCTTGAGCGCTGTCCCTCCTTGTCTCAAAGTCTCCTGATTTCACCAGCTTCCTTCAAGAAGCCTTGCTTGGTCCATTATCTGTTTATTTCTTCCAATTTACTTTGTATATAGATTTTATGTAGGAAACAAGGAATCAAATAGTTTTTTGAGTCTGCTTAGTGTCAGACACAAACACTTTACAAATATTATCTCATCAGATCCTAACAACCCTGCAAGGTCCTAATGATGGGGGAAATTTGAAACCCTATAAGGAGAGATCTTTGAACTTCCCCATGCTAGAGTGGGCATCTGGCCCACTCTAGCACATCCGGATTACTTCATCCCATTTAGGCTCCTCTCTGTTAATTCCAGACCACCTCATGATACTTGCCACTGCCAGATCCCATCTGATGAAGTTTATTGGTGCTCAGGGTGATCAGGACCCCAAAATACCGACAGTCCGGTCATGCTCGAATGAATTCGACTCAAGCTTTCTTAAAGCCAAAGAAAACAAAGTTTATTAAGGATTCACCAAATTGCATGCTTTGTAAGGAGCCTAAGTATTTGTAACACTTGTATTCACAAGCAGGCCAGATAGAATCCCAGCTAGATAGAGTCTGAGCTAGATTGAATCTGAGCGCCTTCATGGAGGCAAGATGAAACTTAAATACAGAAAACAGTATGGTGGGGGGGGGGGTGTGTATCTGGTAGTCCAGGGTGATAGGAGGAGGGGTTTAGGAAGGGTCTTGAGAAGAAGTCAAAGGCTGGAAATAGCTGGAGGCTATCAGGAGATATCAGACAATAGCGGGGTTGGGTGTGAAGCAGGTGGGGCAATCTAGAGATCTTGATAGGGGCAGTTTGGGAATGGGGTTTTGATAGGATCAAGGGTGGGGAGTGCAGCAGAGACCTGAAATGATAACGAAAAGCCCAAGGGCTTCCCAAGATTGCCAGAACAAATGTGAACATTAGATTTGAGTAACAAAGGCCAGATTAAGTGGGGAGATTCAAGGGAAGCTCCCAGAGCCTGAACCCCATCAAATCCACATCATCTCCTACTCTTTCTGTATAAAAATTTCAGTCTCAACCTCATCAAATGCAGATTCTTGATATGTTTCCCACTTGTATCGGTGTCACAAATAGTGCAGACTCACTAGGCATCTGACTGGCTTCTACTGGTGACACAATAAACTTGCTACTTGGACTGAAAGGTCTGAGTGGTTGAATTTTTTGAGGACCACCCCCAACTGTGCCCTTGGATTTCAGGATCCCTACAACACCTAGACTGCAAGACTTTACAATGGAGTAAAACTAAGGCAAACCACTTGGTGTGAGGCAAGACTTGGCTGATTGAAGGCCAATCAATCTATCCCCAATATTTCCTACTGATTTTGCCTTCTTTGGGTGTGGGGGTCAGGTAATTGTTTGCAAATTGTCCATTTTCTTTCTCCATTCTGGGAATCTCGAGAGCCTACCAATTGCCTAGAAAAGATCCGATGTTTAACAAAAACTTGTTGACTTAAATACTTGACCAAATCCTTAAGAATGTTAGCTCCGTATGGGAAGGGGTACCTGGATTGGTAATCCCAAATCCTAACACAGAGCCTGGCATGCAATCTGTGCTTGCTGAATTGACATGATGGAGTACCTGGACGATAAGGATTGGAGTCATTTTCTCATTTTTAACTTATTTAATAACTTAAAACTTGCACCAATGAAATGACATCAATTCAGTTGAATATATTTTCCAAGTTGTCACCTTACATAGAAAGGCATTTGCCCACCTATGATTTTAACACTCTAGATGGATTGTTGTCTTTTAATAAAATATTTATAAGAGAACATTTTGTTCCAGTAAAGAACCAAGTTGCAGCAGATGGCCTGCATCCCTACAGGGTTCAGTGAAGTGATTGAAGAAAAGAGTCACGGGAGGCGAGAAAACATAGACCAATTCTGTTTATTGATCCGAGGGTTAGGGTATACATAGAGAAACTGCAAGTCTACATGACATTGTGCTTGTCTCCTGTCCCAGTGGTTTGGTCAGTCTTATTTTCTTTAAAGGCTATTAGCCTATAGGACATCTATTTTACATATCCCTTGTTTTCTGTAGTTCCCACGTCATGGGGGACCATTCCAGATGATAATCAGCACAATCTCAAAGAACAGTTTCCCCCAAGGTATGTCCTGATCTTGTCAATGGCACTCCACCCTGGCCCTCAACACCAAGTGAGTATCAATTAACTGGACAATGGCTAAAGAAATTATAGCATGTTAATATTTAATATAAATTTTTAGACTTTAGTAAGGGCCAAAGTTTGAGGTAAGAAGAACCTGGACCTAATAGTCCTCCTTTGTTTAGAGGAGGCCTTTTGATGTCAAGCAAATGGGACTTCCTTATCAGACCCTTCTTCTAGCACCCTAGTGATAAAAGAAAAACACAGATACCTTGGGTTGTAACTTCAGCTTTGTCAACTCTGTTAAGATAAACAACTTCAAAGGCCTGTTTAGGACAGAATGTCTGTAATCTGGGTGATGGGACTTTTTCCTTATCTTAAATCACAAAGGCATGCTAGGGAAAGAAGATGCCCATAGCTGGGGTCATAAAACCCAATTGACACCACTTTGTTTACAATATGTTTACCTAAGACAACTCTTTTCTCAAGGCAAAATGTATATAAGTGAGAAGATTTCTCTACTGGGTATCCAGAACATTTTCCTGGCTCCATAATTCATTATGTTATCATTTTCTTTAATAGGGAATTGTTTAATTAATTAAATCATAAAATGTATGCAGTTAGCCTGTTGCCTTTTCTCTAACCTAGTGTTCAGGTTAACACATATGAATTCAAAGGAATATTACTGAAGAATAATGACAAACATCAGGATTTCACTGGAAACAACTGTATTTTTAGGGAATTCATCACAATAAGTAAATTTGGATGTTTAATGAGGTCTCTTACACTGCAAAATCTAATGAGATCTTGAGCAAGAGACTTAACCTTGTTAGATCCCTAAGTTTTACTACTTCCAGCAAGATTTTTCCAATGTTTACTTAAGTAGTGTTCAAATCCAGGGAAAACTATTGAATATCACAGTAACAATTCTGTCTTCCAACCACTGCCTCCAAAGAGGCCAAAGTTGCTCAGTTTTATGAAACCAAAAACTGTAAAATATTCTTATAGGGAAAAGATGTGGGAGGGTGACATTCTAGACAATCAGTCCAAACATGACCTGGAGCTGAGGCTCAGATCCTAAATTTCTTCCTGCAAAATTAAGACTCAAATTTAAGAAATCAGGGAAAACCATTAGACCCTAAAGATACGATTGAAATAGCATGGCTTATGGAAAGGAACTGGAAGAGATGCACAGATTTAGGGGATTAGATCTGGTAGACAGAGTGCCTGAAGAGCCACTGACAGCGATTCTTAATATTGCACAGGAGGCAACACCTAAATATATTTCAAAGAAAAAGAGCAACAAGACACAATGGCTGTCTGGTGAGGCCTCACAAGTAGCTGAGGAAAGAAGGGAAAAGCAAAGGGGAGATTTCTCCCAATGAACTCATAATTTGTGAGAACAGCAAGGAGACATAAGGTTTTCTTACATCAGCACTGCAAAGAAATAGAAAACAAATGAATGGGAAAGACAAGGGACCTTTGCAAGATAATTTGAGCTATCAAGGGAGTTATTTCCTGAATATATGGGCATGGGGACTTCTGGAGCCAAGGCGAGGCACTCATTTGTCTAGGCTCTTCCAGATTCCCTTGAAAACAACCTTGCAATAATGACTCAGAACCAGTTTTGGAGCAGTGAACCATATTACCAGTCTAGGACAGCTTGAAAGGTGACTCACTACACTGGGAGAGTGCAGTTAAGTGAGGAAGCCAGTGACAGGTTTCACCCTGGGATGTCATAGCACATGTTGGGGAAGTCATGAGAAACCTTAGGGTTTCTGAGATAAATTCAATCTTTTTTTTTGAGCTTCATGCACTATATGACATATACTATGTCTAGTGAGGTCTGTGCAGCAGGTAGAAAACACTGATCACTAATTAGATCTCTAAGTTTTATCTCTAGCAATATTTCTTCAATGTACACATTTTGGAATACACAAAAAATTGAGATTCAGGTGATGACTTTCCTACCATTACTGCTTTTATAAGGCTTCCTTGCATTGTGAATACTGTGAAGCCTACTGACCTGCCTCTTCCAGGAAAAGGCTGGTCCTCACTGAGCACATTGATAAGTCTTTTCCCCACGAGGAATTCTTGATGTAAAGGAAGAGATGATCTCTGGTTGCAGACCTTTGCAGAGTCCAGACAGGGCTAGATCATAAAGTGAAACTTCTGCTGTCTACAAGCTCTATAATGCATCTGAATGTCTTTCCACATTCATTATGGGAATAGTTTCCCATGGGAATTCTGATAGGAAATGTCAGAATTACATAAGTAATGACTTTAGCTTGAACACTTTTCATACCGATTGACTAATTACATATGTCTTCTAGAACAGATTCTCTGACGTGAGAGAAAAGAATGTATCTCCCATATACATAATTATTCAATTAGGACTAAGGCTTTTTCCCCATCTCCTCATTCAGAAATTGGCCAGTATAGGTGATTCAGTCAGTCTTTGAAGGGCAGCACTGATGATCAGATGAAATCTTGGGCAAGACCTGGGAAAATTTAGATGTGACCAAAATGTAAAGAGTTTTTATTATAGGTGAATTTTGGCCCATTGTGTTTTAGTGAAACAATTCTGAGGGGAATTGGACCCCTGTGGTCTAGACTGCACTAAGTAATGGTGATCTGGCTAGAAATAAGTCTCCTTGTCCAAAACTGAGTGAAGATTCAGGTCCCTCCCACCCAGTCCCTCATTAGATTAAGTCCAAATCTCATAATACTCATTCTCATTAAGATTTAAGTAATCAGGATTGATTTCTGTCCCAGGCTGCGGGACAAGAAGGCGGACCCTGGAAGAAAGGAGAGGGTGGGGGACAGGAGACGCGAAGAATGGAGACAAGACAGGCTTTCTGATCAAGTCCTGTTTATTGAGGGGTAGGGTAGCAGTAATTATAGTGGTGAAAGAGGGAGTAGGGTGTTTATAGTAAGCAGCAATGGGAGGGGTAGTAAGATGTTTCAAATATTTTACAAGAGCAGGACGTTTGCTCCCAGAGGCAGTTCAGACCTTTATCTTGATAATAAATAGCCATGGCTCCCCACAGATTTCTGCCTATAGGTAACTCCCTCTTAGCTAAGGGAATATAAGTTTTGAGAGGTCTCCATGATTCCTATTTAGTTGGTAAGAGATAGCTAAATGATCATTGTTTTACAAATTATAAATGAGCCATAATTAAATAATTACCCAGAAACAATGTCTCCTCAAATTGGCTTTCATCAGATTTGTATAAAAAGGTGACAGTGTTTATAAAAGGCTCAATTATATTAAACAACTCTCCAGTATGAATTCTATTATGTGCACCGAGTAGGAATTCTAGTTCTGAAAGCCTTTCTACACTCTCGCTGAAAGTCTTTCAACATTCATTACATTCTTAAGGTTTCTCTCCACTGTGGACTCTCTGATGTAGAACAAGGGAGGAACTAGAACTGAAGACCTTTTCACATTAATTACATTCATAAGGTTTCTTTCTAGTGTGGATAATCCGATGTACAGCAAGACTGGAGCTAGAACTGAAAGACCTTCTACACTGATTACATTGATAAGGTTTCTCTCCAGTGTGGATTCTCTGATGGACTCGAAGACTGGAGCTAAACCTGAAAGTCTTTCCACAGTGATTACACTCATATGGTTTCTCTCCAGTGTGGATTCTCTGATGGGCTGCAAGACTGGAGCTACAAGTGAAAGTCTTTCCACATTGCTTACATTCATAAGGTTTCTCTCCACTGTGGACTCTCTGATGTCGAGCAAGGTAGGAGCTAGAACTGAAGACCTTTTCACATTGATTACATTCATAAGGTTTTTCTGCAATGTGGATTCTCTGATGTGCACCAAGTAGAGAGCTTAGTCTGAAAGCCTTTCCACACTGATTACATTCATAAGGTTTCTCTCCACTGTGGATTCTCTGATGGACTCGAACACTGGTGGAACACCTGAAAGTCTTTCCACATTGATTACACTCATACGGTTTCTCTCCAGTGTGGATTCTCTGATGGGCTGCAAGAGTGGAGGTACACCTGAAAGTCTTTACACATTGCTTACATTGATAAGGTTTCTCTCCAGTGTGGATTCTCTGATGTACAGCACGAGCCGAGCTAGACCTGAAAGTCTTTCCACATTGATTACACTCGTATGGTTTCTCTCCAGTGTGGATTCTCTGATGGGCTATAAGATTGGACCTAGACCTGAAAGTCTTTCCACATTGATCACATTCATATGGTTTCTCTCCACTGTGGATTTTCTGATGGTCTGCAAGACTGGAGTTAGACCTGAAAGACTTTCCACATTGATTACATTCATAAGGTTTCTCTCCAGTGTGGATTCTCTGATGTATGATAAATCTACAGCTATTTCTGAAAGCCTTTCCACATTGATTACATTGGTAAGGTTTCTCTCCAGTGTGGATTCTCTGATGGGCTACAAGATTGGACCTAGACCTGAAAGTCTTTCCACATTGATCACATTCATATGGTTTCTCTCCAGTGTGGATTTTCTGATGGTCTGCAAGACTGGAGTTAGACCTGAAAGACTTTCCACATTGATTACATTCATAAGGTTTCTCTCCAGTGTGGATTCTCTGATGTATGATAAATCTGCAGCTATTTCTGAAAGCCTTTCCACATTGATTACACTGGTAAGGTTTCTTTCCAGTGTGGATTCTCTGATGTACCGCACAAGCCAAGCTAGACCTGAAAGTCTTTCCACATCGATTACTGTTTGTGAAAGGCTTTCCACATTGATCACATTCATGAAGTTTCTCCAAATGGGTTTTCTGATGTAGAGTAAGATGGCCTTTAAATCTGAGTGCATTTCCACAGGGATTACATTCATAAGCTTTCTCAACATTGTGGATTTTCTGAGGTTGAGTAAGACTGGAGCTCTGTAGGTATGCCTTTTCACATTTATCATATTCATAAAGTTCCTCTTTAGTCTTGATGCTCTGATGTACAGCAAGACTACAGCTGCAACTCCCAGCCTTTCCCCACAGACTGTATTCAGGAGGTTGTCTCTCACTGTCAATAATGTGATGAATAAGGAAGGATGAGTGTGCACTAAAATGTACACCACATTCATGAAACTCATGTGGGTTCTTTCCTGTGCGAATTTTTTGACAGTAAATCAGGGAGGACTGTTGACTCATGTTTTTCCCACAGTGATGACAACCATAAAGTTTATCTCCAGGGTGGACTTTCTGAAATACAGCACAGATTTGTCTCCTAGTGAAGTCACAGGCACCATCACTCATGAGGTTTTCTAGGTGTGTTTCCTTCACAGAAATACTTAGCTTTTCAGTAATCTCTTTCATTCCAGGTCTAATCATTCCTTCTGCAAAAAAATAAATATTGAAACATATTTACAGAGACACATGTACACACACACACACACACACACACACATAATTATAAAAACTTCCTTCCACCAGAAGAAAAGTAAACTGACATACATGATACTTCTTCAGGTAAAGATAAAAGTCTTCCAAGTTAAACTGACACAATCACAATGTTTGAAAATGCCACTACTTCAGGTTTGCAGAATAACTTGAGTTGGAAAGACCTTCTCAGACAATTACATTGGATCCTCAGAAACACCTGTGAAACTGGCAGACTCAGAGTTCTTGCTACAACCTCAAGTCAGGCCATGAACTCTGAATGGCTGCGTTACCTGAAAAGCATCCCTGCAGGTGAGATTGGATCACCAAGCCTGCAAGTGGGCATGTTCTGTTCACAGAACTGGATGGCCCTTCTCCATGGCACTTACTTTTGTTCAAATTTTTTTTAATAAAATGTTTTATTTTTGCATGTTTGATGTTTTTCTCCCTATTACCTGAGACACAAAAATATTGAAATTAGGCCAAATCATAAGCATACAATGGGGCTTTAAACTCAAGGGAAAAGAAGAGTCAATCAATGGAGGTGGCAAACTCCAAATTTTATATGGACTGAAAAACCAAAAATGGAGATGACTCACTTGATTGCAATACTGGCTGTACTGCAGATCTCTGGAACTGATTCTGCAATATGTCTGAGGTGTACCGGGATTTGTTTTCACTCTTGCTTTGATTTTTAAGCTTTTTTCCCCTAATTCTACTCTCTGTAATCTATTACACTCCCTCCTTGAGTTCCCCTTTATTCCACTGTATCCCATTGACCTAGATGTCTTTCCACTCCCAAACACTCTCCTTTCCCTGGATCACTTAAGACCAAGGTTCCTGATCTGTTGTTCCTTCTCAACCATTTCAATGTTCCTCTGACAGACTGACAGCTCCTTGACCTCAGGGACTGCCTTTTCCCTTCCTAAAACTTGCTGAGATGCCTAGGAAACTGGTGGTGCTTAATCCATGCTTATTGACTGACAGGACCCATGGCTGACACCAGGCCCCAGTTCTGCCTCAATCCCTATGTTCTGTTCTCTGCCTTATCTGGCAAATGCAGACCTGTTTCTCACTCTTTCACTTTATCTCCTATTTGAGTGAACTTTGTCTGGTTCTAAACATGATGGGACCTGAGTATGCCCAGAGAGAACACTGCAGAGGGAGAGACTCTTTTTAGGCTCCTCAAGCATCTCATACTAAGGGACACCTAGGAATTTCTAATTAGCACTTGGCCAAACTGAGAGCGCCTGTCAGCTCACTGAATCTGGCCAACAATTCTCCAAGAAGGCGCCACAGGCTGGGCCTTGGAGATCAAGGGAGGGACAAAGGTTGATAGTTTAGGTAAAGCATATCCTTGGATTAATTCTAAATGAGGCAACAACCTTTGCCACTACTTAGATGCTACTGAATGGAAAGAGCTGCCTGGGTCAACTACAATTTTGGGGTATTTAAATTCCGGGTGGACCTCACAGTGGCAAGGGAATCCTTTGAGTCCCTTTGGGTAGTTAAGTGGTGCAGTAGGTACTGATTAGGAAGACTGAAGTTCAAATCCAGCCTCACACACACTTACTAGCTTTACTTCGCAAGTCACTTAGGGCTCTTGCCCTTGATTTCCTTGCCTACAAAATGAGCCTGAAAGGCAAATGGGAAATCAGCATCTTAACCAAGAAAACTCCAAATGAGGTCATAGTGAAACAGAAATGACTGGAAGGACTGAAAACCATGACCCGACTCCCTATCTCCTTCACCACAGCAGCTTTCCCAAATGTCTCTGATTTGTTTGCTCCCACTGTCCATCCCTCTACTCACCTTCTCAGTGGAGAAATGTGCCTTCTATTTTTTCTTTGAAAAAATTAGATACTTATCAAGGGCTATCTTCTCCTCATTTTCCATCCCTGAAGTGACCTTTTTTTTCTCTTTGATGTCACTCTCAGATGAAATGATGCCCCTGCTACCGAAAGCAAACTCCTTTCCATGAGTAAATCATCCCATTCCAGGACATCACCTTCCTCAGTATGCTGCTCCTCCAGTGTTCCCTTTTTCCACTACTTTCCAGTCTCCCCCACACTAATGACTCCTTCCCTACTGCTACAAACCACTTCTTCCTAATGCTCAAAACATGGTCCTTTGATCCATTCAATCCCAGAGACATTTTTCCATGATCTTTCTTCCATTTCTTGGCTAAACATCTGGAAGTGCCCAGTTACAACTGGAGTCACTGACTCTCTTCCCCGAAATTCTCAGCAGTCTAGCTCCTAGTTTCATTGTTCAACTGAAATTCCCCTCTCTAAAATTACCAAAAACATCCACGTTGTCAAATCCACGGCTCATTTCTTCATCTTCATCTTCATCTTTCTTTCCTTCTCTACAGCTTTTCCCAGTCACTCACCTTCTCTCTCTCTCTCTGGGATTCAGTGACACTAATCTCATTGTTCTCCAAACCAAACTCATTCTCTTTCCTCCAACCCTCCCATCTTCCTACTTTCCTAATGCTCTCCAAGGAATCCTCCCATTAGAGCACGTTCATAAACGAGGTGTCATGCCTTCCTCACTGACTTTCCAAAACACTTCTGTCCCCCATTTTCAATCTGCTCCTAAGTCCTCTGATTGCACCCAGATAACATCTCTTCCATAACACCCCTTCTCTCCCAACACTTCTACTGTCTTGGTTCAGGTCCTGAACACCACACAACAGAGCTATTTCAACTGTTCCAGTTGCTCCAAGTCTCCCTCCACTCCAGTCATTCCACCACTCTCTTACAAAGATCATCTTCCTAAAGTTTTTGACTGACCATATCACCACATCCTCAACAATCTCCTGGGGCTCCCTAGGAAAAGGATCAAATATAAAATCTCTTCTAAGGCTGTTAATCACCTACCCTCTCTCTTTACATAGTCTTCTCCTATTCTTCTAAATTTTCTTTCCTTTCACATCCCAACCAAACATGCTATAATCCAGTGGTATGGGCCTCACATCTATTCTTTAAAGAGGGCACTCTGTCTTCCAAATGTTTGGGTTTTCCAAACCATTTCCAGACATAGAAAGCCATCCTGCCTTCCCTGAAGCCCCAACTAGGGTTCACCTTCCACAATAGGCTTTCCAGTCCTCCTTCACTACAGTACATTTCCTCTCTCAGTAACATCCAATCTGTCTTGTCCATAACAGGTTTCTACAGGACTGTTGGCATGGCATCTGTCCACCCAGTCTGAGAATACCAGGAGAGCAAGGGATGTTCCTTGCATCTCTTCATGTTGCTTAACAGATGGTATGACACATAGCAACAACTTTCTACGTCTTTATTGACGAGAAAAAATGCCTTAGATAGAAACCATATTTAAAAGCCTATCCCCCTTTTGCACTTTCAGGGAAGTTCCATGCCCCCAGATTCTAAACAATGCACTTTTTTTTAGGATCATAGATTTATCAGTAGGAGACAGCTTAACTGCATGATATCTAACTTCCTAATTTTACGGAAAAGGAAACTGAGAATCAGTAGAGTTGTGACTTGTGCACAGACTCACTGCTAAAAGTCTCTGACAAAGAATCCCAATTCAGGTGCTCCTGCCCCCAAATCTAACACTTGCTTTGCTACCACCAAGAGACAGAGCTCTCATGTGCCTTCTTTTACCTCACTCACCTGGACAGCAGCTCCTCAGGCCTTCTTCTTCCAGCATCAATGGCACTTCCTTTTCCTCCAAATAAGAAACCAAATATTCTCTGGGAACTGGAAACCCTGAAAATGTGGAAAAAGGAATGAACATAGAGAAATACTTAGAATTTAGTTCTCTTTAGGGAAAACAGTGTATATACAAAGCTACTCCATTTTGAGAATCATTCCTTCATGTTCACAAACCTCTGGCTTATTCTTCCATTAATGCTTGTAATGCAAGTAACCAAAAAGGATGGGCCAGACTAGCTTTGAGCTCCAGCAAATTAGAGCATGATGGATCAGCTCTGGCTCTGCCTCCTCCTCAACTCCTCATTCCATGAAACCTATAAAAACCTGGTTACTGTTCATTCATCAAGTCATTGCTCTTCTGGTGAGATTCTCCTTTTGGGGAACGTAATGAACCTTAGGTAGTCAAATTCTAACTCTTGGCCAGCATCTAATTCCTGCCATTGACAGGGGCATGCAATCAAGGAGAAAAAGATGGTGGCCAGAAGTGCTTAAGCATGATTTTCACAGCATTTCTTTTTGAGACCTTTGGGAAAACATGGGGGAGAAGATCATGGAGCCAGTGGAGAATCAGAAAATTTGGTCATGGTGCACCTTCCTGAAAGGAGGCACTCACTGCAGAGTACCCATTATCCAGAAATTAGAGGCAACTGGTAGTGCAGTAGGACAAGGCCTGGGAATAGACTGAGGAAAGCCAAGGTTTAAATCCACCCTCAGACAGTTATTAACTGTGTGTCTGGAAAAGTCACTTAACCCCTGTTTGCTTCAGTTTTTTCAAATACCAGATGGGGAAAATAATATCAGCTAATAAGATAATATTGTAAAGAAAGGACATAACACAACAGCTGATGAACAGCAGGTGAAGAGAAAAGCAAAGTGCCCTCTCTCCTTTACCAGCACCTGTACTGAAATGGACGGACCGAGAATTATTCAGAGGCAAAATCAATTAGGAATTTCAAGAGCGTCTTTATTAGCCAGGCTGGCGGCTGCCTCATGTAGAGACCCAGAGGAGACAGCCCTGAACTGAGGTTGGTGAGTGCATTTTAAGCATTTTGGTGCTACTCGGTACAGCCTTACAGTTTCCACACCAAACAGAGTTTTGACAGAGCAAGAGGGGGGCTTGTTGCTAGGCAAGAGCCCCCAAAACAGAGGGGGTTGTCAGGGTACTGCTAGGCAAAGGACCCCAACAGAAAACAGGTGCCAGGAGAGGTACCCAATCCAAGACTGGTTGTCATTTAACAAAGAAGTAGTTGTCAGGAAGCAGGGGGGCTCAGCAAAAGGTAGTTGCCTGGCAAGAGGGGTCTAACGTTGGTGGCGCACAGGTGGTTACCATGCAAATGGACTAAACAAAAATGACTGTTAACAATTCATCAGATATTTCACAACCCAAAGGGGAATAACGTTTTGACAGGGGCCCAACAAAAACCTGTTACTAGGCAAGTTATCCAACCCTGCCAAGTAACCTAACAGATATCTTCTCAGCCTAGGGGCCCAGGGAGGAATAATGTGCATTTCAGTACTGGGTAGTGGAGGCAATGTAAAGGAAGATTAAGTACAATTGTGTAGCACTAGGCACAACTAGAAATTGTGAGTTACAAATTGATGCTTCTCAGAAAGTAGGATATCCTAAATACTTGGCCCATCCCAAAGAGGAAGAGGTAACAGAGAAAAGCAGACTGAGCACTTTTCAGATATTTGGCAGAGAAAATTAGTGTCCAGGGAGAGGCTGGGCTAAAAAATCCATGGGATTAGTTCTACATCTGAGATGCTTCAACACTGACCTTATCTTAGACCTCAAGCTACCTAAAATTGGCATGAGACAGTTGCAGTAGCAACAATAGAACATACAGGTTATCTTCACAGCAGGCAACAGAAGGACTATATCTTCTGAACGCTGGAGATCAGCACATTTTCCATTCTAGTAATAGATAAATGCTCCAAACTCAGCATACTGAGGAATGAAGATACTTCCTTTGGTAGCAGACTAAGAGTGGCCAAGGAAAATGTCCTTACCCAAGGAGAGAAGGTTGTGGGCATTCTCCAGCATGACCTCCTTGTAAAACTCCTTCTGAGGATGGTCTAAGAGGTCCCATTCCTCTGGGGTGAAGTCCACAGATACATCCTGGAATGTCACCAGCTCCTAAAGCATCAAGAGTCACAAGATTTAGACCTGAAAAAGACTCCAGAATTCAGGCAGTCTAACCCTCACCAAGGGAGAAGAGGAAACTGAAGCACAGAAAGGGGATTTACCTAAAATTCTTATCCTAGTTTACTGAGAATCAACATTTAAAACCACAGTCATTAAGAGCTCCATGAAAACTTGAGAGAAGTATTTGATATGATCAATTGGAATGAAGTGCAGGAACGTCTTACTATGGAATCTGGGACAAAGTGCGTGTTCTGTCTGTGAGATAGAAAGACCAAAGGAAGAGAGAGAAAAGTGAAATTTCTTCCTTATCAGAACTGATAAAAATAATATTTTATCAAGAATACTCAGATTTGTGAGAAGTTGGCAAGTATAGTGTGGGGTGTGAGGGGGAGAACGTTGTTGTTAGAAAAGAGAGGGAAGAAAAAAATCTAGTTAATTTCCTGAGAGCCTGAAACAAAATCTTATCTAGATAAAAACGATTCATAAGATATACTAATTACAACCTAGACCGAACTGAAAGAGATGAGACTTTCCAGCCAAGTGAAGGAGAATTCTGTTATTACACTGTGTCTTGGGGCTGCCCTTTGTATGATCTGTCATGGCCAAAACATCTTATGCCTTTTATTTATGATAGCTTTCATTTGTTAATCAGTTATTATTTCCTTATTAAAGTATTTCCTTATATAGTTGTTCATTTTTGCTGTTCTTTGTGTTCAAAGCAGACCAAAAGGGCATCACTATGTAAGGGTTAAAGTACAATGTGTCTGACCATGGATGATCAGACTCATAGAGGCCAGAAGGTTCTAGCAAAGTCTGGGAACAAACAGTGCACATGAACATTTGGGGTGGACATGCCTCTCAATTCGCTCATCTCACTATTCTTTGAAATACTGCAATTCTGCCTTGCTAGAACAGCACAGCATGTTCTTTGATATTGATAAGCTATGATGGGTGGTCCTTTGCCACTGTCTCCCATGTCTAACCATTGATTCCAAAATTCTTCAGAGACTTTGGGAATATGGCCTTGCTTCTTTGCATGTGTTCTCCATTGAAATGGACGGACCGAGAATAATTTACAGGCAAAATCAATTAGGAATTTTTAGAGCATCATATATTAGCCAGGCTGGCGGCTGCCTCATAGAGAGACCCAGGGGAGACAGCCCTGAACTGAGGTGGGTGAGTGCATTTTAAGGATTTTGGTGCTACTCGGTACAACCTTGCAGTTTCCACAACAGAGTTTTGACAGAGCAAGAGGGGGGCTTGTTAGGCAAGAGCCCCCAAAACAGAGGGGGTTGTCAGGGTACTGCTAGGTAAAGGACCCCAAGAGAAAACAGGTGCCAGGAAAAGGACCCAATCAAAGACTGGTCAGGAAGGGCGGGGGCAGTGCTCAGTAGAAGGTGGTTGCCTGGTAATGGGGGTCTAACACTAGGGGGGCATAGGTTGTTACCATGGAAATGGACTAAATAAAAAAATGACTATTAACAATTCATCAGATATTTCACAAACCAAAGGGGAATAACGTTTTGACAGGGGCCCAACAAAAACCTGTTACTAGGCAAGTTATCCAACCCTGCCCAGTAACCCAACAGATACCTCTCAACCTAGGGGCCCAGGGAGGAATAATGTCCATTTCACCATAAAACAGTCTTTTAGGCAAACATTCTTTTGGCATTTGAACAACATGGCCAGTCCATCAGAGTTGTGCTCCCTACTGTAGAATGTGAAGGACTGGCAATCTAACTTGAGAAAGGACTTCACTGTTCAGTACTTTGCCAGGAGACCTTCAGAGTCTCCCTAAGACAATTCAAATGGGATTCAAAGAAGATTCACAATTTCTCCATTTGCTGCAGTCAGTGGATGGTGCCATGCTGAATGGTGCAGAACCTCTATTTTCTGTTTCTACATTTTTTGAAAAGTATCTTCTCCCTCTACTACATGCCATTTTTTAAATGTTTGTTGTTTCTTAAATTTTAGAGTTCCAAATTCTACCCCTCTTTTCCCTCTCCCCTAATTTAGATAGTAAACAATAAGACATAGATAGGGTGTACCTGTGCAATCACATAAAACATTTCTGCATTAGTAATTTTGTACAAAAAGACTTGGGGGAAAAAAAAAAAGGTGAGAAATAGTATGCTCCAGTCTGCATGGCAAGCAATATCACTCCTTTCTCTGGAGACAGACAGTAGACTTTGGCATTAGTCCTTTGGGCATTTTCCTGGATCACTGCATTACTGAGAAGGGTTAAGTCACTTACAATTCTTCACTGAATCACACACATTGCTGTTACTGTATACAATGTTTTCCTGGTTCTGTTCACTTCAATTAAGTCTTTCTAGGTTTTTCTGAAATCATCCTCCTTGTCATTTCTTATAGCACAATAATATCCCATTACAATCACATACTAGAGATTGTTTAGACATTCTCAAACTGATGGGCATCTCTTCAATTTGCCACTCCTAAGCAACACAAAAAAGAGCTACTCAAAATATTTTTGTACAAACAGGTCCTTTCCTCATTATTTTCATATCTCTGGGCTATAAACAGAACAGTGCTATAGTATTACGGAATCAAAGGGTATGCACACTTTTATAATTCTTTGAGCACTTCCAAATTGTTCCCCACAATAGTTGGATCAGTTCATAACTCCACCAACAGAACATTAGGGTCCCAGTTTTTCCACATCTCTTCAGCCTCCATCATTTTCCATGTTCATCACATTAGCTGATCTGATAAGCATGAGTTGGTGCCTCAGAGTTGTTTTAACTTAGCACATGTCTAATACAAATTTAGAGCATTTTTTTCATGATTATAGATACCTTTGAATGAATATTCTCAAAACTGCCTATTCAAATCCTTTAATTATTTATCAGTTGGAGAATAATGTATAGTTTTACAAATTAGAATCAGTTCTCTATTATTTATGAAATGAAGCCTTTATCAGAGATACTTGTTGAAAAAAATTCCCCAATTCTCTCCATTTATTATAATTTTCATTGCAGTGGTTTTGATTGTGCTAAAATGTTTAAATTTCATATGATCAAAATTATGAATTGTACATTTTGTATTATTCTCTAGAACTTGTTTGGTCACAAATTCTTCCCTTATCCATGCATCCCATGGAATTTTTGCAAAAAATAACTGTGGACTAGAGGAGGAAGATACTGCAAACACATGTAAGAAGGCAGAAATAGTCAATATAGCCTTTCATTCTGTAATAAAATAAGCAAGGATATTGGCTCAGACAACAAAAGAGTCAAACCAAATGGAGATTTAACAATAATATTTATACATTTAATTCTATAGTAATGAAATGAGGGAGACAACTGGGGGCAGAGTGGATAGAATGTTGGAACTGAAGTCAGGAAAATGTGAGTTCAAATTCAGCTTCAGCCTCTTACTAGCTATCTGCTCCCAGGCAGGGGATTTAACTCTGTTTGGCTCAGTTCCCTCATCTGAAAAATGAGCTGGAGAAATAAAAACCCCTCCAGCATCATTGCCAAGAAAACCCCAAATGGGGTCAAAAGGACTTGGAGACGGCTGAATAACATCAATATCAACAACAAAATCATGGAGGTCACATTTCACAGCAGAAGGAATAACAAAATTCATTTGGAAAAATAAAAGAAATACAATAATGTCATGGGGAATGATGGAAATAAGTAAGAATAGGGAAGGAAGAGACATTTAACTACAGTAGTAAACATCACTGGTCATCAACCCTCTGTGGTATTAGGGGAGAAAGAGGGAGTGAGTGAGTGAGTGTGTGTGTGTGTGAGAGAGAGAGAGAGAGAGAGAGAGAGAAATGAATGGGGCAGATTAAACAAGGGAGTTTCAGAATCATCACAACTCAGGAATTTCATGTTTGGTAAAGAGGACAAAAGACTGATTAAGGAAAAAATCCATTTTTGGCTAAAAAAAACAAATACTACTGAGAAAAGTAGAAAGCAGTCAGCAAGGAAATCAGGATTAGACCAGCATCTCATGCAATACTCTACAATATATTCTAAATGGATATTTTGTTGCTGTTCAGTTGCTTCAGTCATATCTGACCCTCCATGGCCACATCTGACGTTTTCTTGGTACAGACCTGATATACTAAGGGGTTAAATAGAAATTCAAAGAATCCACCAATCATGTCCTAAAAAAGATCCAAAATAAAACTGCCAGGAATATTATAGCTAACCTCCAGTTCAAGGAAAAAAAAGAGTACAATTAGCCAGAAAGAAGTAATTCCAATAGCATGGAACTACAGTCAGGCTAACACACAAGTAAGGAACTTATACATTAAAAGTATTCAGAGGGTGTGGAATAGAATATTCACCAAGACAAAGAAACTAGGATGGTGACTGAGAATCACATACCCAGAAAAACTGAACATAATCCTTCAGGGGAAAAAATGTTCATTCAATAAATAGAGGACATTCAAGGATTCCTAATGAAAAGACCAGACCTGAACAAAAATTGGATCTTGAAATACAAGACCGAAGAGAAACAGCAAAAGGTAAACAGAATAGACAAAAGAGATTCAATAAGGTTAAATTGTTTATATTCCTACATTGGAAGATGATAGCTGTTAAGCCTGAAGACCTATTAGACTATTAGGGCAATGAGAAGGAGTATACACTGATAGTATACATTAACTGTGATGGGGTGGAATTCAAGAAAACAAAACTAAGGGTTGAAAAAGAGAACTGCATTCCAACAAGAAGGAAGGGAAAGGTAGCAGTGGATGAATTATCTCACATAAAAGAGGCAAAGAGCTATTACAGTGAAGGGGAACATGGGGGAGGTGGGCACGGAGGTCTTGAGCCTTATTCTTAACAAATTGGCTCAAAGAGGGAATAACATACATGCTTAGATGGGTACAGATATCTAACTCATCCTACAGGGAAGTCAAAAGGGACTTGGATTAAGGGGGGAGGGAAGAGACTGCTAGAAGGAAGGGTAGATTGGGGGAGGCATTGATAGAAGGAAAACACTGGTGAGGAAAGAGGGTAAAAGGTGGAAGAAAGAGAGTGAGAAGGGGAAATAGGATGGAGGGATAAACACAGGTAACGAAACTGTAAATATGAATGGAATTAACTCACCCTTACATTGAATTAATAGATGTAAAATGGATAATTTTGATTGTACTAAATTCAAAAGTTTTTTTTCACAGAAACCAAATCAATAAAATCAAGATTACAAGGAAAGCTGACACCTGGGAAAATTTTACACCAAGTATCTCTCATAAAGATCTCATTTCTCAAACGTATAGAGTACTGAGTCAAATTTATATGAATACAAGTCACAACCCAGTTGATTCATGGTCAAAGGATATGAATAGGCAGCTTTGAAACAAGGAAATCAAAGCTATTTAAAATCATATAACAATTCTCGAAATAACTATTAATAAGAAAAATGCAACTTGAAACAACTCTCAAATTAAAACAAACCTCATACCTATTAAACTAACTAATAAAACAGAAAAGGGAAATAACAAGTATCGGAGGGAAGTAGGAAAACAGGGAGAGTAACGCACTGTTGCTAGATTTGTGAATTGATCCAACCATAGAGAGAGTTTTTCAAACTATAAGAAAAGGGGTACAAAAATGTGGATGTCCTTTGATCTAGGAATAACGATAAGAAATTGCTATCCACAAAAGGTCTTTTTTCAAAAGACAGAAAAGGACCTACTCACACTCTTTCTGTGGTGGCAAAGTATGGCAAATTGAGGAGATGCCCATTGATTGCAGAATACTTTTACAAGTTGTAGTATATGATTGCAATGGAGTACTATTGTGTTACAGAACATGACAAGCAGGATTTCAGAAAAACCTAGAAACAATGAAATGAACTGATGCAGGAGGAACGTTGTAGAGAGCAATGGCAATATTGTTTGATGAGCAATAGTGAATAACTTAGCTATTCGCAGCTTATATAATAAAGTAAGACAATCTGAAAGGATTCTTGATGAAAAATGCCCTTCCCCCCTCCACAGAAAGAACTGATTCAGAATATACACCTAAAGCATACTAGTTTTCACTTGCTTTCTTTTTAGTACAATTTTTTTCCCCATAAACTAATATGGAAATGTTTTACATGATTGCATATGTGAACCTATTTCTGCTTGCTTACCACAATGCAGGAGGGATAAGGAAGGAGGCAGGTAGAGAACTATGACCTCAAAATTTAGAAATAAAAATGTTTTTGCATGTAATTGGGGAAAAATGAAGTATTGTTTTAAAAAAGACTAGCAGCAATGGCAGCTAGGTGACACAGTAGATAGAGTGCCAGGCCTGGAGTCAGGAGGGTCTGAGTTCAAATTTAGCCTCAGACACTTGCTAGCAATGTGACCCTGGGCAAATCATGTCCCACTGTTTGCTTCAGTTCCTCCTATGTAAAATGTGCTGGAGGAAGAAATGGGGAAACACTCCAGCATCTCTGCCAAGAAAACCCCAACGTGTCACACAGAGCCACACAAGAGTAAACAACTGAAAAACAACCAATAGCCATTCCCCAATACATACATGGTTAAAGGATCTGAACAAAAAATGATCAGAAGCAACTGCCAGGTATTCCCAGTCACAAGAAAAAATGCTCCAAACCACATAGAAGAGAAAAGCAAACCAGACCACTGAGAATTCATCTCACACTATGCAAAACTGACAAAAATGACAAGGGCACCAGTCAATGTTTTTAGGAGCTGTGGGAAGATGGGCACACTAATCCATTGTGGATGGAGCTATGGAATGGGAGAAGAGTGTGGCGATCTGAGTTCAAATGCTGCCTCAGACACTGACTATGTGACCCTGGCTGGTAACTCTTTGAAATCTGTTGGCCTGTTTCCTGAACTGTGAAATAAAGCTAAGAAGAGGACCTATACTATGGGGTTGTTGGAAGATGGTCAAAAGAGGATTAGGGGGAGAAAGTAATTCACTGTGCTGGGTTTTTGCCTTTGAGCACTATATCTCTTTGATAAAAACTGAGTGTCTCCTTTAGGACCTCCCTTTCCCCCACAGGAAAAGAAAACTCCCAGAATTTTGAATAGTTCCCCAAACTCAGTCCTTTCCTATATCCTCTCTAAGAAGGGAAGTACTGGGCCCTTAACAAATGCTAAGTAAGTCACAGCTAAAGAAGGCATTCTTTTCTTTGACCTAGTCCAAACAGCTTCAGGTAAAGGCCTCTGAACACGGACAATACTCTTTGTTTATGGAAATGGCCTCTTTGGAAGTCAAGTCTGTGGACAGAATGCACTCACCTGGGGTGGGGGTCTGCAGGGGACAAGGGCCATTCCTTCTGGCTCCACACTCCCAGCCTGGGCCACGTTTTGGTCTTCTGCAGACTGAGCTGGGGAGAGAGAAGGATCCTGAGACAGGAGGCTGGGCTACAAAAGTTACAGGAAGTGAGGCCCTGCCCTCTGGACACAGAGAATGAATCCTAGAGGTAGTGGTCCTGCTTGAAAAAGATGGTCCCACCATCTCCTACTACTCTTCTTTCCCCTTCCTTTCTCCTGTTATTCAGATAACAAGGGGCAGAAGGTGCTTGGGATCCCACATGGGATAAGAGCAATAAGAGCCTCAGTGGCTCCTGAATCAGAGATTTCCCTCTGACTGGGTATGGGACCAGGAACCCACCTCCTGAACTTGCCCCCACACTGCCACCTAGATACTGAATAATGCTTTCAATCCCCTGTTGTGGGGGCCCCCACCCAGCCCAACCCTTCTTAGTGGGTTACCTCGTAATCACCCCAGGCCCTTCTTCTTCACCTCAGGATCACCGTAGGCAATTTGCCTCAATCCCATCTTTACTTTTTCCCCCATAAAAATCAGTCTTCACCAGGGCAAACAGGCAGTTTAAAAAAAAACTCACCCTTCTCTATGGGCAACACAATCAGCCTTGTTTCTGAAAGAAAGAAAAGGCCTGAGGAGCCCAGTTCCTTGGAGGCAGATCCAGGCCTTCACGTGGGCATTTCCAGGTTCACTCAAGCCTTTCACTTTTATTACACTCGACTGGATTCCTGGGTCCCTGCGGGTAAGGAATGAGTGAATTCACAAATTCAATCATAAATCTGGGGAAGGAGTAACCCCAAACTTTTGAGAAGTGATCTCTAGTCTGCAATAGAGTTAGCAGGAGGAAGCTTGTCCAGGAACCAGGCTGGGGAGGCAGGATTGCTCCAGGGGGACCTGGACCTGGACTCACCACAGCGTCAGAGGGGGAGGATGAGACCCAATGGGATGAACAGCCAGCAGGTCTGTGAGGGGCTGGCTCAGACCTACCTGGCACCTGCACCCACAGAGATGGCCTCCAGAAGGCAGAGATCTCAGGTCCAAGAGAAGACCACGTGATCCGAGATCTGAGGAATGAAGGCAGAGGGAGCTCCAGTCCAAGGGCAGAAGGCAGAGAGATCTCCACTGCAGGGAAGAAGGCAGAGATCTCACCAGTTCCGTTTTAAGCCCGCCTACTCTGGGAGGCTCCTCCCAGCCTCTGAGGCCCCTGGGAAGGGCCCTTTCCTCCAATCACACCCAGGGTCAGGCACTCAGGACCCTTTCTCCCTCTCCTCCCCAAGCCCTGCCCTCCATCACCTGGACTGCCTAGGCCACTGGGATGGCCCCTCTTTCACCCTCGCCTCTCCCCAGACCTCCAAACTGCACCCCAGAGCTCGTGTTCCACGTGGGACACCTCCCACCAGGCTCTTGTTCCACGTGGGACACCTCCCACCAGGCTGGTCAGCCCTGAGAGCTCCTCCTCCCCCATCACCCTCCCACGTGTTTCTTATTGGGGGAAAGATTCAGGACTTTAGGAGTTGGGAGGGGGAGAACTAGGCAAAGGCAAGCTGGAGGAGTCCAGGTAAGCTGGGCGTTCACAGCCAAACACAATTTAGTTGGAGAATGGAGGTTGCACCAAATGCAGACTGCAGCACATTCTCCTCGTTTGAATTAAAATGTGGCTCTTTTCAAGTGAGATCCCATCAGGATAATTGGATGGTTGACCAGCTAAGGGCAGATCCACCCTTAATGTGAAATAGACCTAAAATTCAGCACTTAAGGGCATGTGTTTAGGAGCTGAAAGAATAAGAATTCAGTGTCACTGGATCAGAATTACCCTTTGCTCCTCCCTGAATGCAGTCAGCATAGAGGGTCAAAGGCATAAATGGACGAAGTCCTTTTTGTAGCTAAGATAATTCTAAGTAAAACGGTCAGCTGAATTGATGTTCTTTGACTGGCAACTTTGTTTCATGTATCAATATTGTAACATTTTTTATGTTCTTATTATGCTCCAAAATTTTCTCAATTGGGGATTTGGGAGAACCAATATATATTTGTATATTTATATATTTATGTATGTTTTTAATTTGAAAACCAATTTTTTAAAGGCATATGCAATTGTACCATTAGAAAATGTCATTTTCTTTTTATCTGAATGCTATGAATTTGTGAATTAAGGGGTAAGAGGGTGGCTATACTGTTTCCAAACTGTTCTATATTTAATTGGATATATTTTGCTTTAAAATGTATGATAATGTATGATATCATATGTATGATATGATTCCTCTTTGAGGAAAGTACCAAGACCTGGTAAATTCTCCATTCAGGTTTTCACCTTGATTGAAAAGGCAAAACTCAGGACAAGGAGAATTAAAAGGAGTTTGTTATACTGTGTCAATGTAGAAACACATTGAGGAATTGATCATCTTTGGTCAGCAAGGAATTCAAGATGGAACCAGCTTTTATTGATGCCTTTTGTAATGAGATAAAGACAATCTGTCTAGGCACACTGCAGTAAAATGGGATGGGCCATCACATCTCAGCCCCTCCCCTGTTCCCAGACCCTGAGGCCTTCCAGGTGCAAACAGGCAGAGGATGACTGGCTAGGTGATGATGTGCCATTTATTGTCATTTGTCAACCAATGGGATTCTGTATTTTGTGTAGACCATCCCCCACCCCTACACCATGGAGGTCTATCCATCAATAAGACTTTGTATTTTTGGTCTGCTCTACCCATATTATCTGGATATGAAGCACTATAAAACTAAGGTCCAGGAGGAAAGGGTCATCTCAGACAGGAAGGATGATTGGAGATCCACTTCATTAGAGAAGGCCTTTGACCTTTTAATGAAATGCCATTTGGTTATAGCTCTACCTCAATTTCTTTAAGTTGGGCAATTTTTAATCCCCACATTTCACTCACTTTAATTTTGACAGAGAATTAAGAGTGGGGAAATGAGGCTTCATTCATGAAAAATGTAATATTTTATCAACTGAGGATAGAACTAATGCACAGAATAGAGTGATAGCTTATTTATGAAAAACAGTGCTTTGAACCTGCTGCCAGAAATCTGGAAGATTGGGGTCAGGAACTAAGAGGCAGGCTGCTGGATAACTTGAGAGTGGCCACTTCCACAAATCATGTGATATTGGGGAGGGGTCATCTCTTTTCCAAACCTGGTATCAAGAGAACACGTATTTGGTGAAGGTCCTTGGCATCTGATTCTCTGCCATGTCTACCAGAAGGATAAGATTCCCTTGTTCAGAAGTTCTATATTTTCTTGTTGATAAAAATCTCTTTTTACTTTTTTGCATTTTGGTTCCTTATGAAAAAAATCTCATTGGTGTTAAATTTTAATCTGTGTTTCAGTTATAGCTTCCTTCATTTCTATTTGGGCTTCTGAACAACTAAAGAATGTATTAAACTTTTCTTACTTTTTTTCATTCCCAGGAATTAAACGCTTGGTCTCCTTAGTCATTATTCTTTACCGTATTGTGTTTATTCATACTATGAATACTAACTGGCCAAAAAGCCTTTCATTGATTTGTACTTAGAGTTACACCTTCCACGTAACAGGGTGAAGACAGATCAGCACAGCACACTTGAGGGCTGCTAGCACAGGTTCACTCTTGATTTGGTCAAACAGGAAAGACACTAAGAAGGGGTGAAGAATCTTACCTTAGTCTAGATAAGTTTTCTCAGAAGAGGCTGCTGATAATGGAGCACACACTCTTAATGCCTTCCTTACTGACCCTTCTCCCAGGGGTCAGTGAGAAGGGGGGGCAACTACTCTTACCTCTCAATGGGGTCGATCCAGACAGACACAACTTGTGCTTCCCCTAAATGCCCTCACATGTCAAAGGGAGTCAGCTGAGGCAAACACAGATTTCCTCCAAGCCTTGATGGGAGCCCATTCAGGCACACTCAGCATTGGTGTATTCACCCCCTAAGGGTTCCCCATTCACTAACCAGAGACCACCTGTTTTATACAGCAACACACAAAGAAGGCATAATATCAGCACTAGCCACATAAGGTTACGTTGCTTCATCCCTGTATGTCACTGTGCAGGTGCAGTTGATTTTTTTTTTTACTGATAATTATATAATGTTGAATGGAGAAGAGATTTTGACTCATAACTGTGGGAACTCATATCTAGTACCTCAGAACAGGAGATTGTTATGGTTATGGATTTTGGCAAACTGAACTCTGAGAAATAATAACAAAAATTCACTTTATACACATTAAAATTCACCCTACATACATGGGAGCTAAGGCACCCCAACAATCTGGAAAATCTACAAAAATGTCTTAACCCTCTTTCCATACCAGAGAAGAAGACTAGAGAGTTTACAGTATCTTAAAATTTGGATTAAGTATTTGGTCAAAGCTCTGTATCATTTGCTGGACTTTGCGTATCATCTGTGGTTGTCACAGGAGTCCCATTTAGTTTCTTATGCCGAACTGCTATTTATTGAAAGTGCAATGGAGAAAGTTATGAACTCTAATCTATTGCATCCCTTTCCTGTTCTTAAGAGAAGCACTTCCACATCTCTCTCTTTCTGTGTCCTCCAACATTCTCTCTGGCCCACATGGGGAGAGCTCATGTTCTCCAAACTTCCACAAAAGGAGGGGGTGAGCTCATACATCTCTATATTTTGTACCTGGCTGCTCTATTTCTACAGACTTTGACACTACATCCCATTGTCTGGTGTCTTTTGCCCAAAATCTCCTCCTTTGGTGTGATCTATTCCTCTTGAAAGTGTAAATGCCATGGGCACAGGACAATCTTCTTTTCTATTTGAATCCCCAGGTCTTGACACAGTGCTTGGCACATACCAGGGGCTTAATAAATGCTTGTTCACCAGTGACTGTCCAAACATTTTCATCTGAGAATCTTGCTTGTTATTTTGCTTTAAGAGCTCCCTATGACCTAGCCTTCACCAACTTTGTCAATCTTCTTAACCCTAACTTCCTGTTACCTACTCTTGGATCCAAAGACACTGGTGGTCTTGTTGTGCCAGGAAGAAGACCCTCCATCTCTAGGCTCAGGACATTTTTCTGGCTCTCCACAATGGCTGGAATTCTCTGCCTCCTCATTCGGCCTCCCGGGTTCCTTCAAGTCTCACCTAAAATCCTACCTGCAGCAGTGTAGGAAGCCTTTCTCACCTCCTCTTCACCCTAGTGCCTTCTTTCTTCTCATTATATCCTATATGCCAGTTTATAATTTCTGTGTGCATATTGGTGTGCTTGTTGTAATCTCCGTTGGACTTTCAGCTCCCTGAGGACAGACACTGTTTTTTGGTTCCTTTTCAAGACCTCTACTAAGTACAGTGCCCTACACATAGTAGGCACTTCATAACTGGTTATTGAAAAATTCTGTCCCATTGGATTCAATGTCTCCAACTAGTCTCTACAGGCAGTTTCCCACCTTGCAATGCCTCTCATTTGGAGAACAAGAACTACTGAAGTGTTGGACAGCTTTTGTGTATGACAAGACCAGCAACGCACAAATAAGGACCCAAAGGCTAGAGGTTCCCAACTGCTGCTCTAGAAGCCTGCAAAGCTTAGGATGGATGACATTATGTGAACAGAGAGAAGAGACATAGAAACTGCCTGAGCATTGGACCAGAGGTGACATTGAAGGAAAGGGTAAAGGCATCCAATTTGTTGATAAGGGACAGGAATGGTCAGATAAATTTTTTGAGGAGGTGAATGGGAATGATAGCATGAGGTAAGGAAGAGTGAGAAAAACTAAGATGATGCTGAATCATTTAATACTTGAATCTACTCCATAATGGACACTAATCTCAATTTTGGCAAGCCCCTTTCTCAGTTAAGCTCAAAAGTGTGGCCTCTCACAATTAGAACAAAGGCATGGTTGAATTAGATGATCCCTCCAGCCCTTCCCCCACTCCTTTTGCTTGCCAACCAGTTTCACCTGGGACCCCTGTTTTCTTAACCTGTCAACAGAAACCTGTTTAGATTAAGGCCTCCCCAAAAGACTCTTCTCTGCCTTTGTCTCTCCTCCTAAAGACTCAGGTGGCTTGGTCCCCCCAAAGGCATGATTAGCTGTGTGATTCTGATTGAATGGTTTTGATTTTCTACCTGAGATTACTATAGCAGTTGAGACCCACAAAGCAATTACCATTCCTTAATTATCAGAGAGGAGCTAACAGCCACTTCTGAAGGCCAACCCACTTGCCCCCAAGGAGCTAACTATAAGTCTTACAAATCACCCCACCATCTCCTATTTCTCAATATAAATGGTTTTTTTCTCTACTACTGGGGTCACTGACTTGAGGAGATCAGTCTGATCCATGTTTTTACCAGCTATAAGTGTCACTGATTACAGGTAACCTCATCCCCCACCCCCCTCAAAGAAAGAAACAAACCAAAAACCTTGCATTCTCTTCTTCTGAAAACCTTTTCATGTGACCTTACAGTGCCATCTTTCCTCCATTTTCACTCCTGTATGACGCTTTGAGACCTAATTTGGAGTTTTCTTGGCAAAGACACCGTTTCCTTCTCCAACTCAGTTTACAGATGAGGAAACAAAGTTAAGTGACTTGCCCAGGATCACACAGATAGTGTCTGAGGCCAGATTGGAAATCACCAAGATGAGTCTTCCTGATTCCATGCCCAGTACTCTACCACTGGGCCACCTTTCTGACCCCCAAATATTCTTCAACCTTCACAAATTGGTTTTCATCTTCAGTCTCCTGAAAGTGCTCTTTCCAAAGGGATTATTGAACTCTTTAATTGCCAGATTTGCTGGTCTTTTCTCAGCTCTAATGCTATTTGACCTCTCTTCCTCATTCAACACTCTTGACCGCCCATGTTCTACAAGAAGTCTTTCTTGGTCCACTTTCTACCTTGGATTTCCTGGAGTTTACCTTCTACATATTTTGTATGTGAGAAACAAGGAAACAAAACATTTCTTAGGTGTCTACTCTCTTCCAAGCACGAATACTTCAAATATTATCTCATCCTAAAATTAACTGTTACACAGGCAGGTCCCACTGCTACCATTTGACAGTAGAGAAAATTGAGACCAGCTCTCTAAGAAGTGTCTCAGGTCAGATTTGAACTCAGATTTCCCTGAATTCAGACCCAGAACTCTATCCACTGTAATCCTGGCCTCTGATTTTATATGTGTGTATGTATGTATATATGCATGTATGTATGCATGTGTGTGTAGTTATGTACAAAATCTCTTCTATTTCCTTTTTCCCTTCTTAGCCCCTCAAGAGCCTATAGATTGGTTAATTCATGCCAGATGCTTAATAAAGCTGTTTGACCTGATACTCTGACTAAACCAATGGGTTCAGTTTAGAAAGTGAGCTCTTTAAGGGCAGGGTCTGTTTCACCCCACTTAGCACCCCAAGCACTTAGCATAAAGCCTGACATATCATGAATACTTGTTGAATTACCATGAGTGAATCCCAAGATCATGGGGATTGAAGCCATTTTCTTAGTTTCTGCATTCTAAGATGTGACAATATCAAATGTAGTCAATCAAGGAGTCCCAGTTTGAATCAAGGCTGGGATCTCCTAATATTGAGATGATTCAAACAAGGAGCTGCCATACTTGCTATTCCAGGTGGGATTTTATAATACCTAAACCACTTCATTACTTTCTTCAGGCAACTTCTTTCCAAGGCTGATAAAATTTTATGATCTTACCCAAAAGAATATCCCAATATCCTTCTGAATCTCCCCAAAGAACTTCCCAGATAAGGATAATTTACAGGCTGTTTTACTTTTCCCAAACATAAATTCTTTTTTTTTAATAAAAATTTATTTATTTAACTTTTTCCATTCATTTTCACAAAATTTTGGGTTCCAAATTTTCTCCCCTTTTATCCCCTCTCCCCACCCCAATACACCGAGCAATCTAATTTTTCCTATCACCAATCTGCCCTCTCTTCTATCATCCCTGCCTTCTCTTGTCCCCATCTTCTCTTTTGTCCTGTAGGGCCAGATGACTTTCTATTCCCCATTGACTGTATTTCTTATTTCCTAGTAGCAAGAACAATACTAAACAGTTGTTCCTAAAACTTTGAGTTCCAAATTATCCCCATCCCTCCCTCCCCACCCATTCTCTTTGGGAAGGCAGGCAATTCAATATAGGCCATATCTGTGTAGTTTTGCAAATGACTTCAATAATAGTTGTGTTGTGTAAGGCTAACTGTATTTCCCTCTATCCTATCCTGCCCCCCATTGTTTCTATTCTGTCTTGATCCTGTCCCTCCCTGAGTGTTGACTTCAAATTGCTCCCTCCTCCCATTGCCCTCCCTTCCATCATCCCCCCCAATTGCTTATCCCCTTCTCCCCCACTTTCCTGTATTGTAAGATAGGTTTTCATACCAAAATGAGTGTGCATTTTATTCCTTCCTTTAGTCGAATGTGATGAGGGTAAATGTCTTGTTTTTTTCTCATCTCTCCTCTTTTTCCCTCCACTAAAAAGTCTCCTGCTTGCCTCTTGAATGAGAGATAATTTACCCTATTCCATTTCACCCTCTCTCCTCCCACTACATTTCTCTCTCACCATTTACCTTAATTTCTTTTAAGATATGGTCCCATCCTATTCAATTCTCTCTGTGCTCTCTGTCTCTGTATGTGCGTGCATGTGTGTATGTGTGTGTGCATGCATGCGTGTACATGTGTGTGTGTGGTCCCACCAACTACCCAGATACTGAAAAGTTTTAAGAGTTACAAATATTGTCTTTCCATGTAGGAATGTAAACAGTTCACTTTTGGTAAGTCCCTTATTTATCCCTTATTTATATTATCTTTGCTGTTTATTTTTTCATGCTTCTTCTCATTCTTGTGTTTCAAAGTCAAATTTTCTTTTCAGCTCTGGTCTTTTCATCAAGAATGCTTGAAAGTCCTCTGTTTCATTGAAAGACCATATTTTCCCCTGAAGTATTATACTCAGTTTTGCTGGGTAGGTGATTCTTGGTTTGAGTCCTAGTTCCTTTGACTTCTGGAATACCATGTTCCATGCCCTTCCATCCCTTAATGTAGAAGCTGCTAGATCTTGAGTTATCCTGATTTTATTTCCACAATACTGGAATTGTTTCTTTCTAGCTGCTTGCAAGATTTTCTCCTTGACCTGGGAGTACTGGAATTTGGCCACAATGTTCCTAGGAGTTTCTCTTTTTGGATCTCTTTCAGGTGGTGATCGATGGATTCTTTCAATACTTATTTTGCCCTCTGGTTGTAGAATATCAGGGCAGTTTTCCTCCATAATTTCATGGAAGATGATATCTAGGCTCTTTTTTTGATCATGACTTTCAGGTAATCCCATGATTTTTAAATTGTCTGTCCTGGATCTATTTTCCAGGTCAGTTGTTTTTCCCATGAGATATTTCACATTCTCTTCCATGTTTTCATTCTTTTGGTTTTGTTTGGTGATTTCTTGGTTTCTCGTAAAGTCATTAGACTCCATCTGTTCCATTCTAATTTTGAGAGAACTATTATCTTCGGTGAGCTTTTGAACCTCTTTTTCCATTTGGCTAATTCTGCTTTTGAAAGCATTCTTCACCTCATTGGCTTTTTGAACCTCTTTTGCTAATTGAGTGAGCCTACTTTTCAAGGTATTATTTTCTTCAGCATTTTTTTGGGTCTCCTTTACCAAGGTATTGACCCGTTTTTCATGCTTTTCTTGCATCTCTCTCATTTCTCTTCCCAGTTTTTCTTCCACCTGTCTAAATTCAAAATCCTTTTTCAGTTCTTCCATGGCCTGAGCCCACCGGACATCCACCTTGGATGTCTGGAATACAGAGGCCCTGACCTCCACGTCTTTCTCTGACGGTAAGAATATTTCCTCGTCATCAGAATTGAAAGGCGGGAACATCTGAACCCCATCCAAGTAGCTCTCTATGGTCTTATTTTGCTTCCTTTTTCTGGGCATTTTCCCAGCCAGTTACTTGACTTCTGAGATTCCTGTCTACCCCCGCCTAGATCCGCCCAGCTAGTGCTTGAGGTCTGAGATTCAAATGGGCTTTCTGCGGCAGGCGCGGCTGCTATTCAATGTGAGCTTAAGTTCTGGTGCTCGGGTGGGGGCAGGGCCGACTCCCAGGCTCAGTTCCCTCAGGGGGTTTATGCAGAGACTTGAACTTCTGCCTGCTGCTCTGGGAGTTCTGGGACCTGCCGCTGCCTCCGCCACTTCCTCCCAAGGGGGCCCAAGTCATAGAGACACCCCGCTACCCTCTCAGCCAGCCCAGACGTCTCTCTCACTTACCTGTAGCATCTGTGGGCGGAGGGACGTTCAAGACCGCCGGAAATTCCGTCCCTGAAGCCTGCTCAGATCTGTTCCTCTGGGGCCGCGGCCAGGGCAGCGCAGGGGTGGGCTCCGCTTTCCAGGGCACGATGGACCCTGGGGACAGCTCTCCAGGGCTCTCTGGAATAGAAATCTTTTCCACCGTGTTTCTGCATGCCTTGCAGTGATCCAGAATTTGTGGGGAGTTCTTGTTGCAGGAAATATATGGGCTGTGGGTTCGGAGCTAGCATACATGAGTCTTTCTACTCCGCCATCTTGGCTCCACCCCCCCAAACATAAATTCTTCTTATTGACTTTGATTCAAAATATACCTAATTGTATACTTAACTTTTTAAACATTACAATCACATACTCTATCAGCTTAAGTCATGATTTAGCACATCAAATCAAAAGAGGAGTTCATTTCCTAGGGATACAGCAGTATAAACCTCTAGTGTTTATTTTTTAAGTTAGAAAAAAATTATAATAAAAGAAACATTAGAATAACAATAATAGTAATAATATAAAAGTATCAACTTGTCAATCACATTATGTCAGTTCACTTGAGTGCATTTCTAAACTATCTTCCACACAAAATCACTTTATCCCTTCATCATTTGGACACTCTAGACTGATTGTGAAATGGACATTACTCTCCCCTGGTCCCCTAGGTTGAGAGATATCTGTTAGGTTACTGGGCAGGGTTGGATAACTTGCCTAGTAACAGGTTTTTGGTTGGGCCCCTGTCAAAATGTTATCCCCCTTTGGGTTGTGAAATATCTGATGAATTGTTGACAGTCATTTTCTGTTTAGTTCCTTTGCATGGTAACCACCTGTGCCCCCCTAATGTTAGACCCCCATTGCCAGGTAACCACCTTCTGCTGAGCACCACCCCTTTCCTGACAACTATGACAATCGGTCTTTGATTGGGTCCCTCTCCTGGCACCTGTTTTTTGTTGGGGTCCTTTGCCTAGCAGTACCCTGACAATACCCTCTGTTTTGGGGGCTCTTGCCTAACAACAAGCCCCCCTCTTGCTCTGTCAGAACTCCATTTGTTGTGGAAACTGGAAGGCTGTACTGAGTAGTGCTGAAATGCTTAAAATGCACACACCCACCTCAGTTTAGGGCAGTCTCCTCTGGGTCTCTCTATGAGGCAGCCACCAGCCTGGCTAATATATGACACTCTAAAAATTCCTAATTGATTTTGCCTGTGATTTACTCTGTCCATTTCACATGCATTCAGGAACCAAAGGATTCAACGGTCCTTTTAACCCTTATCTTTTTAATCTCCAAAAATACGGCCTCAGTGCCCAAAGATGAGTGTATTTGCCTGAAGCAATAATCTCCCAAAGAAGGGTCACACATCAGAAGTATCCTAAGAGGAGAACACATGTGACTTTTAAGGAGACTGCATACGAATTTCATTTAGGACAAAGTCAGTTTTATGAAAGATGGATTTGCAGTTACAAATGGTATATCATGCAATATCTCAATTTTCCCTAAAGCCATTTGCTACTGGGTCCTCAAAATGCAGGGCCCACTCCTTTGGGTTAATCTACTGCCAAAGTTTTATTGTGGCAGACTTTCCATTCAGGAGGAGAAGGGTTCTGTTTAGCACAGTAGGATGAAGGAGGGAGACTAGGGGATAGACAGATGAGGGAGGAGGAGCTCTCATTGGAAACCAATCTTTGCCATTTTAGCCCAGGTAGAATTTGAGCCCTGGAGTTTCAGTTGATACACCAGGACAAGGGCAAGGGAGAAGAAGGGCCCTTCCCATGACCATGACATTACAGCTGATGGAGACTTGGAATAGGGGCAGAGAGGAAGCCAGCATCCTGAGTTTCTGGCCAGGAGAGTTGAATGGAGGAACAGGATGATCCTGGGGCCTAAAGACTGAGGTAGAGAGGGGTTCTTGAACCTGCAGAGAGAGAGGTTGGCCCACTGAGGTTCATGGGGCTTCTTCTGCTTTCCACATATTGTACCTTACTAGGCAACTTCTGCCTTGGACTCCTCTCCCTGTCAGACCCCCTGTTTGAATGAAGTAACCTTTTGAGGTGAAGTAACTATCTCCTAGAGATACAGGGCTGGGCTTGCAGGTCCCAGTCAAGTATGATCCAGGATGTCACAGTGGTCAGAAAACCTACCTGTATTCTGACTAGTCTTCTAAGCATGACAAGTGGCCCTTGATGTTACCTTCATGCCATGATTCCTGTTTCCCTCAGTCCTCTGGTGCTGACCCAGAGGTCTGACTATCCTGACTGGGGAGATCTCTCAACCAGCCCAACCTTATCCCCTGACTTGCTTTCTAGTGAGTGTTATCCCATCCCCTGCCAATCTCTTTCCTCCTTTAACTCTGGGAAGGATGATCACATCTTTTCTACTCATATCCACCAATTCTCACCACTGAGGCTTTCATATAACATGTTCATGAGGGTTTTCAAAATCGAATTTTTGAGAAAACTTAACTGATTCTATTAGATGATTTACATATATCAATGGAAAGAATGTCCCTTTCAGTACCTCTCTTCCCCAAATCTTTGAGAAAATTCTTAGACTCATTTCTTGTCCTATTACTCTAAGATGGCACAAAGGGCTCACCAAATCTTGCTTAACTACCTGACTAATCAAGCAGCTAATATTTTCTTTGGACTAGTATAAGTAGTTATGCTAAAGGCTTTTTTAACTGACCTTTCTAACTATAACTCTAGATTAATATTTTTTTTTCCTTTCGCTAAAAAATATACCTTGCAATGAAAACAAAACAGTGTAAAACAATCTTTATAGCAAGTGTCTCTGATAAAGACCTCTTTCTCATATACATAGAAAAGTGAGTCAAATTTACAAGTCATTCCCATGTTGGTAAATGGTCAAAGGATATGAACAGGCAGTTCTCAGATGAAGAAATCAAAATCATCTATGGGTACATGAAGAAATGCTCTAAATCCCTTTTGATTAAAGAAATTCAAATAAAAGCCATTTCTGATGTACCACCTCACACCTATCAGATTAGGTAATATTATAAAAAAGGAAAACAATAAATGTAAGGGAGGATGTGAGAAAATTGGAATACCAATACACTGTTGGTGGAATTATGCACTGATCTAAACTTTCTGGAGAACAATTTGAAACTATTCCTGAAGGCAACTAACCTGTGCATACCCTTTAATTCAGCAACACCACTACTAGGTCTGTATTCCAAAGAGATCATCAAAAAGGGAAAAGGACATACATGTGCCAAAATCTTAACAGGAACCCTTTTTGTGGTTGGGAAAATATTGAAAATTGAGATGTCCATCAATTGGGGAATGGCTGAAGAAGCTGTGCCATATGAATGCAATGGAATACTATTCTGCAATAAGAAATGATGAAAAGTCAGATTTCAGAAAAACCTGGAAACATTTGTACAAACGGATGGAAAGTGAAATGAGCAGAACAAGGAAAACATTGTACACACTGCCAGCAAAACTGTGTGATTTCTAACTAGGAATGTCAGCTCTTCTCAGCAACTCAGTGATCCAAGACAATTACAAAGAACTCCAGAAGGAGAATCCTATCTACAGTCAGGTAAAGAACTTGGGATGCAGATCCAAGCACACTTCTTTATTTGCATTTTCTCCCTTTGATATGTTTCTTTTTTCACAACTGTGATTAATATGGAAATTTGTTTTACATGATAGCACATGTATAACCTATATCAAATGGCTTCCCATTTTAGGAAGAGATGAGGGCATGAAGGAGAAAGAGAAATGTGAAACTGAAAATCTTGTGAAACAGAATGCTGAAAATAGTCAGGTTTTATAATTGGGAAAAATACTACTAAATTAGTAATATCATTAATATTGACATAAATAATATAACAATATTATTATTAAAATAATTTTATACACACATATACATAATCTACATCTATCTTTATGAATGTATGTATGTGTATATGTGTATACACACACAAAGATGTACATATATACCTATACACATATGTATACATGTACATATGTATATACACACAAATATACCTTTCCCTATCTTTGTTCCCCAACCTGATCATACCCAAAACTTCTTTGGAAGCCTGCCTCGAAGACCTCACATATTGTACCCAAGTGTGGGTCATGTCACTCAGGAGGAGAGACTGTCTCTATGTCCTCTGTGCAACTCTGAGACACTCACTTCAATCTGAAGTGTATCACACTGTTAAGTGGATAAATAAACCAGCGTTTACTGTCTGTATGTAATCTATGCTCCCTTACTCTGGCTGTCCCTAACAAGGACCCTGAGGAAATTCTCTCAACAGGATCAAATGTGATAATATTTACATGGCTCCTAGCACACAATGTACACCATAACACAAGCCCCTTAACCTCCCTTCTTTTACACTTTGGTTCCTTCTCCTCTCTGACCAGGGACATTGGCCTCCTGGCTGATCCTTGTCCTTCCTTGGTCTGTGCCTTTCCAGTGGCTGTCCCTCATGCTTGGAATGCCCTCTCTCTTTACCTGGGCCTCCTGGCTTCCTTCACATCTCAGCTAAAATCTTACCTTCTGAAAACAAGCGTTTAGTGGTCCAAGAAAGTGTCAGATCCTTTCCTCTCAGGTGCCTCCCATTCATACAGTAGAGAGCTGGTTTGGACAGCTGATGAGATGTTTTCTCCCAATTATACTGTCAACACATAAATGCAGGGCCTGTTATTTTTTTAGGCTTTCTCTGCATCCCCAGGAGGTTAGCACAGTACTTGGCACAGAGCAGCCACTTCCTAAATGCTTATTGACTTCGGCTAAGATATGGTAAATGAGGGGGATTCAGAGAGACCTGGGGAGATGTGTGGTCTGAGGCAGGAGGACAATTTCTGCTCTGCTGACAACACTGCAAAGGCCAACCTGTGTCTCTCAGGATGAAACTCCCTTGACTCTCTTGGATTCCATCTTTGCTGATGCTGGTCTGCTCTGTGGATGGACTGCCAGTCCTGGGATGAGTATTTCTGGGTTCTAAGGGCCATTCTCTCTTTCTCCAAACTTTAGTCTTCTGTAGACTGAGTTGAGGAGGGACAAGACAAGGATGGCAGAGGGGGGCCTTTGTTCATGCCTTTTCTTCCTAGGCTGGATGTTGACCTGTTCCAAATTATAGGTAAGGTCTCAGAGGAGTTACCTGAACCTGCCCTCAGGAGAGAGCCCCTACCAACATCTGAGGACAGCAGGAAGGGTCAGGCTTAGAAGTGGGCTTGGCCTGGATGGGAAGAGGACTTACCACCCACTCTTTGGCCTTGTGTTCCTCCTCCATACTCACATGAAGACCCAAGAGTCAAAAGGGGCTTGAGACCTCAGATGGGATGAAATGAATCAGAACCTCAGTGACCCAGAGATTTGCCACCCTTAGATCCTGTGGGTGAGATATGTGGGCCAGGCAACTCCTGAGCAATTGGTCAAACTCGGGATGGCACCCTGGGACCTCTGGGATGTGGCAGGGAACTTGGACAAGTAGTAAGGAGAACACTGCGAGCCAGGACTTGGAAGAAGGCCTGGTACTGGCAAAGTTAGAGGAAACTCACCAAGAGTTCAGAGGGGGAAGAAGAAGTCCAGTGGAAATGGCAGCCAATAGCAGTTCGGTATGGGAAGGGGCCCTTGTTTAGACCTAACTTGTCCCGGCCTGCAGGACAAGAACGTGGACCCTGGAAGAAAGGAGAGGGTGGGGGACAGGAGATGCGAAGAATGGAGACAAGACAGGCTTTCTGATCAAGTCTCGTTTATTGAGGGGTAGGGTAGCAGTAATTATAGTGGTGACAGAGGAAGTAGGGCGTTTACAGCAAGCAGCAGTGGGAGGGGTAGTAATGGTTAAGATAAACACAGGATGTTTCAAATATCTTACAAGGGCAGGATGTTTGCTCCCAGCAGCAGTCCAGACCTTTATCTTGATAATAGATAGCCATGGCTCCCCACACTAACTGGCACCTGACAATGCACAGGGGCTCCCAGCTCTTAGGACTTCTGCTTCCAGCCAACTTGGTCAGGGTAGGTCCTCTTCATCCCTGGAATCTCACCCTGCCCTGCCCTGCCCCCACCTTCTAGAACGACCTCTCTTTTCCCCTATCCTTTCCCAGGCTTCCAATCTTCACCCTAGGTACAGAATTCAACCAGGGGTACCACCCACAAGTCTAATCTCAGAGAGCTTCCTTACCCCATTGCTTTACCACCTCTCTCCCTTCATCCCTTACTTACTCTGCTCTGAGATTCAGCAGAATCTCCTGGTCTCCTAACTCTACCCCTGCTAAACTGATCTTCTTCCCCACAATGATAAGACAATCCTACATCTCTCCTGGTTCTCCTACCCATTCTCATCCCTGGATCCCCCTCATCAGCCCTCTCTTTCTGCTCAGCAACCTGGGCTCCAGCCTTGCCCACTGCCAGTTCACTGTCCTCCAAACTGAAGACATTTACCACCTTGGCCCATCTCCTTTCTTGACCTTCCATACTACAGTCCTAACACTGAGGGGACATTTCCCTTTGCCTTATTTTCATTTCCCAAGAGATGATCTCTTTCCAGAACACACATGGGTATTAATGAGAGTTGAGGCCAGGATATCAGGACACCTGGGTCCCAAGTCAGATGTTACAGCACATGTTAAAATCCTTCTCTATGCACTTATATAAACCTTCCTATCTGCCTTCAATTCAAGAGGTTTGGCTGTCACCTGATTAAGCAATTGAAATCCATCCACTGGGAGATAGTACTATTTCTCTCTTCACCCCTGAAAACCCAGTTCTAATGGGAAGATGAAATGGGCAGAAAACAGGACATGTTAGTCCTGGGGCACAAGAGTAGCAGGAAATTAGTGAAGAGATCAAAGAAAGATTGATTGTGGGATTGCTGTTGGGGGTGGGGGGAGCTCGATACTCCAGCACAGAATCCTTAATGATCCTTCTGAATTTCTTTGTACTTTTTTGAAAAGTTATAATTTTTGTTGATATACTAAATTATTTATAAAAATTAAAATAGAAAATAAGGGTGTGTGGTGTGTTTGGGGAGGACCTGTACCTTAGAGTGATGGCTGCTGAGCCCTTTTTGGGGTTCTTTTCACCTTTGGTGTTCACCTGTTCTACCTAACTCTCTCCTGTGGCTGCAAGAAGCAGCAGCATGCGCAGTGGCCACACCCTGGTAAACCATTTTGACAGATGGACCAAACCAGGTTGAGGGTAACCAAGAGGTCCCAAACCCATTGGTGAGTTAAGAGGGTGTCTACCCCAAGTATGTGAAGACTTTCTCTGGTGGAATGGGCAGGTGAGAACAATTTGTTCCAACACTCATGAAGGCAAATGAAGCAAGTAATGTGGAGCACTTAGAGCTTGGTTAGACACCAAAGATGCCAAGGTCATCCACTGCATCCTGAGCCATGGCCAGCCATCTTGACTCTGTCCTGCCACTGGAATATGAGGGCTCTGAAGGAGAGAGTGAGGCTGATGACTTCGTGCAACTCTGCCTCACTTAAATCTAATTTATACATGAATCGAAAGATATCACCCATATCATTTTACTATTATGCCTCAAGGTCATGTGGTGACAGGCAAGTGATGAAGCAGCAGGTGCAGATACACTGGGAGCTGTAGTCACAACCCTGCACGCAGGCAGCCCAGGACATAGAGTATTTTCTCACTGGAAGCAGCAGTGACACTCAGCAGCCCCCTGGGTTTCCGAGCAGCCTTGTGAGGATTGTGCTGCTCACCTCCTGGTGTGAAGAAGGGAGCTAGGAAAAGTGCCCTAAACATTGTCTGCTTACCCAACCCTGGCCAAATTACTGTGGCAGGCAGGAAATCCCACTATGTGGTTGAAACACAAAAAAATGTACAAAATGTACAAAAACATCTGCAAAGATGATTCCACTCACCATTGGCACATGAAATGCACTCACACTTATAGGCAACACAAAATCCAGTAGATCTGAAAGATGTACTGCTCTTGTTGCAAGAGAACTCAACAGTATTGCATACAAATAGCAGCCCTGGGTGAAACAAAGTTGGCAAATGAAGTCCAGCTTACTGAAATTGGAGCTGGATACACATTTTTCTGAAGTGTGTGCAGTGAAGGGGAGTGCTATGAAGCTGGCATGGGTTTTGCAATCAAAACTAATCTAGTCAGCAAGCTGGTATGCCTGCCAAAAGGAGTGAATGACAGACTCATGACTATGTGATTGCCACTTGCAGGAAAATGCCATGCCACCATCGTCAGTGCCTATGCTCCCACCATGAGGAACCCTGATGAGGTCAAAGACAAATTTTATGAAGACCTAGAGACCCTTATCATCAATATACCAAAAGGGGACAAGTTTATAATTCTTGGTGACTTTAATGCTAGAGTAGGCTCAGACTACCAGACTTGGCAGGGAGGAATGGAGTTGGAAATGGCAACAGCAGTGGTCATTTACTGCTGAAGACTTGTGCATCACATGACCTCATCACCAACACTGTCTTCCATTTACCTAAACCAATAAAACTTCATGGATGCATCCTTGCAGCAAACATTGGCATCTAATAGACATCGTTATAAGGAGAAGAAACAGACAAGATGGGAGAGTGGTAAAGGTAATTTGTGGTGCAGACCATAGTTCTGATCATAGACTTATCCTTTCCAAGCTATATATTCACCTTCATCAAAAGCACCACCCTTAAGGCAAAATGACTACCAGAAGCCTCAGTGTCAACAGATTAGAGATCTTCTCTGAACATGAACAGTTTCTTGCTAACTTGGAAGGAAGGTTGATCCGACACACAGTCGAGAACAGTGGAACAGAAAAGGAGTGGACAACTTTCAGAGATTTGGTGTACGGTACTGCATTTGTTCATCTGGATCAGAACACTCACAAATATCAAGACTGCTCTGATGAAAATGATAGGGAAATTCAGAAGTTGCTAAATGAAAAATGAGAATTCCACAGAATTTACCATCAAGGTAGTTCATCCACCTTTAAGAAGGCAGCACTTCATTCCATCAAAAGCAAAGTACAAGCAAAGCTTAGAGAGATGCAGGATTCCTAGCAGAGTAAGAAGAGAGATGAAATTCAGTTTTATGCTGATAGTAACAATCCAAAGAACTTTTATGATTCCCTGAAAGCTGTTTATGGAACCACACCGATTAGTGATAAGAACATGATCCTAGAGAGATGGGCTGAACTCTTCCATAGTGTTCTCAACAGACCATCATCAATCCATGCTGAGGGCATTGACCATTTGCCTCAGGTTGAAGTCAGTCTCTCCTTAGCTGAACTTCCAACTGAAGAAGAGGTTTTGAGGGCCATTAGGCTCCTTTCATGTGGCAAAGCACCTGGTGCTGATTCTATTCCAGCTGAGATTTACAAGGTAGGGGGACCACTCCTCATACAAAAGCTGACTAACATTTTCCAGGTTATATTGTAAGAGGAAGTTATTCCCCAGGAGTTCAAGGATACCTCCATTGTCCATCTCTATAAAGGTAAAAGGAATAGATTGTGCTGTGACAATCAGAGGGCGGGGTCTCTCTCTTAGTCATTGCTGGCAAAATTCTTACTAGAGTCCTCCTTAATAGGCTGATCCTTCACCTGGAAGATGGTCATATACCTGAGAGCCAGTATGACTTCAGCAAGGGCTGAAGGACTGTCAGTATGGTGTTTGCTGCTGGAAAACTCCAGGAGAAATGCCAGGAGCAGGACAAGGTCTGTACACAATGCTTTTAGATCTAACCAAGGCCTCTGATACTGTTAGTCATGAGGGCTTATGGAGAATTATGTCAAAATTTGGCTGCCCAGAGAAGTTCATCAGTATTGTATATCAATTTCAGGATTGCATGTTTGCCAGTGTTTTGGATAGTGGACAATCCTTTCAAGCCTTCCTAGTCACTAATGGAGTGAAACAAGGCTGTGTACTTGCTCCCATGCTTTTTAGCATGATGTTTTCAGCCATTTCGTCACATGCTTTCAATGAGGATGAAGAAGGCATCAAGGTCAGCTACTGTACTGATGCTAAGTTTTTCAATTTGAAAAGGCTACAAGCCAAGACCAAAGTGGAGGGAGTGTTGGTGCATGATTTTCTGTTTGCAGATGATTGTGCCCTCAATGGAGCCTCTGAAACTGAGACGCAACAAAGTATGGATCAATTCTCTACTGCCTGTGCTAATTTTGGTCTAATAATAAACACCAAAAAAACACAGGTACTCCATCAGCCACCACCATCCATTCATGGAACCATTGATTAAAACAAATTGAGAAGTTTTGAATGCTGTGGATAAGTTCACTTATCTTGGTAGTGTACTTTCCAAGGATATACACATTGACAACGGGGTTGATGCATACATTGGCAGAGCTAGCTCAGTGTTTGGGAGGCTCCAAAGGAAAGTTTGAGAGAGAAGTATTAGACTGAGTACCAAACTGAAGGTCTACAGAGCTTTTATGTTGACCTTATTGTTGTATGCCTGTGAAACATGGATAGTCTACCAGTGCTATGCCAGGAAACTGAATTGCTTCCATTTGAACTGTCTTAGGAATATTCTGAGGATCACCTGGCAGGAAAAGGACTGAAGTCCTTGCTCAAGCTGAACTGCCAAGTATTCAAATTGTGCTTTGGAGAGCAGAACTCCAATGGGCTGGGGAAATGTTGTTCCAATGCAAAATATACACTTGTCAAAAACAGTATTTTATGGAGAACTCTCATGGGGCAGGTGATCACATGGTGGCCAGAAAAAGCAATCCAATGCCACTCTCAAGGCCTCTCTCAAGAACTTTGGATTTGACTGTGCAACATGGGAGCCACTGGCAGGACCGCTCAACATGGCATACCCACATCAGAATGTGTGTTGTGCTCTATGAGCAAAGCAGAATTGAGACCGTACAAAGTAAACTGCGCAAATATTGAGTACCGACCCCAAAAATTCATACTGACTATCTGTGCCCAACCTGTGGTAGAGCATTCTGAGCTCCTATTGGTCCGATCAGCCACGGTCAGACACTGAAACTGCACTGGATCATGGTGATGTCATTTTGGTCCTCTTTGAAAACGAAGACAACCATCAAGTAACCAATGCAAAATAAGTTGGACAAAACCAAAAGACATCATTTGCTTTTTTCTGTAAAATAATGTTGAGGGCCAGGGTGGAGTGCTATTGACAAGATCAGGAAAGACCTTTGGGGAAACTCTTCTTGGAAACTGTGCTCATTATCATCCGGGATGGCCCTCCATGCCCCCCACATGTTGCTGTCTCTCTGAGACAAACGTGGGAACTACAGAAAACAAGGGGTATGTAAAATAGATGTCCTCTAGGCTAATAGCCTTTAAAGACAATAAGTCTGGCCAAATCACTGGGTCAGGAGATGAGCAGAACGTCATGTAGACTTGCAGATTCTGTCTATATAAACCCTAACCCTCAGATCAATAAAGGGAACTGGTCTATCTTTTCCCGCCTCCCCTGGCTCTTTTCTTTCAACCACACTCACTGAGCCGTGTAGGGATGCGGGCCTTCAGCTACATCTGGCGCCGGGACCAGGGACCTGATCCAGGGAAAGGACTCATCTTTTGGTGAGTGGCCCCCTTAGAAACGAAGGTAAGGGGAAGCCTTGAAGAAGCCCAGCAGGGGTGTTTCACTTTGTGTTCGAGGTTCATGCAGGCACAGTAAAATCTCAGCACTTGCAGGCTTACAGGGGGAGCTTACTGTGTCAACAGAATCAAAAGGCAGATTCTGTGCATAAGAAATCAGTACTGATAGGTAATAGCAAAAGTAAGGTTAACAATGGGTCAGATACTTTTTAAGAGCAGAAACACTCAGGTTAGAGGCAGTTGTGGAGAAAAAGGAAGGGGAAGAAGAGGTGGATTCCTGGTCAGAGGAAGCCTCAGCACCTCTGGAACCCTCGGTACCCACAGAATCGCTGCTGTTCTGTACTCCTCCAGAAACCCCAGATCCCAGTAACACAGGAGGAGTTGCAAGAGAATTCACCCCTCTGGATTTTAAATTTTTACAGGAATTAAAGAAAGGGGCAACCAATTATGGACCAAGTAATCCTTATATTCAGTCTCTTCTAGATAGCATTTTTCAGACAGTCCTATGCCCCACTCATTGGTGTAATTTAGATAAAGTCATTCTTGAAGGACATTACTTAATGAGGAAATTTGAATTTCACAAAGCATTTTGGAACAAAGTTAAAGAAATCAAGCCGTAGGTCTAATTTGTGCAGAGGATTTTTGACAATCTTTTCTCAGCTTTTTGAATTCTGTGTTATTGTCTGTAAATGTATTCTGTCTCTATGTTCTGCATGAGTGTGTTTGTTAGTCTCTTTCCCACGTTTTTTCTTTCCTTCCCCGTCGTCCCTCTCTGATGACTGCAGCATCAGGGAGGAGTATGGGAGAAAGAAAGAAAAACTAACCTTATTGTTAAAGGCAGTTTCAGGAAGGCATAAAAGTTTTGGAAAGTTGTTTGTAAAACTCTCTCTCTCTCTTTCTACCTTCTAATCTGGCCAGGTTGGGAAGGTGGCCAGAAAGACAAGAAATCAGGAAAGTTTTTTCCTCATCAGAGGCAGGTTGACTAGCATTTTAATTATCTCATTCCTCACCTGAAAGAGAAGTTTTTATATAATGGGATATACCCAAAAAGTAGTTATTCTGGTCATATTTTAAGTTAAACATGTCACTCCTAATTGGATGTTTAAAAAAGGTCAGAATTTGTTACATTATTTGGAACTAAGGCAAATTGGAAAAATAAATTAAATAGATCTGAGGAAAAAAGACACCTCAGCAGAGATAAAGCTTTTGAACTCTCCAGTAGAATGAAGGAGACTTGGCGCCACTGGATAGTTGTCCAGAAGTCTCCCTCACTTCAGCTGATTTGATTCAAAAGCCCTCTTTTTCAAAGAAGTTCTTAAGGAGTGGACACAGAAGTAAAATTTACTTGTAAAGGTTAGAACCATTAAGATTTCTTTTGCCCTGCGGTCCCAACTCATCATCCAGCTAGGACTACAGTGAATTGTAACTCTTATCATTCCAGATTAGATCAAAGGAAGAGAATGCTAAAGAATAGTAGGAAATTTAATTTACCCTTCCCAGAGGGTAGGGGTTGGGTCACAGCAGTATGAGATCACAAGCCAACCAGCCCTTACATTTAGTAAGCCCAATCTTCTATTAATAATATTTATATGTGATGGTTTGGAAATGTAATTAGTGACACCTAAGTTTCACTCTTGGTGTTACTGTTGTGTTTCTAAAGTGTTATAGTCTTGTATTGTAAAAATTGAGTAACCCCTGCAATTCAGAAAGTGTTAGAGAAACTAATTTCTAAATGTGAATATTATTGAAACCAAAAGATGTTGGGAAAACTGTAAAACCAGTTCTATTATTTTAAATTTACCAGTCTTGCTAACCTTGTCTTAGAATGTTTTGGTTTTTGTAATTGTCATTTAGAAAACCAGGTATTTTCACCTTTGCCCATTACAGAAGTTAAAACAATTTGGCTATCACTTTAAAAGTTGTAAGATTTTTATTTGGAGTTACTGTTTTAATGCTAAACCTAAAGCTGTTAATTGATTGCTGTGTGTAGAAAAGGAATTGAATTAAAACTTTTTAGATATGCTTGTTGATGGCAGGCATGGGTGCGGTACTGATCCCCTTTATTTTGTAAAATTGTGAAGGCCTTTAGGAAACCATCCCAGTAGGTAGTCATCAGTCCTGAGAAAGAAACTTTGATTGGCTTATGCAAATTATAAACAATGAATAGGACTTGATTAGAAGTTGTAATATATAGAGAGGATTTTTTGCAATTGGCTTTTACATTTGAACAAGTTTTAAACTTGAAAAGGAAAGATCTTAATGGAATTCCCTTATGCATATGAGTCCTAGTAAATCATTATTGCTTACTTATAGCTCCATGAGAATAGGGATGACTATCTGGCTCTGAGCTGATGAAGGAATTGTTATTAAAGGTGAAAGACATGAGACCACAACTATTTTTGTTTTTGAGTTTGAATTTGAGTATAGTTGGTTGCATTAAATCAGTATCAGAGGAATACCACAAGCTACTCAAAGGGAATGTTTTCCACCTGACTATTCCTGAGTCTGGCTATGAAACAGATACTACATAATTGGAGAATTTGTATCTGAATTCAAAGTCAAGGATGTTTTATTCTGTCCTATTTGCTATGTCACACGTTCCTGCTTTCTCTTTCTATAGCAAATTTTATGATCAATAAATAGTAAGTGACCAACAAAACAGGTGAGCCCCAATCTAAGTAAACTCACCTAAGACTCACCTAAGATGATGTCCCCATTGTTTAAAAGAATTTTATAAGCAGTAGTGTTTTTCTGTAATCAGTCTCTTACTGTTATCAATGTGAGAGTATATATTGCACCTTTTTGACTAAAGAGCATTTTGTGGGATGCATCTAATATTCTGTGATAATTAAGAATTTGGTTTGTTGTAATACTTCCGGCATTCATATCCTAAGGACATTTTCATACCAACTAAGCTTTAATGGATTTTAATTTTAAGGGTTTATTTTTGTTTCAAAGTAAAAAGAGAACTATCATTTTAAAGGTCTTCAGCAAATTTTCTTTATGAAAGTTTAGTGACTGTTAACATCAGGACAGATTTTAAACAGTTTTAAATTTTCATTTTCAAGACAATGTATTGCTAAATTAATATGTAATGATCTATAAAGCTGAAAGATCTTTCTCTTTTAATCTGAATTTGTAGTCATTCCATGGCCTAAGCAAAAGTTAAAAATTAGTGTTTGAACTTATTAACAACTTAATTTCTAAAAGTTTTTCTTCCAGAGTAAATGTAATCAGAGAAGGAGAAACTAGCCTGTGAAACAATGATGTACATCTATTCGGTTGTAAGGTTTAAGTTTGAAATCTCTCTTGTTTAAGACAATAGTTATTCTAGTGAAGAGTGATAACTTGTGAACTATCTTGTCTATGGTAATCTTGCCACTTAACCTGGCTTTTTTCATACTCAAATTCGTAGCCCAGTCTTCCTGAATCTTCCTACTTAACCTGGCCTTTCATGTTCAAATCTATTGTCCTTGGCCTAGACTGGCCACCTTTGTCTCTTATGCCAGGGAAATTGTCCCTGTTAGGTCTTTGTCTAACCTCCATATCTTTTCCGGAGTGCAAGCCAGCAACTTCCAGATAACTGCTCAAGTTATGTATCCCGTAAATAGGACCTATGGAGGCAGGGACAGCTCTACATCCAATCTCAGCAGGAAGCAATTTCAGAAGCTGAGAACTTCATCCCTTACCCCAAAAGATCTTGGGTCCCATCTCATACAAAATTGCTAGGGCTTATTTTAGAGGGAAATAGACAACAGACAGCTTGCTCACACTGACAGTTTAGAAGCACAAGTATTTGTACAACCAATTTCATCAGTCAGCTGACATGCTTTGCAGGCAATTTCACATTACTAGAGAGCAAGCAAGAAGTATTGTAAAGTCTTGTCCACATTGTATTCCGTTTTTGCCAGCTCCATCCAACACATTCGTCAATCCTCGAGGATGCAGTCCTCTTGAAATATGGCAAATGGTTGTCACACACATCCCAGAATTTGGAAGGAATAAATACCCTCATGTGACTAGACACATATTCAGGTGTAATTTGCCACCCCACTAGCTGGGGAATCAACAAAATTTGTTATTGATCATCTGTTTAGGTATTTTGCAATTCTAGGTATTCCACAAATTATAAAAACAGACAATGGTCTGGCTTATAGTAGTCAAGCCTTCATTAAGTTCTGTCTGTGATACAGAATACAGCATAGAACTGGCATCCCATATAATCCTACTGGTCAAGCCATTGTAGAACGTCACAACTGTGACATAAAAACTCCAAAAACAAAAGAAAGGGGGAGAGGGCAAAAGGATGAGAAGAAGAGTTGCCACGGTATTATATACCATTATTTTCCTGATACCAGATAGAGAGGGGCTTACACCTGCTCAAAAACAGTTTCCAAAAGGCAAAACACAACTCACTGATTGTCCAAAGACAGGCCTTGTGTTAACATGGGGGCGAGGTTATGCTTGTATTTCCACAGGAAATGGTGAAGAAACCATCTGGATACCTCTGACATCTGGAACATCTGACCTCTTCCATACATTGGAGAAGATAAGGATCGAAGAAAAGAGGAAAGAAAAAAGGCCAAGATCACAACGAACCCATCATCCCATCATCAGACTGACAGGACAAGGAAGATACTCATTTGGCTTCTGGGCACCCTCTAGCAGACCACTGCACCAGAAGGAACTGATTGAAAAGATAGATGGACTTTTTGTACATAATCCACCTTGGGTTATGGGTGGTGATATGGGTAGGGAAAATAAGAGGAGATGATTATGGTAGCAAATGGGTTTAAGGTTTTTAGGAAACAAATTGATATAGATAGAATTTCTGATTTGTGATTGAGAAATAACATGCTTTAATTGTACTTTCTGCTTTTGTGATTGGGAAATAACATGTTTTAATTGTACTATCACTGAATATGTTGGTTTTCATAAGCTAACACTAGCATTAAATCTGTAATGATGTGTCCTAGGTTTGCTGTAATGCCTATCAAAAGTGAAGGCTGGTATCTGTCAGATCAAACTTTTAATCAGTTAATGCTGAAAGTAAGACAGAAAGATGTATAAGTTGCATTATTTTAGGCATTATAAGCTTTGTGGAAGCATTGGCTTCACATACAATTTAATGGATACTTTAAGGGAAACTATTGTGGTGGTGGGAAACAAAATTGATGTTTTTGAAACAAGATTGTTCATACGATGTGATTGTAGGTTCATTTCCATTGGTGTTAACTTCTGTCCATTATAATACCTCCATATATAATTTATAGACCAGGAGGGAAATCTTGACCCCAAGGAAGCTGCCAGTGATTTGGGATTATGTTGCTCATACAAATCCTTTTGCATCCCCGATCCATTGGGCTCATGTCTATATTACCTGTATCCCTGTGTTTTCTTGTATGGCCAACCATTCATAGGTGCCTTAAGCTTTTCAAACCCAAGTACCCTCTCTCAAGTCACAACAAAAGAAAAGGGGAATTGTTGAGGGCCAGGATGGAGTGCTATTGACAAGATCAGGAAAGACCTTTGGGGAAACTGTTCTTGGAGACTGTGCTCATTATCATCCAGAATGGCTCTCCATGCCCCCCACATGATGCTGTCTCCCTGAGACAAACGTGGGAACTACAGAAAACAAGGGATATGTAAAATAGATGTCCTCTAGGCTAATAGCCTTTAAAGACAATAAGTCTGGCCAAATCACTGGGACAGGAGACGAGCAGAACGTCAGTAGACTTGCAGATTCTGTCTATATAAACCCTAACCCTCAGATCAATAAAGGGAACTGGTCTATCTTTTCCCACCTCCCCTGACTCTTTTCTTTCAACCACATCACCGAGCCGTGTAGGGACGCGGGCCATCCGCTACAAAATAAATTAAGAACAGTCTAAAAGAAAAATCAGCAATCTATGCCATAGTCTCAATTTTTACAAAACACTGGAAAACTCACACAATTATGAGATGCAAACAGGAAAATGATTTAAGCAACTGAATGCAACTTTCTCCCCAAATCCCTCAACCCACTATGGGCTTCCTTGGCAGCATGGAGGAAGGGGAAGGGGAAGGCACATTTCCCCCACCAGAGGGTTTTAATTTCATATTTGGGCTGGGCTACAGTACTGCTTCAACAAAGACCTTAAGCTTTTCCATGATATTAACATACCCACTTTTGTTCTGTTTTCTAAAAGCAGACACCTACAGTGTAAAGCATTTAGCAAGGGCATACATGAATGATTTGGCTTTTTAAAATTAATGCACAAACACACACACAAACATATCAAGCAAATAACTGACAAAGTTACAAGAACTGTTCTTTCTTTTATTCTTCCCTACCCCACTTTGCAAACAAAACTTTCTCTGACAAAACCTTCAGGCCACAGCCCTTCAGATCTATCAGAATCTGAATCTGAGTGTAACAAGAAAAGAATATTTTTTTTTTTGGTACTATCTCTCTCTCTCTCTCTCTCTCTCTCTCTCTCTCTCTCTCTCTCTCTCTCTCTCTCTGTCTCTCTCTGTCTCTCTCTATCTGCCTATCTACACACACACGAAAATGACCAAAAAAATGATCATTTCTTCACAAAAAAAAGCAAAAAAGGACAAAAATATCCATTCAATATCCAAATACTGCCATGTAATTTGTTTAGGAAACCCTCAGAAGTCAAAAAGGAAGAAGAAATCTTAAATCAGATGTCTTATTGATACCTACCTCTATACACATGTGCACACACAAAAAACATAGCAGCAAATTTGGGGTGGGAAAAGTTTGACTTCTAACTACTAGTTTTGTTTACTGGTAAACATTGCATCAGGTCTGAATATCTGTCCAACACAGAAAATAAAATGCGCAAATTTTTAGAGAAGTATCTCTTTCAAATGCACCAAAGAAACCCACATATTTTTCACCAATGAGATGCAAGGTGTAAAATCAAAAACATATAACATTGAAATTTTAAGCAGCAGGGAAGAAAGGCAGAACTGGTTAGAAATAAGATGTTTCTTTTCTCAACTATGGACATGAAATAGCTAGTTAACAGCAAGGCACGATATAGTTTGGGGGAAAAAAGGCTTAATGCAGTGGATGAGAGCCTTCTCAAATCAGACAAGACACCCAGAGAGAAATACACTTGGTTCCAATAGCTGCAGTTCGCTTTCGCTAATGGTCATTAGAACTCTACTGTCTGCCCAGAACCTCTGCTTTACTTAGCCTGAAAGGAAGGAAAGTGCTTGATGGGAACAGGCTGAGAAACTGGGAAGCTTCAATCATGTCTTAGGGGTGTACTGCAGGCTCTGCTACCAGCAGTGTGCTTGCTAAAGAGGTGATGTGGAATAAAGCAGGGCCATCTCCAGAATGCCACCACATGCAGGGTATTTGGAGGACTGGGAGGATGTGATGGGGATAGAGAGCTTCCAGGAAGGCCTGGTTCTAGGAATCATAAACTAATTTGAGGTGACCTTTAGTGCCCTCCCAGATCCATCCCTCCCCTCCCCTGCTTTGCTAGATCATGCAAGTTGGCTCTTTTAACCCATTCCAGTAGCAGAAGAAAGTGCATAATTCCCATGTAATACCCCTATGGACTGTTGTGGGAATGATGGGAAGATTTCCTCTCTTCTCAATCTCAACACTCTAGGGAGGGAGTGTCCAGGTTCCAGGTAAGCAAGTACCACTTCTTTTCCACTGGAAGGAACACCAAATGAGACACCTTCATGCTCTTCTTAAGAGCTAGGTGGGGCGGAGCCAAAATGGTGGACTAGAAAGGCACACTTACCATAGGGTCCTCCCTACAGCCCATAAAATACCTGTAGAGAGGGACTCTCAACAAATTCTGGAGCAGCAGAAGTGGAGAACAACAGAGTGGAGGAGATTTCCAGCCCACGGTGACCTGAAAGGCCCACGGAAATGTCAGTTGTGCCGGACGCAGAGCTGAGCGCAGAGCCCAGCCCAGCCTTGCCCAAGCAGCGTGGTGTGGTGCAGCACGACAAGGCTCTGGGAGGAGGGGTGGAACACGTGTATGAATTTGAATCTTCTTTTCCCCTGAATCTTAATAACCACAGAAGTTTTCTGAGCCTACATTTCCTCCACCACCAAGAGGGGCTAATAGGAGCCCTTCTATCTCCAGGGCCACTGTGAGGGTCAAAAGATCTAATGCAGAATGTCTGGCAAATTATACTTTTTCTATATAGTTGTGAGGTCTTCTTCTACTACTTTGCTCACCCTAGCTGGCTCACTGACATCCACCATGACCATGAATATCTAGACCTTTACCCCTATTAGGTGACTTCTCTGGTCCTTATTCTATTTTGGGGTGGGGTATTTTTTTTTTTTTTTTGTAATTTTAAACTTAAGCTCAAAGTGAGAAAAGAAAATTGCCATGTACGTAGTAGTCCATAAGAGAAAATTTAATATAAAACAATACATTTCCTTTTCAAGGAAACCTATTTGATAAATTCTACACAATTTTTGAAGGTACCCAGCTTTGTTTCCTTGCTATTCTTTTGTTATCTGCTGTGCACTTTTTACTTTGTGTTCCCCCTTCCCTCCCCCAACACTGCAAAGAAGGCTGCAATTAAACATGGATATGTAACTATATCTATATATAGATATAACAGATACATATACATGCTTAGATATCTATAAACATATACATATATTCACATATACTCTCACATATATGTAAGGTCCTTTTATGCTCATTTCCTCCTGTCATCTGTTTCTCTGAAGGTGGATAGAATCTTCCTTCAAAAGTCCAAGGCTTTCCAAGTTTTTCTAAATCAACTAGCTCATTGTTTCCTACACCACATCAATATTCCATGAGAAAGAAAAACAATAGGAAACCCAAAAAAAGGGAGCAAATAGTATGCTCCAATGTGCCTTCAGACTCCCTATTTCTTTCTTTGGACTAGGCAAACATTTTCCATCATGAATCATTTGGAGTTGTTTTAGGTCCTTGCATTGCTGACAAGAGCTAACTGTACCAAACTCAGTCATCACACAATGTTGTTGTTACTATGTACAATGTTCTGCTCACTTCACTTAGCATCAATTCATATAAGTCCTTCCAGGTTTTCTGCAGTTGGCCTGCTCATCATTTCTTATAGCACAGTAGTACTCCATTACAGTCATATACCACAACTTGTTCAGTCATTCCTCAATTGATAGACATGCCCTCAATTTCCAGTTCTCTGGCCACTACGAAAAGAGCTGCTATACATATTTTTGTACATGTGGATCCTTTCCCTGTTTTGATGATCTCTTTGCTATAGCCCTTGAAGTGGTATTGCTAGGTCAAGGGGTATGCACATTTTTATAGCACTTTGGGCATAATTCCCAATTACTCTCCAAAATGATTGGATCAGATCACAACTCCACAAACTCTGGATTAGTGTTCCAATTATCCTACACCTTCTCTATCACATATTCTTTTTCCTCTTTTGTCATGTTAGTGAATCTGATAGGTGTTATGTGGTACCTAAGAGTTATTTTGATTTTTGTTTCTCTAATGAACAGTGATTTTTTTTCACATGACTATAGACACCTTTAATTTCTTCATCTGAAAAGTGCCTGTTCATATCCTTTGACTATTTATTAACTGGGAAATGACTTGTATTCTTATAAATTTGACCTCAATTCTAAAATTCTCATTTTAGAAATGAAGTCTTTATCAGAGACATGAAAAAAATCCCAGTTTTCTACTTCCCTCCTAATCTTGGTTACATTGGTTTTCTTTTTGCAAAACTTTTCCATTTAATGTCCTCAAAATTATTCACTTTGAATTTCATAATGTCCTCTATCTCTTGTTTGGTCATAAATTTCTCCCTTTTCCACAAATGTGACAGAAAAACTATTCCTTGCTCTCCTAATTTGCTTATAGTGTCACCCTTTATATCTAAATTGTGTACCCATTTGGACTTCATTTTCATATCCCGAGTCTGATGTATGTCTATGCCCAGTTTCTAACATACTATTTTCCAGCTTTCCCAACAGTGTTTGTCCATTTGTGAGTTCTTATCCCAGAAACTTGGGTCTTGGGGTTCATCAAAAGCTATGTTGCTATAGTATACTGTGTCTTGTGTACATAACCTATTCCACACATCCACCACTCTGTTTCTTAGCCTGTTCCAAGTGGTTTTCATGATTGCTGTATTATGAAACAATGTAAGATCGGATATGGCTAGGAAACCTTCCCTTGCATTTCTTTTCATTTTGTCCCTTGATATTTTGGAACTTTTGTTCTTCCAGATGAATTTTGTTATCACTTTTCTATCTCTACAACAACACTTTTGGTAGTTTGATTGGTTAGAAGTCATTTTTATTATAGTAGCTTGACCTACCCATGAGCATCTCATATTTTTTCAGTTGTTTAGATTTGACTCTGTTTGTGTGAAGTGTTTTGTAATTGTATTCTTATAATTCCTGTGTTTGTTTTGGCAGGTAGACTCCCAAATATTTTGTAATGTCTACAGCAACTTTAAGTGGAATTTCTCTTTCTGTCACTTGCTCTTGGATGTTGTTAGTAATATAGAAAAGCTGATGATTTATATGGCTTTATTTAATATCCTAAAATTTTGCTAAAGTTGTTTACTATTTCAAGTAGTTATTTATTTGATTCTCTGGGATATATCAGATAAGTACATCATCCTATCATGTGCAAAGAGTGATAGCTTGCTCCCTTCTTTGCCTATTCTAATTCCTGAAATTCCTTTGTCTCCTCTTATTGCTAAAGCTAACGTTTCTAGTACCACATTGAGTAACAGTGGTGATGATGGACATCCTTGTTTCACCCCTGAAAGGTCCTTAGTTCTAAAGAAGATGCCAAATTTCATAGATCGACTTTTTTTTTCCCTTTCAGGGCTTATCACAGCAAATCCCATCTGGATAAATTGATTTTCATGTTAATACCTATACCAATATATTCCTGGGTACTGCAGCTGGTTTCAGACAGACCTAAATTCAAATGCTGCCTTAGACCCTTACTGGCTATAAACCCTGAACATGTCACTCTTCCTCTGATTAACTCCATTTCCTCCTCTGTGAAATGGGTAGAGTATCCCGTATCAATGCTATTATCTAAATAGCACCTACTTGCTAGTTGAATTATAATCATCAAATAATATAGCATTTGAAAGTACTTTAGAAACATGGAAGTACTCAACAAAAGACAGCTATGTCATTATCATCATCATCATTTTTTTATTATTCCATTGCAATCTCCATTAGAATAAGAGCACCTAGAGAAGATGGACTGTGTCTGCTTTTGCATTGGTTTCCCTGGAACTTAGCACTCTGCTTTGTACCCAGCTAAAGAGCATTTCCCCCCACATATTCATTCACTTTATATTGATTGTAGAGAGGAAAGACTAGAGGCAGGTGGACCACACAGGGTCCCTAGAATTCCTGCAGAACAGAAGTGATTGGCCAGAAGTAAATGACTCTCTCCCATCTCCTTGTCTCAAAGCCAGTCATCTTCACTTTCCTAGCCTGACATTTGGCACACTCATTTACGCAGAGCCACACCTCTAGAAACAGTAACTGGCAGGGTATAGGATGGGCCACAGAATGGGTCCTCATCTTCAGTGCCTGTCTAGAATGGGATTATGGGGACTAGGGAAGACCTAACCTTTTCTTCCACAATTCTCAGAATAGCCACAGTGATCTCATCTAGTGACCTTCAAAACCCATTTACCTAGGAATGAGGCTCTCCTAGGTTTTTCCAAGGTCCATTAGATAGACCCTGTTCACTGTCTCCTTGAATTCACACCTTCTCCAACAGAGGGAGGTAGTGGGGCAGGCACATGAGCACTCAGATGAGGCACCTCCAAATCCTGTGAGCTGCGAGGTCCTGCCATGTCTGCCATCCCCCTCCCGGGACTTGGAGCTCTCTTGTGGTTCTGGGGAATCCAATCCTGGGTCACAGAGGAGCCTCCCCTTCTTTATCCACACCTAGGTGCAATCATTCCTGTATCAGACACAAAACATGGTCTTATCATCATCCTTAAGGTCACACATCTGAGGACAGAAAAGAGTGAGGCTCCTCCACCAGAGCCAGTCTAAGCCAGTATGACTCAGTGGGGTTTTCAGGATCCTTGAGGAGAGGGTCCTACTAGAGCCAGGATGGTCTCCCCATGGAAGTTCCTCTGGCTCCTGGTGCTCTGGGTTCAGCCTAAGACACAGTAGAGCAGTGAAGGGTTTAGAAGGTCACAGGTTACAAGGGGTTAAAACCCTAATGATCCCTCCATCCAGTGGGTGAGGAATTCAGGCACAACACAGGCAGATGGGGGTAGACTAGCATGACCTGCACTCATTACTAATTTTGTGAGATTTGAGGGAAAGATGGGTTTTGTCCCACTTTATCAGTAAATTCAAAAACTTTGCAAGTTGTTTGTGATGTCATTGGTCTCCAGAAAACTGACTTGTTTCTAAACTTTGAAATGAACTTTCACACAAGTCTGACTTTCTCAATTTTGCTAGTTTCCTAGATTCCCAAGGAGCCACTGTGCTGACCTACTCTCCAGGTTCCTCGTCCCAATCACCAAGAGAGAGACTCACCTTCAGTTTCAAGGCCAGTGAGAGTGTAACAGGTCGTTCTGGTTACAGATATTTACACTGGTACCAGAAACCTGACCAAGCCCCCAGGTTCCTCATCCACTATGCTACCAGCCTGGAATCCAGAGTGCCTGCCTGGATCAGTGACAGTGGATCTGGGGCAGATTTCACTCTCACCATCAGCAGCCTGGAGCCTAAGAATGCTGCAGATGATTACTGTCAGCTGTCTGGGAGCTTCCCTTTCCCATAGTGCTTCAGCTCTGAACTAAAACCTCCCCAGGCTGTTCAGGGGATTCAACTCAGAGCAGCAGCTCCTTCCTCTCTGTCCCCAGGCATAACAGACCCTGCTCTCTGGGCATACTCACATCTCCCAGGATTTCCTTTTTATTCTTTTTTCTTAAGTCTTTGATTGAATAACTTATTTTGACTATTATAAATACTCAAATTCACCATAAATGACTTATGAAGGAAGATGCTACCTGTATTCTGAAAAAGAACTGATACATAGAAGTATGTACTCACATTCAAGCCAAGGGTAAAGGCATCCTGGTGCCAGTGAAGGGACAGGAATGAAGGGGCAGATTAATTTAGGTTTTAGGAGGTGAATGAGAATGATAGCATGAGGTAATTTATAGTGAAAAAACTAAAATGATGCTATATCATTTAATAATTGAATCTACTCCATAATGGACACCAATCTCAATTTTGTCAAGCCCCATTTCTCAGTTAAGCTCAAAAGTGTGGCCTCTCACAATTAGAACAAAGGCATGGTTGAATTAGATGATCCCTCCAGCCCTTCCCCACTCCATTTGCTTGCTAAGCAGTTTCATCTGGGACCCCTGTTTCCTTTACCTGTGAATAGAAACCAGTTTAGACTGAACCAGTTTAGACTGAACACCTCCCCAAAAGTCACTTCTCCTTCTTTGTCTCTCCTCATAAAAAAATTAGCTGGTTTGGTCTCCCCAAAAGGAAGGACAACTGTGAGATGCTGAGTGCATGGTTTTGATTTTCTAACCAAGATTAAAACAGGAGTCCATAAAGGAATTAACTTTCCTTAATCATCAGAGAGGAGCGATCAGCTGAAGGCCAAGGCACTTTCCCCCAAGGAGCAAAGTGTAAGTCTTCCCAACCACCCCACCCTCTCCTATGTCTCAATATAAATGTTTGTTTTTTCTCTACCATTTGGGTCACTGGTCTAAATGAGGAGGTCAGTCTGATCCATCAATCTGATCCATGTTTTTGCCAGCTATAAGTGTCACTGTTAATAGGTAACCCCACCTCACTCCCACCCTCAAAAAAAAGAAATCACAAACCTACAAACCTTTGCTTTCTTGTCTTCTAAAACCTTTTCATGTAAACCTATGGTGCCTTCTCTCCTGCATTTTCTTTCCTGTGTATCTCTTCAAGACCTAATTTGGGGTTTTCTTGGCAAAAATACTGGGGTGGTTTGCCATTTTCTTCTCTAGCTCATTTTACAGATGAGGAAACAAAATTAACTGGCTTACCTGGGATCACAGACAGTGTCTGAGGCCAGATTTGAAATCAGGAAGATGAGTCTTCATCTTCATGGGCACCATGCCAAGTGCTCTATCCACTGGCTCACCTTTCTGCCCCCCACAAATTCCTTAACCCTTTACAAATTGGTTTTCATCTTCACTGTCCTGAAAGTTCTCTTTCCAATGGAATTATTGAACTCTTTAATTGCCAAATTTGTTTAGTAGACATTTCTTAGGTGTGTAATCTCTTCCAAGAACACATACTTCACAAAAATTATCTCATCTTACCCTAAATTTAACTATTATGTAGGCAGGTCTCCCTGCTACCATTTAACAGTAGAGAAAATTGAGACCAAGTCTCTGAGAAGTATTTGAGGTCAGATTAGAACTCACATTTCCCTGAATCCAGATCCAGAACTCTATCCACTGAAGTCCTGGATTCTGATTTTATATGTGTGTATGTATATATATAAGTGTTTATGTGTGTATGTATGTGTATATGTAGTTATATACAAAGTGCCTCCTGGTTTCTTTTTCCATTCTTGGCACCTCAAGAGCCTACAAGTTGTTCATTTCATGCCTGTTGCTTAATAAAACTGGTTGACCTGTTTCCTTGACTAAATCAATGAGTTCAGTTTAGAAAGTGAGCTCTTTGAGGGCAGGGGCTGTTTCACCCCATTTTGCACTTCAAGCAGTTAGCACACAGTCTGACACATAATCAATATTTGTTGAATCACCATGAATGAATTTCAATATTATGGGGATTGGAGCCATTTTCTCAATTTCTGCATTCTAAGATGTGACAATATCAATTGTATTCAATCAAGGAGTCCCGATTTGAATAGAGGCTGGGATCTCCTAATATTGAGATGACTCAAACATGGAGCTGCCATGCATGCTATTCCAGATGGGATTTTATAATGTTCCTAAACCACTTCATGACTTTCTTCAGGCAACTTCTTTCCAAGACTGAAAAAATTTTAGGGCTTTGCCCAAAAGAATATCCCAAGATACCTACTTGCTGAGTCTCCCCAAAGAACTTCCCAGATAAGGAGAATTCACAGGCTCCATTTTACTTTTCCCAAACACAAAATCTTACTGTTGATTTTGACTCAAAATATACCTAATTGTATACAGAAGTTTTAGAGCCACATACTCTATCAGCTTAATTCATGATTTAGCAGCATCAAGTTCAAAAGAGGAGTCCATGTCCTCAGGATAATTGGAATGTTTGACCAGCTAAGGGTAGATCCACCCTTAAGGTGAAATAGACTTAAAATTTAGCACTTAAGGGCAAGTGTTTAGGAGCCAAAGAGTAAGAATCCAATGTAACTGGATCAGAATTACCGTTTGCTCCTCCCTGAATGCAATCAGCCTAGAGGGTCAAACGCATAAATGGACAAAGTGCTTTTTCTAAGGTAATTCTAAGTAAGATAATCAGAAGAATTAATGTTGATGGACTGGCAATTTTGTTTCATGTATTAACATTGTAACATCTCTTATGTTGTTATTATGCCCCAAAATTTTCTCAAATGGAGATTTGGGAGAACCATTGTATATGTTTTTAAATTGAAAAACAATTTTTTAAAAGGGATATGCAATTGTACCATTAAAAAACGTAATTTTCTTTTGCTCTGAATGCTATGAATTTATGGCTTAAGCTGTAAGAGAGTGGTTATAATGTTTCCACACTCTTCTATATTTAATGGGGTATACTTTGCTTTATTTTTTAAAATTTATTTATTTATTTAACTTTTTACATTCATTTTCACAAATTTTTGGGTTCCAAATTTTCTCCCCTTTTCTCCCCTCCCCCCACCCCAATACCCCAAGCAATCTAATTTTCCCCATCTCCAATCTGCCCTCTCTTCTGTCATCCCTCCCTTCTCTTGTCTCCATCTTCTATGAAGATCCTGCCTGCTGCTGGGGGATTCCTGAGTCCCAGGCCGCTGCCACCTCAGCCGCTGCCCACCCCTCTGCCTCCGCTGTTTCCTGCCCCCGTCTCTGCTGCCGCAGCTTCCTCCCGAGGGGGCCCGAGTCACGGAGACGCTCGCTCCCCTCCTCTAGCCCAGCCTTCTTTCTCACTGACCTGTAGCTTCTGTGGGCCGAGGGACTTTCCCGGCTGCCGGAGCTTCAGTCCCTGAAGCCTGCTCGGGTCAGCTTCTCTGGGGCCGCAGCCAGGGCAGTGTTGGGGTGGGCTCTGCTTTCCAGGGCGCGACGGACCCCAGGGACGGCTCTTCAGGGCTCTCTGGCATGGAAATCTCTTCCACTCCGTTTCTGCACACCTTGTATTGACCCAGAAGTTATGGGGGTCTCTTTTTACATTAATTCTATGGGCTTTGGTTTCGGAGCTCGTAAACGTGCATCCTTCTACTCCGCCATCTTGGCTCTGTCCCCTACTTTGCTTTAAAATGTATGATTATGTACTCTTTGAGAAAAGTACTGAGGACATGGTAAATTGTCCACTCAGGCTTTCACCTGGATTAAAAAGGTAAAACGTAAGACAAGGGGAATTAAAAGGAGTTTGTTATGTCAATGTAGAAACACACTGAGTAGCTGATCCCCTTAGGTCAGCAAGGAATTCAAGAAGGAACTGATGAGGTGTAGGGGTTCTGGTGACCCCAAAATACCGACATGCCAGGTCCTGCTTGAATGAATTCAACATAAGCCTTCTTAAACCAAAGGAAAACAAAGTTTATTAAAGATTCACCATACTGGGTTGACTCTTAAAGGAGCCTAAGCATTTGTAAGGCTTGTATTCACAAGCAGGCCAGATAGAACCTCAGTTAGACAGTCTGAGAGACTTTATGGAGGCAAGATGGACCTTAAATATAGAAAAAGCATCCAGGTGTCTCCAGGTAGTCCCAGGGTCCTAGACATGGTCTTCATAGACCAACTTCAGGGAGAAACCTGATGGGAGCAGCTGGTAGTCCAGACAATCCATAAACCAGGCTGGGCAACTTGAACTTCAAGAGAATGCTAAGTAGTTGGGAATGGGGCAACTAGGTGATGCAGTGGATAGAGCACCAGTGCAGGAGTCAGGAGGGCCTGAGTTCAAATGTCACCTCAGGCACTTGACACTCACTAGCTGTTTGACCTTGGGCAAGTCACTTACACCCAAGTGCCTCATCCTGGGTCATTTCCAGTCATCCTGATGAGTATATCTGGTCACTGGATTCAGATGGCTCTGGAGGAGAAGTGAGGCTGGTGACCTGCACAGCCCTCCTTCACTCAGAACAAAGTCAAGTGCAACTTATGTCATCATTTCTCTGATGGCATGGTCTTCTTCAACAAGGAAGGACCAACACACAGACATAATATGAAAAGGATGCTAGGATTAAAGGAAGAGAATGTTAAATGGTTATCAACTAGGGAGTATCTGGGCTGAGAGAAATGGAAGGGGAATCCAAGGAGCCACCATACCCCCACAAAGGCCAGACTCTCCCAGGCCCTACAGAGAGATGGGGCAAAAGCCCTCCTGATCCAAGGGGAAAAGGTCTTGACTTGGGCTTCTATTTCATCAACTACTTTAAGCAACTTCTGCCCCAGGGCTTAGATTTGGTAACCCAAAGCATTTGGTCAGTCTCCAAAGAACTCCCCAGAGAAGGAGAATCTGTCTACTCTACTTTTCCCAAAAGCTGTTATTATTTTTCTTTTTTAAATTAAATTCATCCAATTAAATACCTAGCAGTTTTTCAACATTGTAATTACATTCTCTAACAGTTTAATTCACCATTTCACAACCTCCAGAACAAAACAGAAGTGAATTTCTGAAGAATATAATTGCATCACCCTCTAGGCATGATTTTTAAATTTAATATTACTTACCAAACAATTTCCCAAAAACCACAATAAAATTTTGAAGCATAACAAAAGTAACATTACAGATTGAAAACAAGTTTTAATGTTCTAATGAGAAAAACTTAAAACAAAAACTTGTTGCCATTTAAATGACATCAATTCAGTTGAATATATTCTCCAAATTGTTGACTTACATAGAAAAACATTTTGTTTAGCTATGATTTGAACACTCTAGGTGGATTGTTGTCTATTATAAAAATATTTGTACCAAAATTTTTGTTCCAGCAAAGAACAAAATGAGTATCCATCAACTGTTGAACAGTTAAAGAAATTACAGTATATTAGTTCAAAGGAATATTATTGAAGAATAATGAGAAACATCAGGATTTCAAGGGGAAAAGTTGTATTTTTAGGGATTTAATCAGAGTAAGTAAATTTGGGTGTTTAATGAAGTCTCTTATATAGGGCAATCTAATGAGGTCTTGAGTAAGAGACTTAATCTTGTTAATTAGATCCCTAACTTTTATCTCCAGCAAGATTTTCCCAATATATTCGTAAGTACTGTTCAAATCCAAGGAAACCATTCAATGGCACAGCAACAATTCTATCTTCCAACCACTGACTCCAAAGAGGTCTAAGTTACATGAAACCATAAAACTGCAAAACAATGTTCTAGGGAAAAGGCAGAGAGAGGAGACATTCCATACAATGAGTCAAAAGGTGAATCAGCAGATAACTGAGGCCCAAGTCCTGAGGTTCTAACTGCAAAATTCAGACTCAAATGGAAGAAAACAGGGAAAACTGATAAAATAGCATGGCTTATGGATAAGAAATGATAGTGATGCATAGATTGAGGGGACTAGATCTGGGAGACAAGAGTGGCTGAAGAGCCATTGAGAGGTTCCTAACATTGTACAGGAGGCAACAAATAAATATACCCCTAAGCAAAAGACCAACAAAGAAAAGTGCCTGTTTGATGAGGCCTTACAAATACCTGGGGAAAGAAGGAAAGGGCAAAGAAAAGGGGAGAGTTCCCCAAATGAATTCATAATTTGTGGGAATAACAAGGAAACATGAGGTTTCTTAAATGGGCATTGCAAAGAAATAGAAGAAAACAACTGAATGGGAAAGACAAAAGACCTTTTCAAGAAAATGTGAGCTATCAAGGGAGTATTGCTTGAAAACATGGGCACAAGGACTACTGAAGCCAAGACAGTAAGACGAGACATTCACTTGTCTAGGCTCTTCCAGACTCCCTTGAAAACAGCGTTGCAATAATGACTCAGAATCAGTTGTAGAGGAATGAACTATATTACCAGTCTAAGACAGCTTGAAGGATGAGCAGGAAAGGTGTCTCACTACAGTGGGAGAGTGCAGTCAAGTGAAGAAGCCAGTGGCAGGCTTCACCCTAGGGGGCCATGGCATATTTTAGGGAAGTCTTGAGAAACCTTGGGGTTTCTGAGATAAATTTAATCCCTTTTTAGGGTTCATGCACTATATGAAATATACAATATCTAGTGAGGTCTGTGCTACAGGGAGAGACCACAGCTCATTAATTAGATCCATAAGTTTTACGTGTAGGAAGATTTCTCCAACGTACATTTGGAGCACACAAATAAAAATTTATGAGATTCAGGTGATGACCTTCCCACAATTGTGGCTTTTACAAGGCTTCCTTCTAATGTGAATATTGTGCTGTCTCATGATGTGCCTCTTCTGGGAAAGGGCACATTCATAAGTCTTCTCTCCACTAGGAATCCTTGATGTAAAGGAAGAGATGATCTCCAGCTGCAGGCCTTCCCTGACTCCAGACAGTGCTTGACCCTAAGGTGAAATGTCTGATGTGTAACATGTTCCATAGTCCATCTGAATGTCTTTGAACATTTATTTTGGGAATAGGGTTGTTATCTAATATGAATTCTGATAGGAAACAAAGGGCAACATTAGCTTGAACACTTTTCATTATTACATTAATGAGATATGTCCTCTACAATGGATTCTCTGATGTGAGAGGAATGAATATTTCTCCTATATAAATAATTTTTGAATTAGGACTAAGCTTTTCCCCCATTTCCTCATTCAGAGATTGGCCACTATGATTCAGTCTATCTTTGAAGGGCAGGGTTGATGATCTGATGAAATTTTGGGCAAGACTTGTGAAAATTTAGATCTGACCAAATTTAAAGAGATTTCATTCTAGGTGAATTCTGGCCCATTGTGTTTTAGTTAAACAGGTCTGAGGGGTAGTGGACCCCTCTGGTCTGGATTGCCCTAGGTAAGGGCGATCTGGATAGAAATAATTCTCTTTGTCCAAAAATGAGTCAAGATTCATGCCCCCCCATCCCAGTTGCTCATTGAAATAAGTCGAAATCTCATTAGAATACTCATTCTTATTAAGGTTTAACAAATCAGAATTGATTTATGCCTCTAGGTAACTCCCACTTATCTAAGAGCATATAAGTGTTGAAAGCCTTTCCACACTGACTGCATTCATGAGGTTTCTCTCCAGTGTGGATTCTCTGGTATACAGCAAAATGGGAGTTTCCTCTGAAATCCTTTCCACATTGATGACATTCATAAAATTTCTCTCCATTGTGGATTCTCTGATGTGCAGCAAGACTGGACCTCTCTTTGAAAGCTTTTCCACAATGATTACATTCAAAAGGTTTCTCCCCAGTGTGGGTTATCTGGTGTACAGTAAGATGGCATTTTAATCTGAATGCATTTCCACAGTCATTATATTCATAAGGTTTCTCACCATTGTGGATTCTCTGATCTTGAGTAAGATGGGAATGCCTTTCCAAGTTTATCATATTCATAGGTTTGCTCTCTAGTCTCCATGTTTTGATGTACAGCAAGACTTCAGCTGCAAACTCCCAGCCTTTCCACGCTGATTACATTTATGAAGTTTCCTCTCAGTGACAATACTGTGATGAAAAAGGAAGGATGAGTGTTCACTAAAAGATACAGTATATTTATGAGACTCATGTGGTTTCTCTACAGTATGAATTTTTTGACAGTAAATCAGGGATGACTGTTGACTCATGGTTTTCCCATAGTGATGACAACCATAAGGTTTCTCTCCTGTGTAGATTCCATCTTTATAGCACAGATTTGTCTCCCAGTGATGGCACAGAAACTATCACTCATGAGGTTTCCTTGGTGTGTTTCTTTCACTTAGCTTTTCAGTAGTCTCTTTCCTTTTAGGTATAATCTTTCCTTATGCAAAAAAAACAGGTAGTAAAATACGTATACAAAGACTCATGCACACACACATATAATTATAAACCTTTCCCTTCATTGCAAGAAAATAAACTGATCTACTTGATCGTTCCCTAGGTGCAGATAAAAGTCTTCAAAGACACAATCACAATTGTCTGAAAATGCCATTAGCTCAGATTTGTAGGGTAACTTGACTTACAAAGAGCTTCACAGACAATTATATTGGATCCTCAGGAACACCTGTGAAAATGGCAGACTCAACATTCTTACCAGAATATAAAGTCAGGCCATGAGCTGAGAATGGCTGAGTGACCTGAAAAGTATCCCTGCAGCTGAGACAGACCACCCACCCTGCAAGTGGGCATGTTCTGTCCACGGAACCACAGTGCCCTTCTCCATGGCACTTACTTTTGTTCTACCTTTTTTCAAGAAACAATGTTTTATTTGCGTATGCTTGACTGTTTTCTCCCTCCCTTTGTGTCTTCCTATTCTCTGAGACACAAAATACTGAAATTCGGCCAATTTACAAACCTACAATGGGGTTTTTAGGTTCAAGGGAAAAGAAGAGTCAATCACTATCAATATGGTAACCTCTGTTGCCTTATTTGAAGAAACTGCCATGGCACCTGAGCAATGACAACGCTGATGAGTCAGCAGCCAGCATCACTGGACCAGAGCTACCACCAGAAAGAGGTTTGGGACCCACTGAAGGCTCAGATATACTTAGCTTTTATTACCAATTAAATATTTCCAAATTAAAATATGTACTCTTAAAAAGCAAAATAGTGTTATGCATGTCATAGACAACAGTATTTATAAGCATAACTTTTACATGTACTGAAAAAACAAAAGTACAGGTGACTCACTGCATGGCAATATGTGCTTTACTGCTGAGCTCTGCAACAGAGTCTGGAATCTCTGAGGTGTACCTGGACTTTTTCTCATTCTTGTCCTGAGTTGAATCCTTTTTCCCTAATTCTACTCTCCTTAAGTTATTATTTGACTCCTTGAATTCTCCTTTATTCTACTGTATCCCATTGGACTAGATGTCTTTCCACTCCCAAACACTCTCCTTTCTCTGGATCACCTAACACCAAGGATCCTGATGTCTTGCTTCTTCTCAACCATTTCCACGTGTCTATGACAGACTGGCAGCTCCCTGACAGCAGAGACTGCATCTTTTCCCTTCCTAAAACGTGGTGAGGTGCTTGATCCATGTTTATCGACTGACTAACAGGCCCATGACTGACACTAGGTCCCAGATTCGACTTCAGTTCCTGCATCCTGGTCTCTGTCTTATTTGGCAAAAGTAGATTCTGGCCTCAGCCCTCTTACTCTCTTGCACCTTATCTCCTATTTGAGGGAACTTTGTCTGGTTCTCACCCTGATGGGACCAGACCAGGTCCATACTGAAGATCGCAGAGACTTGTTTTAAGGCCCCTGAAGCATCTAATAGTATGAGAAACCTGGGAATTTCTACTTCCCATTTCAACAAACTGAGAGTGGCAGTCAAATTCCATATATCTGCATAACAATTCTCCAAGAAGGGGCCAAAGATTGAGCCTTGGAGATCAAAGAAGGGACAGACGTAGATGATTTATGTAAAGCATATGTTTCAAATGATTCTAAGTGAGGCAAAGCCTTTACTAGTATTTAGATGCTGCTGAATGGAAAGACAATCATAAAACTAGGCTGCCTGGGTACACTACAAACTTAGGGTATGTATTTTCAGGATGGACCTCACTGTGGCAAACGTATCCTTTGACATTTAGCTAACTGACTCCCTTGGGGTAGCCAGGTGGTGCACTGGATAGAGTCCTGGTCAGGAAGACTCAAGGTCAAATCCAGCCTCAGATCCTTACTAGCTTTGGGACCCTGGACAAGTGACTTAGGGCTCTTGGCCTTGATTTCCTCATCTGTGAAAGGAGGCAGAAAAGCAAATGGGAAAATAGTTCAGGTCAACAGCTTAAATGCTGCATTTTAAGTCTACTTCACATTAAGGGTGGATCTGCCTGGTCAAACATCCCAATTATCCTGCTGGGATCTGACTTTAAATAAGCTACATTCTAATTCAAACCAGGAGGAATGTGCTACTCAAACGGCCTGTATTTTGTGAACAACCCCCATCCTCAAACTCAGCTCCACAGCCTGTGAATCCCCTGCTCCCTGGGTATCTCCAGCTCGCCTCGGCATCTTTCTCCCCCTCCCAACTCCTGAAGTCCCGAATCTTTCCTCCAATAAGAACCACATGGGAGGGTGATGGGGAGGAGGAGCTCTCAGAGACGACCAGCCTGGTGGGGGGTGGTCCAGGTGGAACAGGAGCTCTGGGTGGAGTCTAGGATGGAAGAGGAGCCATCCCAGTGGATGACGCTGTCCAGGTGATGGAGGGCAGGGCATGGGGAGGGGAAGGAGAAAAGAGATTGGAGGAAAGGGCTTCAGAGGCTGGGAGGATCCTCCCAGAGTGGGCTGGCTGAAAACCGGAACTTGTGCTGAGATCTCTCTGCCTTGCACCCTTGCACAGGAGCTCCCGCAGCCTTCTTTCCTCAGATCGCGGATCACGTGGTCTTCTCTTGGACCTTCTGCTGGCCATCTGTGGGTGCAGGTGCCAGGTAGGTCTGAGCCAGCTCCTCACAGACCTGCTGGCTGTTCATCCCATTGGGTCTCGTCCTCTCCCTCTGAGCCGGTGGTGAGTCCAGCTCCAAGTCCCCCTGGAGCAGTCCTCCCTCCCCAGCCTGGTTCCTGGACAAGCTTCCTCCTACTGACTCTTTTCCAGACTCCAGATCACTTCTCAAAAGTCTGGGTCTGCCCCCTCAACCCCCCGATTTAAGATCGTGTCACCTTTTCACAAAATTTACACCTTACCTTCAGGAATCCAGGCTTGAGTGAAACAGAAGGGAAAGGCTTGAGTGAACCTGGAAATGCAGGTGTGAAGGTCTGGATCTGCCTTCAAGGAACTGGGCCCCTCAGGCCTTTTCTCATTCACAGACAAGGCTGATTGAGTTGCCTATAGAGGAGGGTGAGATTTGTTTTTTTTTAATCTGCCCGTCTGGTTGGGTCAATACTGACTTTTGTAGAGGAAAAAAAGGATGGTGGGAAAATTTGGGATGGGATTGAGAGGTGGCAGATTGCCTGTGGTGATCCTGAGGTAAAGAAGGGGCCTGTGGTGATTAAGAGGTAACCCACTAAGAAGGGTTTGAGCTGGGTGGGGGCCACAAATACAGGATAATTGAGAGGATTGTTCAGTGTCTAGGTGGGGGTGGGGGAAAGGTCAGGAACGGGACTGCTCTTCTCTGCTCATGTTCTGGACCCAGTCTCAGGGAAATCTCTGATTCAGGAGCCATTGACTGCTCTTGTTCCACGTGGGATCCCAAGTACCTTCTGCCCTTGGTTATATGAATAAGAATGTGGGAAAGGAAGGGGAAAGAATAGTAGTAGGAGACAGTGGGACTATCTTTGTCAAGCCTGACCCTACCTCTAGGCTTCAGGATCCTTCTTCCCAGCTCAGTCTGTAGAAGACCAAAGCCTGGCCCAGCCTGAGAGTGTGGAGCCGGAAGGAATGGCCCTTGGCAGCTGCAGACCCCCACCCCAGGTGAGTGCACTCTGTCCACAGACTTGACCCTCCCAGAGGACATTTCTGTAGACAAAGATGATTGTCTGTGAGGCTATGGATACAAAAATAAAATTGAAAACAGTACTAACACGACCATCCTGTTCTGTGTCTTTTGAATTAATCAGTGGCATATTTGCATCACAATCACCAACTACCCCTCACCCCCAATTGCTCCCATCCTAAGACCTCTTCACTCCTTCCTTTCTGTTCTGTAGGGATCTTCTCTTTGCTCCTGTATCCATGACTACCACCCCTACTCCACGTTTCCATAGAACTGCCCACCCCCTTTGCTTCTTTGGCCAAACTCTCCCTGGCAGACCTGGAAGGCTGGATGCTCTACTTATCCTCCATGGCCTGATCTGCACAAATATTTAATCTGTCTGATGCACACTGTCTTGTAGCTGGGAATCATCAAGGATATACTGAGGGGGCAGTGAGGGATGACAGGAGTAAATACTGTCAGCAGGGGCTGAGGTGTTCCTGGCCTCCTGCATGCTCTGTTCCTGTGTTTCTGGAAAATTTGGCGGCTCAAGAAGACCCCTTAAGTTGCCTTTGGGTCACATTCCCATGTTCAAAGGCCCTTCCCAAAGCTGTTTGGACCTGGCCAAAGAATGCCTTCTTTAGCTGTTACTTAATTAGCATTTATTAAGGGCCTAGTAGTTCCCCTGTTAGAGAGGATATAGGAAAGGACTGAGTTTGGGGAACTGTTTAGAATTCTGGGAGTTTTCTTTTCCAGTGGGAGAAAGGGAGGTCCTAAAGGAGACACTCAGTTCTTATCAAAGAGGCATAGGGCTCAAAAGCAAAGACTCAGTGAAGTGTCTTCCTTTCTCCCCCAAATTCCCTTTTGACCATCTTCACAGCAACCCTATAAGGTAGTTGCTCTTCTTATCTTTATTTCACAGTTTGGGAAACTGAGACCAACAGATTAAATGAGTTACCAGCCAGGGTCACATAACTAGTCAGTGTCTGAGGCAGCATTTGAACTCAGATCTGCATGATCTTCTCCACTTCCATAGCTCCATCCACAATGTATTTGTGTGCCCAGCTTCCCACAACTCCTGCCTCACTGACTGGTGCTACTGTCAGTTTTGTCAGTTGTGTAGAGTGTGAGATGAATGGTTTACTTTTCTCTTCTTAGTGTTTTGGGGCATTTTTTTCATATGTCTAGGAATACTTGGCAGTTGGTTCTGATCATTTTTGGTTCAGATCCTTTAACCATTTATCTACTGGGGAATGGCTATTTGTTGTTTTCCAGTTGTTTTAGTCTTCTCTGGCTCTTTGTGACACATTGGGGTTTTCTTGGCAGAGATACTTTAGTGTTTCCCCATTTCTTCCTGCAGCACATTTTACATAGGGGGAACTGAGACAAACAGGGTGAAGTGACTTGCCCAGGGTCACATTGCTAGTAAGTGTCTGAGGCTAAATTTGAATTCAGATCCTCCTGACTCCAGGTCTGCACTCTATCTACTGTGTCACCCAGCTGCCACTGGCTGTTAGTCTTTTTTTTAAAACAATACTTCATTTTTCCCCAATTATACGTAAAAACATCTTTATTCCTAAATTCTGAGGTCACAGTTCTCTACTTGCTCCCTTCTTCTTACCCCTCCTGCATGTGGTAAGTAATCAGAAATACATTCTATGCAATCATAGTCATGTCTGATCCTCCATGGTCACATTTGAAAGCATTTTCTTATTACTTCATGGGAAAGCATTTTCTTATTACTTCATGGGAAAAAAAAATTGTGCTAAAAAGAAAGCAAGTGAAAACAAGTGTGCTTTAGGTCTATATTCTGAATCAATTCTTTCTGTGGAGGGAGGAGAGGATTCTTTGTCATGAATCCTTTCGGATTGTTTTAGGTTATTATATAGCTGAACATAGCTAAGGCGTTCACTGTTGTTCATCGTACAATATTGCTGTTACTTTCTACTAAGTTCCTTTTGTTTCAGTTCATTTCGGTGTTTTTAGGTTTTTCTGAAATCCTGCTTATCATGTTGTGTAACAAAGTAGTATTCCACTGCAGTCATATACTACAGCTTGTAAAGGCATTCCACAGTCAGTGGGCATCTCCTCAATCTCCCATACTTTGCCACCACAGAAAGAGTATGAGTAGGTCCTTTTCTATCTTTTGAAAAAAACCTTTTGTGGATAGCCGCTTCATATTGTTATTCTTGGGTTAAAGGGCATCCACATTTTTGTACACCTTTTAGTATAATTCCAAATATAGTTTAGTATAATTCAAATACTCCGGTGCTCTTAATTGCCCTAATAGTCCTAAAGGTCTTCAGAGTTACACTTATCATCTTCCAGTGTAGGAATATAAACAGTTTAACGTTATTGAATCTCTTTTGTTTGTTCTATTTAGTTTTTGATTTTTCTCTTGGGTCTTGTATTTCAAGATCCAATTTTTGTTCAGGGGTGGTCTTTTCATTGGGAATGCTTGAATATCCTCTGTTGAATGACCATTTTTTTCCTCTGCAGGATTATATGCAGTTTTTCTGGGTATGTGATTCTCTGTCACCATCCTTGTTCCTTTGTCTTAGTGAATATTCTGTTCCACACCCTCTGATTATTTTTAATAAGTTCCTCACTTGTGTGTTAGCCTGACTCTAGTTCCATGCCATTTGAATTACTTCTTTCTGACTGATTGTACTTTATTTTTCCTTGAACTGGGAGCATTGGAGTTTAGCTATAGTATTTCTGGCAGTTTTCATTTTGGATCTTTTTTCGGAGATGATTGGTGGAGTCTTTCAATTTCTATTTTACCGTCTTAGTATATCAGGTCTGTACCAAGAAAACGTCAAATGTGACCATGGAGGATCAGACATGACTGAAGCAACTGAACAACAGTAAAACATCCATTTAGAATGTGTTGTAGAGTATTGTATGAGATGCTGGTCTAATCCTAATTTCCTTCCTGACTGCTTTCTACATTTCTCAGCAGTGTTTTGTTTTTTTTTAAGCAAAATATGGATTTTTTTTCCTTAATCAGTCTTTTGTACACTTTACCAAACATGGAGTTACTGAGTTGTGATGATTCAGAGTCTCCCTTGTTTGATCTGTTCCATTCATTTCTCTCTCCCTCTCTGTCTTTCATTCCCTCTCCCCCAATCCCACATAGTTTTGATGACCAGTGCTGTTTACTATATTTCGATGTCTTTTCCTCCCCTATTCTTACTTATTTCCATTATTCCCCATGATATTACTGTAGTTCTTTTATTTTTCCAATGAATTTTGTTATTCGTTTTGCTGTGAAATGTGACCTCCATAATTGTGTTGTTGATATTGATGTTATTTGGCCTTGTCCAAGTATTTGTGACCTCATTTGGGGTTTTCTTGGCAGTGATGCTGGAGGGGTTTTTATTTCTCCAGCTCATTTTTCCGAGGAGGAAACTGAACCAAACAGAAGGAAAAGCCCTGCCTAGGATCACGTAGCTAGTAAGTGTCTGAGATTGAATTTGAACTCAGATTTTCCTGACTCCATTTCCAACAGTCTATACACAGTGCCCCCGTTCTCCCCGTCATTTATAGAATTAAATGTATAAATATTTTTGTTCTCCATTTGGTTTGACTTTTGGTTGTCTTTGAGGCAATTTCCATTCTTATTTTGTTAAAGAATGAAAGGCTCTGTTGGTAATTTCTGCCTTTTTACATATGTTTGAAACATCTTCCTCCCTAGTCCACAGTTATTTTTTGTAAAAATTCCATGGGGTGCATGGATAAGGGAAGAATTTGTGACCAAACAGGTGCTAGAGAAGAATACAAAATGTACAATCCATAATTTTGATCATATAATATTTAAAAGTTTTAGCCCAAACAAAACCCATACAATGAAAATTATAAGAAAAGGAGAGAATTGGAAAATTCTTTTCCATAGGTATCTCTGATACAGGCTTCATTTCATAAATATATAGAGAATTGATTCTAATTTGTAAAAATATACATCATTCTCCAGTTGATGAATAATTAAAGAATATGAACAGTCAATTTTGAGAATATTCAATCAAAACTATCTGTAATCATGAAAAAAATGCTCTAAATTTTATATTAGGCACATGCTAAGTTAAAACAACTCTGAGGCACTGACTTATACTTATAAGATCAGCTAACATAATGAACATGGAAAATGATGGAGGTTGAAGAGATGTGGAAAAACTGGGCCACTAATGTTCTGATGGTGGAGTTATGAACTGATCCAACTATTGTGGAGAACACTTTGAAAGTGCCCAAATGAGTGTGCATAACCTTTGATCCAATAATAGCATACCACTGTTATGCTTATAGCCCAAAGACATCAAAATAATGAGGATAGGACCTGTCTGTACAAAAATATTCTCAGTAGCTCTTTTTTGTGTTGCTTGGGAGTGGGAAATTGAAGAGATGCCCATCAGTTTGAGAATGTCTAAACAATCTCTAGCATGTGATTGTAATGGGATAATATTGTGCTATAAATGACAAGGAGGATGATTTCAGAAAAACCTAGAAAAACTTACTTGAACTGATGCAGCTTGAAGTGAACAGAACCAGGAGAACATTGTATGCAGTAACAGCATGTGTGTGGTTCAGAGAAGATCTGGGAGTGCCTTGGTTCTTCTCAGCCATGCAGTGAACCAAGAAAATGCCCCAAGGACTAATGCCAAAGTCTGTCTCCAGAGAAAGGACTGATACTGTTTGCCATTCAGACTGGAGCATGCTATTTTTCACCTTTTTTCTTACATTCTTTTCCTATTCTTTTTCCAAGTCTTTTTGTGCAAAGTGACTAGTAGAGAAATGTTTTGCATGACTGCATATGTACAACTTAAGATATTGCTTATTATCTCAATTAGGGGGGAGGGAATAGAGAGAAAGAGGGATAGAATTTGGAACTCTAAAATTTTAAAAACAACAAATATTTAAAAAATAACATGTAGTAGAGGGAAATAGTATTTCAGAAAATGTAGAAAAAGAAAATAGAGGTTGTCCACCACTGAGCATGGCACCATCCACTGACTGCAGCAAATGGAGAAATTGTGAATCTTCTTTGAATCCCATTTCAATTGCTTTAGGGAGACTCTGAAGGTCACCTGGCAAAGTACTGAACAGTGAAGTCCTTTCTCAAGTTAGATTGCCAGTCCTTCACATTGTACAGCAGGGAGCACAACTCTGATGGATGGGCCATGTTGTTCAAATGCCAAAAGGATGTTTGCCTAAAGGACTGTTTTATGGAGAATACGTGCAAAGAAGGCACTCAGTGTGGTCAGAAGATGTAGTATAAGGCCATATTTCCAAAGCCTTTCTGAAGAATTTTGGAATCAATGGTTAGACATGGGAGACAGTGGCAAAGGACCACCCAGCATGTTATCAACATCAAAGAACATGCTGTGCTGTGCTAGCAAGGCAGAATTGCAGTATTTCAAAGAATAGTGAGAAGAGTAAATTGAGAGGCATGTCCACCCCAAATGTTCATGTGCACTATTTGTTCCCAAACTCTGCTAGAGCCTTCTGGCCTCTATGAGTCTGATCACCCATGGTCGGACACATTGTACTTTAACCCTTACATAGTGATGCCCTTTTGGTCTGCTTTGAACACAAAGAACAGCAAAAATGAACAACTATATTAAATAAATACTTTAATAAGGAAATAATAACTTATTAACAAATAAAAGCTATCATAAATAAAAGGCATAAGATGTTTTGGCCATCACAGATCATACAAAGGGCAGCCCCAAGACACAGTGTAATAACAGAATTCTCCTTCATGTGGATGAAAAGTCTCATCTCTTTCAGTTCAGTCTAGATTGTAATTAGTATATCTTATGAATCCTTTTCATCTTTTATCTAGATAAGATTTTGTTTCAAGCTCTCAGGAAATTAACTAGATTTTTTTCTTCCCTCTCTTTTCAAAAGTCAAACATTCTCCGCCCCAACACCCCACAGTGTACTCTACTTGTCAACTTTTCACAATTCTGACAAAATACTGTTGATAAAATATTTATCAGTTGTGATATGGAGGAAGTTTCACTTTTCTCTCTGTTCCTTTGGTCTTTCCATCTCATAGACAAAACACACACATTGTCCCAGATTTCATAGTAAGACTTTCCTGCACTTCATTCCAGTTGATCATATCAAATACTTCTCTCAAGTATTCATTGAGCTCTTAATGACTGTGATTTTAAATGTTGATTCTCAGTAAACTAGGATAAGAATTTTAGGTCAGTCCCCTTTCTGTGCTTCAGTTTCCTCTTCTCCTTGGTGAAGGTTAGACTGCCTGAATTCTGGAGTCTTTTTCAGGTCTAAATCTTGTGACTCTTGATGCTTTAGGGGCTGGTGACATTCCAGGATGTATCTGTGGACTTCACCCCAGAGGAATGGGACCTCTTAGACCATCCTCAGAAGGAGTTTTACAAGGAGGTCATGCTGGAGAATGCCCACAACCTACTCTCCTTGGGTAAGGACATTTTCCTTGGCCACTCTTAGTCTGCTACCAAAGGAAGTATCTTCATTCCTCAGTGAGTTGCCTTTGGAGAATTTATCTATTACTAGAATGGGATATGTGCTGATGTCCAAGAAACACAGTCTTTCTGCTGCCTGGTTGTCCTATAGAAGGTCAGCCATCGTGTGAAGATAACATGTATGTTCTCTTGTTGCTACTGCAGCTGTCTCATGGCAATTCTAGATAGCTTGAAGTCCAAGATAAGGTCAGTGTTGAAGCATCTCAGATGTAGAACTAATCCCATGGATTTTTTAGCCCAATCTCTCCCTGGACATTAATTTTCTCTGCCAAATATCTGAAAATTGCTCAGCCTGCTTATCTCTGTAACCTCTTCCTCTTTGGGATGGGCCAAGTATTTAGGATATCTTACTTTCTGAGAAGCATCCATTAGAAACTCACAATTTCTAGTTGTGCCTAGTGTTAAACAATTGTCCTTAATCTTCCTTTACATTGCCTCCATTACCCAGTACAGGTGGTGAGAAAGGAGAGAGGGCAATAAGCTTTTCTCTTCACCTGCTGTTCATCAGCTGTTGTGTTATGTCCTTTCTTTACAATGTTATGTCCTTTCTTTACAATGTTATGTTATTAGCTGATATTATTATCCCCATCTGGCATTTGAGAAAGCTGAAGCAAACGGGTTAAGTGACTTTTCCAGACACACAGTTAATAACTCTCTGAGGGTGGATTTAAACCTTGGCTTTCCTCAGTCTATTCCCAGGCCTTGTCCTACTGCACTACCAGCTGCCTCTAATTTCTGGATAATGTGAACTCTACAGTGAGTGCCTCCTTTGAGGAAGGTGCACCATGATCAAATTTTCTGATTCTCCGTTGGCTCCATGATCTTCTCCCCCATGTTTCCCCAAAGATCTCAAAACTAAATGCTATGGAAATCATGCTTAAGCACTGCTGGTCACCACCTTTTCTTTCTTGATTGCATGCCCCTGTCAATGGCAGGAATTAGATGCTGGCCAAGAGTTAGAATTTGACTACCTAAGGTTCATTACATTCCCCAAAAGAAGAATCTCACCAGAAGAGCTATGACTTGCTGAATGAACAGTAACCAGGTTTTTATAGGTTTCATGTAGTGAGGAGTTGAGGAGGAGGCAGAGCCAGAGCTGATCCATCAAGCTCTAATTTACTGGAGCTCAATGCTGATCTGGCCCATCCTTCTTTGGTTACTTGGATTACAACCATTAATGGAAGAATAAGCCAGAGGTTTGTGAACATGAAGGAATGATTCTCAAAATGGAGTAGCTTTGTATATACACTGTTTTCCCTAAAGAGAACTAAAATCTTAGTCTTTCTTCATGCTTATTCCTTTTTCCACATTATTAGGACTTCCAGTTCCCAGAGATTATTTGGGTTCTTATTTGGAGGAAAGGGAGGTGCCATTGATGCTGGAAGAAGGCTTGAGGAGCTGCTGTCCAGGTGAGTGAGGTAAAAACAGTCACATGAGAGTTGTGTCTCTTGGTGTTGTAGCAAAGCAAGTGTTAGATTTGGGGGCAGGAACACCTGAATTTGTAGGTGGCGGCCTGCGTCCATACACAGCTGGGTGAAGTGGTTGAAGGAAAAGAGTCAGGGGAGGCAGGAAAAGATCAGACTAATTCCCTTTATTGATCTGAGGGTTGGGGTTTATATAGACAAGATACTGCAAGTGTACGTGACATTCTGCTAGTCTGCTGTCACAGTGATCAAATCAGTCAGGGTGATGAAATCAGTCTTCAGACTGTGAGCCATGGGGCATCTATTTTACATATCCCTTGTTTTCTGTAATTCTGTTGTTTGTCTCACAGAGACAACATCTGGGGGGCATGGAGAGCCATTCCTGATAATGAGCAGGGTCTCAAAGAACAGTTTCCCAGAAAGTCTATCCTGGTCTTGTCAACCACCCTCCACCCTGGCCCTCAACATGAGTTGTGGTTCTTTTTCAGAGACTTTTAGCAGTGAGTCTGTGCACAAGTCACTGAACCCTACTGTTTCTCAGTTTGCCCTTCTGTAAAATTAGGAAGTTAGATACCATGCAATTAAGCTGTCTCCTAGTGATAAATCTATGATCCTAAAAAAATTGCATTGTTAGGATCTGGGGGCATGAAATTTCCCTGAAAGTGCAAAAGGAGCTTAGGCTTTTAAATAAGGTTTCTTTCTTAGGCATTTTTTTCTCATCAATGAAGACTTAGAAAGTTGCTGCTAAGTGCTGCACCCTCTCTTAATCAACATAAAGAGATGCAAGAAATATCCCTTGCTCTCCTGGTGTTCTCAGACTGGGTGGGCAGATGACATGCCAGCAATCATGTTGAAACCTGTTATGGACAAGACAGATTGGATCTCATTGAGAGAGGAAATATACTATAGTAAAAGAGGACTGAAAAGCCTGTTGTGGAATGTGGGCCCTAGCTGGGGCTTCAGGGAAGCCAGGATGGCATTCCATGTCTGGAGATGGCTTGGACAGCCCAAACGTTTGGAAGGCACAGGGTCCCCTTCACAAAATAGAAGTGAGGCTCATACCACTGGATTATAGCATGTTTGGTGGGGATGTGAAGGGAAAGAAAATTTAGAAGAATAGGAAGAGGGGTATGTAAAGAGAGAGGGTAGGTGATTAATAGCCTTAGAAGAGATTTTATATTTGATCCTTTTCCTAGGGAGCCCCAGGAGATTGTTGAGGATGTGGTGATATGGTCAGTCAAGAACTTTAGGAAGATGATCTTTGTAAGGGAGTGGTGGAATGACTGGAGTGGAGGGAGACTTGAAGCAGCTGGAACAAGTATCAGGTTCTTAGAATAGCTCTGGCGTGTGGTGTTCAGGACTGTGTTGGGACAGAAGGGGGTGTTATGGGAGAGATGTTATCTGGGTGCAATCAGAGGACTTAGGAGCAGATTGAATATGGGGGACAGAAGTGTTTTGGAAAGTCAGTGAGGAAGACATGACACCTCATTTATGAACGTGCTCTACTGGGAGGATTCCTTGGAGAGCATTAGGAAAGTAGGAAGATGGGAGGGTTGGAGGAAAGAGAATGAGTTTGGTTTGGAGAACAATGAGATTAGTGTCACTAAATCCCAGAGAGAGAGAGAAAGAAGGGTGATTGACTGTGAAAAGCTGTAGAGAAGGAAAGGAACATGAGGGTGAGGAAATGAGCAGTGGATTTGACAACATGGATGTTTTTGGTAATTTTAGAGAGGGGAATTTCAGTTGAACAATGAAACTAGGAGCTAGACTGCTGAGAATTTTGGGGAAGAGAGTCAGTGACTCCAGTTGTAACTGGGCACTTCCAGATGTTTAGCCAAGAAATGGAAGAAAGATCATGGAAAAACATCTCTGGGATTGAGTGGATCAAAGGACCATGTTTTGAGCATTAGGAAGAAGTGGTTTGTAGCAGTAGGGAAGGAGTCATTAGTGTGGGGGAGACTGGAAAGTAGTGGAAAAAGGGAACACTGGAGGAGCAGCATACTGAGGAAGGTGATGTCCTGGAATGGGATGATTTACTCATGGAAAGGAGTTTGCTTTAGCTAGCAGGGGCATCATTTCATCTGAGAGTGATATCAAAGAGAAAAAAAAGTCACTTCAGGGATGGAAAATGAGGAGGAGAAGATAGCCCTTGATAAGTATCTAATTTTTTCAAAGAAAAAATAGAAGGCACATTTCTCCACTGAGAAGGTGAGTAGAGGGATGGACAGTGGGAGCAAGCAATCAGAGACATTTGGGAAAGCTGCTGTGGTGAAGGAGATAGGGAGTCAGGTCATGGTTTTCAGTCCTTCCAGTCATTTCTGTTTCACTATGACCTCATTTGGGGTTTTCTTGGCTAAGATGCTGGAGTGATTTCCCATTTGCCTTTCAGGCTTATTTTCTAGACAAGGAAATCAAGGGCAAGAGCCCTAAGTGACTTGGGAAGGGTTCCCTAGCTAGTAAGTGTGTGTGAGGCTGGATTTGAACTTCAGTCTTCCTAATCACTACCTACTGCACCACTTAACTACCCAAAGGGACTCAAAGGATACCCTTGCCACTGTGAGGCCCACCCTGAATTTAAATACCCTAAAATTGTAGTTGACTCAGGCAGAAGGTTTCATGATTTTCTCTTTTCCATTCAGTAGCATCTAAGTACTAGCAAAGGTTGTTGCCTCATTTAGAATTAATTCAAGGATACGCTTTACCTAAACTATCAACTTGTGTCCCTCCCTTGATCTCCAAGGCCCAGTCTGTGGCGCCTTCTTGGAGAATTGATGGCCAGATTCAGTGAGCTGACAGGCACTCTCAGTTTGGCCAAGTGCTAAGTAGAAATTCCTAGGTGTCCCTTAGTATGGGATGCTTGAGGAGCCTAAAAAGAGTCTCTGCAGTGTTCTCTCTGGGCACACTCAGGTCCCATCATGTTTAGAAGCAGACAAAGTTCACACAAATAGGAGATAAAGTGAAAGAGTGAGAAAACAGGTCTGCATTTGCTAGATAAGGCAGAGAACAGAATATAGGGATTGAGGCAGAAGCTGGGGCCTGGTGTCAGCCATGGGGACTGTCAGTGAGTAAGCATGGATTACGCACCTCCAGTTTCCTAGGCATCTCAGCAAGTTTTAGGAAGGGAAAAGGCAGTCCCTGAGGCCAAGGAGCTGTCAGTCTGTCAGAGGAACGTGGAAATGGTTGAGAAGGAACAACAGATCAGGAACCTTGGTCTTAAGTGATCCAGGGAAAGGAGAGTGTTTGGGAGTGGAAAGACATCTAGGTCAATGGGATACAGTGGAATAAAGGGGAACTCAAGGAGTGATTGTAATCATAGATTAAGGAGAGTAGAATTAGGGGGAAAAAAGCTTAAAAATCAAAGCAAGAGTGAAAACAAATCCCGGTACACCTCAGAGATATTGCAGAATCAGTTCCAGAGATCTGCAGTACAACCAGTGTTGCAATCAAGTGAGTCACCTCCATTTTTGGTTTTTCAGTGCATATAAAATTTGTGTTTATAATTACTGTTGTTTATGACATGCACAATTTTTTTTTGTTTTTCCAAAGGACATATTTTAATTAAAAATACTTTGTTGGTAGTAAAAGCTACCTGTGCCTGAGCCTTCAGTGAGTCCCTAATCTTCTTTCTGGTGGGGTCTCTGGTCCAGTGTTGCTGGCTGTTGACTCATCAGAGTTGTGATTGCTCAAGGTTAGCAGTTTCTTAAAATAAGGCAACAGTTAAGTTTGCCACCTCCATTGATTGACTCTTCTTTTCCCTTTAGTTTAAAGCCCTTTTGTACACTTATGATTTGGCCTAATTTCAATATTTTTGTGCTCAGGTAATAGGAAGACCCAAAGAGAGGGAGAAAAAAGTGCAAAAATAAAACCTTTTTTCTTTAAAAAAAGTTGAACAAAAGTAAGTGCCATGGAAAAAGGCCATTCACTTCTGTTAACACAACATACCCACTTGCAGGTTGGTGGTCCAATCTCACCTGCAGGGATACTTTTCAGGTAACTCAGCCATTCAGAGTTCATGGCCTGACTTGAGGTTGTAGCAAGAACTCTGAATCTGCCAGTTTCACAGGTGTTTCTGAGGATCCAATGTGATTGTCTGAGAAGGTCTTTCCAACTCAAGTTATTCTGCAAGTCTGAAGTAGTGGCATTTTTCAAACATTGGGATTGTGTCAACGTAACTTGGAAGACTTTTATCTTTCCCTGAAGAAGTATCATGTAGATCAGTTTACTTTTTTCCAGTGAAGGGAAGTATTTATAATTGTGTATGTTGTGTACACGTGTCTCTGTGCATATGTTTCACTATTTGTTTTTTTGCAGAAGGAATGATTAGACCTGGAATGAAAGAGACTGCTGAAAAGCTAAGTATTTTTGTGAAAGAAACACATCAAGAAAACCTCATGAGTGATGGTGCCTGTGACTTCACTAGGAGACAAATCTGTGCTGTATTTCAGAAAGTTTACCCTAGAGATAATCTTTATGGTTATCATCATTGTGGGAAAAACATGAGTCAACAGTCCTCCCTGATTTACTGTCAAAAAATTCGTACTGGAGAGAACCCACATGAGCTTCATGAATGTGGTGTACATTTAGTGAACACTCATCCTTCCTTATTCATCACATTATTGACAGTGAGAGGCAACCTCCTGAATGAAGTCAGTGTGGAAAGGCTGGGAGTTGCAGCTGTAGTCTTGCTGTACATCAGAGCATGGAGACTAGAGAGGAACTTTATGAATATGATAAATGTGGAAAGGCATTCCTACAGAGCTCCAGTCTTACTCAACCTCAGAAAATCCACCATGGTGAGAAAGCTTATGAATGTAATCCCTGTGGAAATGCACTCAGATTTAAAGGCCATCTTACTCTACATCAGAAAAGCCATTTGGAGAAACTTCATGAATGTGATCAATGTGGAAAGCCTTTCCCAAACAGTTCAAATCTTGCTGTACATCAGAGAATCCACACTGGAGAGAAACTTTATCAATGTAATCAATGTGGAAAGGCTTTCAGAGATAGCTCCACACTTATCCTACATCAGAGAATCCACACTGGAGAGGAACTTTATGAATGTAATCAATGTGGCAAGTCTTTCAGGTCTAGCTCCAGTCTTGCAGGCCATCAGAGAATCCACACTGGAGAGAAACCATATGAGTGTAATCAATGTGGAAAGACTTTCAGGTCTAGCTCGGCTCATGCTGTACATCAGAGAATCCACACTGGAGAGAAACCTTATCAATGTAATCAATGTGGAAAGGCTTTCAGAGATAAATCCATACTTATCCTACATCAGAAAATCCACACTGGAGAGCAACCTTATCAGTGTAATCAATGTGGAAAGGCTTTCAGAGATAAATCCACACTTATCCTACATCAGAGAATCCACACTGGAGAGAAACCTTATGAATGTAATCAATGTGGAAAGGCTTTCAGAGATAGCTCCAAACTTATCCTACATCAGAGAATCCACACTGGAGAGAAACCATATGAGTGTAATCAATGTGGAAAGACTTTCAGGTCTAGCTCGGCTCATGCTGTACATCAGAGAATCCACACTGGAGAGAAACCTTATCAATGTAATCAATGTGGAAAGGCTTTCAGAGATAAATCCATTCTTATCCTACATCAGAAAATCCACACTGGAGAGCAACCTTATCAGTGTAATCAATGTGGAAAGGCTTTCAGAGATAAATCCACACTTATCCTACATCAGAGAATCCACACTGGAGAGAAACCTTATGAATGTAATCAATGTGGAAAGGCTTTCAGAGATAGCTCCAAACTTATCCTACATCAGAGAATCCACACTGGAGAGAAACCATATGAGTGTAATCAATGTGGAAAGACTTTCAGGTATCACTCCAGTCTTTCAGGCCATCACACTGGAGAGAAACCTTATCAATGTAATCAATGTGGAAAGATTTTCAGAGATAGCTCCATACTTATCCTACATCACAGAATCCACACTGGTGAGAAACCTTTTCAATGTAATCAATGTGGAAAGACTTTTAGGGAGAACTACCAACTTATGGTACATCAGAGAATCCACACTGGAGAGAAACCTTATCAATGTAATCAATGTGGAAAGACTTTTAGGAAGAAGTACCATCTTATCGTACATCAGAGAATCCACACTGGAGAGAAACCTTATGTATGTAAACAGTGTGGCAAAACTTTCAGACGGAACTTCAGTCGTATTCTACATCAGAGTATCCACACTGGAGAGAAACCTTATGAATGTAATCAATGTGGAAAGGCTTTTTGGACGAACTTCCACCTTATTCGACATCAGAGAATCCATACTGGTGAGAAACCTTATGAATGTAATCAATGTGGAAAGTCTTTCAGGTCTAACTCCAGTCTTGCAGACCATCAGAAAATCCACAGTGGAGAGAAACCATATGAATGTGATCAATGTGGAAAGACTTTCAGGTCTAGCTCGGCTCGTGCTGTACATCAGAGAATCCACACTGGAGAGAAACCTTATCAATGTAAGCAATGTGTAAAGACTTTCAGGTGTACCTCCACTCTTGCAGCCCATCAGAGAATCCACAGTGGAGAGAAACCATATGAATGTAATCAATGTGGAAAGACTTTCAGGTCTAGCTCGGCTCGTGCTGTACATCAGAGAATCCACACTGGAGAGAAACCTTATCAATGTAAGCAATGTGTAAAGACTTTCAGGTGTACCTCCACTCTTGCAGCCCATCAGAGAATCCACACTGGAGAGAAACCATATGAGTGTAATCAATGTGGAAAGACTTTCAGGTGTTCCACCAGTGTTCGAGTCCATCAGAGAATCCACAGTGGAGAGAAACCTTATGAATGTAATCAGTGTGGAAAGGCTTTCAGACTAAGCTCTCTACTTGGTGCACATCAGAGAATCCACATTGGAGAGAAACCTTATGAATGTAATCAATGTGAAAAGGTCTTCAGTTCTAGCTCCTACCTTGCTCGACATCAAAGAGTCCACAGTGGAGAGAAACCTTATGAATGTAAGCAATGTGGAAAGACTTTCACTTCTAGCTCCAGTCTTGCAGCCCATCAGAGAATCCACACTGGAGAGAAACCATATGAGTGTAATCAATGTGGAAAAACTTTCAGGTTTAGCTCCAGTCTTCGAGTCCATCAGAGAATCCACACTGGAGAGAAACCTTATCAATGTAATCAGTGTAGAAGGTCTTTCAGTTCTAGCTCCAGTCTTGCTACACATCAGATTATCCACTCTAGAAAGAAACCCTATGAATGTAATCAATGTGAAAAGGTCTTCAGTTCTAGCTCCTCCCTTGCTCTACATCAGAGAGTCCATGGTGGAGAGAAACCTTAAGAATGTAATGAATGTTGAAAGACTTTCAGAGAGAGAGTGTAGAAAGGCTTTCAGAACTAGAGTTCCTACTCGGTGCACATAATAGAATTCACACTGGAGAGTTGTTTAATATAATTGAGCCTTTTATAAACACTCTCACCTTTTTATACAAATCTGATGAAAGCCAATTTGAGGAGACATTGTTTCTGGGTAATTATTTAATTATGGCTCATTTATAATTTATAAAACAATGGTCATTTAGCTATCTCTTACGAACCAAATAGGAATCATAGAGACCTCTCAAAACTTATATTCCCTTAGCTAAGAGGGAGTTACCTATAGGCAGAAATCAATCCTGATTACTTAAATCTTAATGAGAATGAGTATTATGAGATTTGGACTTAATCTAATGAGGGACTGGGTGGGAGGGACCTGAATCTTCACTCAGTTTTGGACAAGGAGATTTATTTCTAGCCAGATCACCATTACTTAGTGCAGTCTAGACCACAGGGGTCCAATTCCCCTCAGAATTGTTTCACTAAAACACAATGGGCCAGAATTCACCTATAATAAAAACTCTTTACATTTTGGTCACATCTAAATTTTCCTAGGTCTTGCCCAAGATTTCATCTGATCATCAGTGCTGCCCTTCAAAGACTGACTGAATCACCCACACTGGTCAATTTCTGAATGAGGAGATGGGGAAAAAGCTTATAAAAGCAGTAATGGTAGGAAAGTCATCACCTGAATCTCAAGTTTTTTGTGTATTCCAAAATGTGTATGTTGAAAAAATTTTGTTGGAGAAAAAACTTATGAATCTAATTAATGATCAGTGTTTTCTACCTGCTGCACAGACCTCACTAGACATAGTATATGTCATATAGTGCATGAAGCTCAAAAAAGAGATTGAATTTATCTCAGAAACCCTAAGGTTTCTCATGACTTCCCCAACATGTGCTCTGGCATCCTAGGATGAAAGCTGCCACTGGGTTTCCTCACTTAACTGCACTCTCCCACTGTAGTGAGTCACCTTTCAAGCTGTCCTAGACTGGTAATATGGTTCACTGCTACAACATTGGTTCTGAGTCATTATTGCAAGGTTGTTTTCAAGGGCATCTGGAAGAGCCTAGACAAGTGAGTGCCTCACCTTGGCCCCAGAAGTCCCCATGCCCATATATTCAGGAAATAACTCCCTTGATAGCTCAAATTATCTTGCAAAGGTCCCTTGTCTTTCCCATTCAGTTGTTTCTTCTATTTCTTTGCAATGCCCAGTTAAGAGAACCTTATCTCTTCTGGCTATTCTCACAAATCAATGAATCCATTTGGGGAAATCTCCCCTTTGCTTTTCCCTTCTTTCCTCAGCTACTTGTAAGGCCTCATCAGACAGCCATTGTGTCTTGTTGTTGCTCTTTTTCTTGGAAATAGATTTACATGTTGCCTCCTGTGCCATATTAAGAATCGCTGTCATTGGCTCTTCAGGCTCTCTGTCTACCAGATGTGCATCTCTTCCAGTTCCTTTCCATAAGCCATGCTATTTCAATCGTATCTTTAGGGTCTAATGGTTTTCCCTGATTTCTTAAACTTGAGTCTTAATTTTGCAGTAAGGAATTTAGGATCTGAGCCTCAGTCAGCTCCAGATCATGTTTGGACTGATTGTATAGAATGTCTTGCTCCTACATCTTTTCCCTATAAGAATATTTTACAGTTTTTGGTTTCATAAAACTGAGCAACTTTGACCTCTTTGGAGGCAGTGGTTGGAAGATAGAATTGTTCCTCTGATATTTTAAATAGTTTTCCTTGGATTTGAACAATACTTAAGTATATACTGGAAAAATCTTGCTAGAGATAAAACTTAGCAATCTAATAAGATTAAGTCTCTTGCTTAAGATCTCATTAGATTTTGCAGCGTAAGAGACCTCATTCAACATCCAAAATTACTTGCTGTGATGAGTTCCCTAAAAATACAGCTGTTTCCAGTGAAATCCTGATGTTTGTCATTTTTCTTCAATAATAATCCTTTCAATTCGTATGCTATAATTTCTTTAGCGATTCTCCAGTTAATTGGTACTCACTTTGTTCTTTGCTGGAACAAAATGTTCCCTTGTAAATATTTTGTTAAAAGACAAAAATCCATCTAGAGTGTTAAAATTGTAGCTGGACAAATGTTTTCTATGTAAGATGATAATTTGGAAAATATATTCATCTGAATTGATGTCATTTCAATGGCAACAAGTTTTTTTTTTTAAAGTTATTCTTGGCCAAAACAATGAAATTTGTTTTAAATCTGCAATGTAACTTTTGTTATGCTTCAAAATTTTATTTAAGTTTTGGGAAATTTTGGGAAATTATTTGATAAGTAATGTTAACTTTAAAAATCATACCTAGAGAGTGATACAATTATATTCTTAGGAAATCAACATCTCTTTTGATCTGGACGCTATGAAATGATGAATTAAACTGTTGGAGAATGTGATTGCAATGTTCACAAACTGCTAAGTATTAATTGGATATATTTAAATTAAAAAATAAAATAATAACTTAGCTTTTGGGAAAAGCAGAGAAGACAGAGATTCTCCTTATGTGGGGAGTTTTTTGGGGACTGACCAAATGCTTTAGGTTCCAAAATCTTACCAGCCCTGGGACAGAAGTTTCTTAAAGTAGAAGTTTTCTAATTCTAAAGTAGTGAAGTGTTTTACTGAGTAATTAAGTTGTCTAAGGTCAAGAAAGGTTTGGGGAGGGGGAGCTTGCAAGTTTGTTTATAATATCCAAATTTTATGAGAATTTTTCTGGCAACTGGTTATGAAAATTATGGAATTCCACCTAGAGTAATGTGTATGACAGTTCCTACACTTCTGAACAAATTCAGTCTGAATAGACTCTAACAAGTTCAAAATGGGTCCCCTTCCTTGAATAAAACTGATAGTCAGATCTTGGAATGCAGAAAATGAGAAAATGACTCCAATCCTTATTGTCCAGGTACTCCCTCTTGTCAATTTAGCAAGCCCAGATTGCATGCCAGGCTCTGTGTTAGGATTTGGGGTTACCAACCAAGCAAGGTACCCCTCTCCACAGGGATTTGGTCAACTATTTAAGTCAAGAAGTTTTTGTTAAACACTGAATCTTTTCTAAGCAAGTGGTAAGCTCTTGGAATTCTCCAGAATGGAGAAAGAAAATAAACAGTTTGCAAACAATTATGTGACCCCCTACACCCAAAGAAGGCGTAATCAGTAGGAAATATTGGGGATAGATTGGTTGGCCTTGAATCAGTCAAATCTTGCCTCAGACACTGAGTAGTTTGCCTCATTTTTCTCCACTGTAAACTGGAGTTGAGAGTCTTGCAGTCTAGGTGTTCTAGGAATCCTGAAATCCAAGGGCACAGTTCGGGGTGGTCCTAAGAATTCAGCCACTCAGACCTTTCAGTCCAAGTAGCAAGTTTATTGTGTCACCAATAGAAGCCAGTCAGATGCCAGGTGAGTCTGCACTATTTGTGACACCAGTACAAGTGGGTGAGATTTGAAGAATCTGCATTTGGTGAGGTTGAGACTGATATTTTTATACAGAAAGACTAGGAGATGCGGATGGCATCTGGCAGTGGCAAGTATCCTGAGGTGGTCTGGAATTAACAGAGAAAGGAGCCTAGATGGGATGAAGGAGTGTTTAGTAGTCGTGGTTTGCTAGAGTGGGCCAGATGCTGGGTTCCTGAAATATGTGGGGAAGTTCAAGGATCTGTCCTTTTAGGGTTTCAAATTTCCCCCATTATTAGGACCTCACAGGGTTGTTAGGATCTGATGAGATAATATTTGTAAAGTTCTTGTGCCTGGCACTAAGCAGACTCATAAAAAGCCATTTGATTCCTTGTTTCCTACATAAAATCTACATACAAGGTAAACTGGAAGAAATAAACAGATGAAGGACCAAGTAAGGCTTCTTGAAGGAAACTGGTGAAATCAGGAAACTCTGAGACAAGGAGGGACAGTACTCAAGGAATGGGTGTGGGGGGCAGTGGTGGAAACTAGTGAACGTGCAGCATCACAAGATGGAGATTCATGTGTGACAAACATGGAGGTCGATGCCACTGATCCTTAGTACATGGAGATGAGAAAGGTGTGTGCTACCTAAAAAACTGGTGTCAGGTTATGATATTAAATATAAGTTTTGTGATAATCTCTGTTCTCTCTGCAGGAAACTCAGAGAATGCCTCTTCCTATGTCAACAAAAGCCGGATAGAGCTCACTTAACACTCCTTAAGAGACTTTTAACCTAAGACACTTTCTGAACAATAGGACGATTTCCATATTTTAACATTTTGTGGACATATACTATGTTATGGCATGTTAATGGTAAAGAAAACATAGACATCCTGGGTTGTAATTTCAACTGAAACTTTGTCAAATTCTGCTGTCTTATTGTATTTACAACCTATGCAATTAAGAAGTTCCTCTCTAATGGTCTAATTAATCACTCATGCAGACCATAAATCTGAAGGACACAGTCCACCTTCTTTGTCCTAAAACAGATTAAAGCCTGGCCAATTTTTGTATCAGCAGTCAGATAATATCTGGCTCCTTAGTACTATGTAACCATTACTTTAAGGGGAATGAATTAATAAATGTATGCATTTGGCCTGTTGCCTCTCCTGCAACCAAACTTTCAGGTCAACAGTATTGGCGTCCAAGGTGGATTGGAACTGAGGAATGGGATGGACATTTCCTCATCTCACCAACGCCAGGACTCAGGTGCCAGAGGATCCATTTTTCCTAGAGTCCTGGACCTTGACGGGGTCAGTGTAAGTCCTCTCCCTTCCAGCCTTCAAAGGACTCCAATTAGCTTGATTGGCGTCCAGAAATTCCCTTTCACGCTATCTCTGGGGTCAGAGACCAATTCAGGTTAAATTGCTCTGTACTAATTGGGTCTCTTCTGAGCATTGATCTAGGAAAATCAGGTAGCTATGGGTCAGTTAAAAAAAGCAGCTAAAGTTAGAAATCTGGCTAAGACACCTGCTTGCCATGTGTCAAGCCGTTACCCATCTTATGATCACAGCTATTGCAGCACTAGTGTCAGTTAACTAAAGGTAGCTGTAAATGATGGTGGCCACCACAGGGCTCTTCTGGATGGGTCAAAGTTACTTTATTGTACAACCAAATTATGTTTCAAGGCCAACAAAACATCTAGCCAGCAGCAGGAATGTTTCATTTTGGGCTTGCTGATGTGGCTGGGGGAGAACAAGAGAGAGAAGCCTCTTCCCTTTAGGCCTGGCAGAGCTGCTTCAGCACTAGCCGAGTACTGGCCAAATTCCTTCCTTCAAAATTCTCCAGTCTGTCTTTCCCTTCTCTCCCTTGGTCCGATTCCCCCTCTGTCCTCCTCCCCTCCCCCTTCCTTTGAAGGCCTCTGATCTGGGGTAGATGATGGCACCTAGCTGCTCTCTTTTCCCCCTCACCCTCTCCTACCTGCCTTAGCCCTGAGGAAGGCAACCTCTGTTCAAGCCTCCATTGCCTCCTCCTTCCCCCTCCCTGCCTTTCCTTTTTAGGACTCTGATCTTAAGAGGACAGTTACAATCCACTTACGAACTAACAAGCTTCTAGTTGCTCTCTCTCTCTCTCTCCCTCTCTCTCTCTAAGATTTGTATGTTGTGAGATTAATCATAAAAAGTTTTGGCAACTGATCATTTGAAATTACTAGAAAAAAATAACTCCTAAGATTGTGGTTAGCCCTAGAAATTCACCTTGGCCAATCCCGATCACTTAACATTCCTCACTCTCAGAGTTAAGGGAGTATCTCAGAACAGGGATTCTTTAGCAACTGCAGAAGTTCATGTTAACCCCTCTCATCCCAGATCTAATTATACAGAGGAGAATGTAGAAGTGTAGGGGCAGCAGTTGCAGTGATTCTACCAGTCCTGTGCCCTTGGGTAACCTTTTAGCCCACCTTTCTAGGTAAAGCTTGGAAGTGTCACCTAAGTTCTATACACTCTGCCCACCCTGTCCCAGCAGCTGCAAAGTGCCCGAGGATCAGTAATTCTGCAGCTGTGGGAGGAAGAGAAAGGTGGACAGATCAGGCCTGTGGCAAGCATTCACTAAACCCTTGTTTGGCCTTCATTCTCCAGGAGTACAAATGACATCATAAGGGTGATGTCTTGACTTGGAAATGAATCGGATTTCAGTGAGGCAGGGCCCTGCAAAGTCACCAGCCTCACTCTCCTCCAGAGCCATGTGTCCACTGGCAAGATACAGATCAGGATGACTGGAGATTGCTTCAGAGGCGTTGGGATACCTTGTCCTCTTTAAGCAAAGGACTTGCCCAGGTCACAGTTTGTCCAAAGTAAAGGCCATCTAGTGATTTAAGTTCCCATAAGAAATGAAGCAAAATATGCTCTCGTTTGCTATTCAACAAAAGAAAAAAAAATCAGTCTAGGAGGGAAGGACTCTCAGGGTTTCTTACCAGAGCAGAAATGATTGCCATTTACATTCACTGTGAGCCAGAAAAACCCAAACACGGCCCCAAGAGGCTTGGGCTGGAACTGATTCTTGGCCATTCAGTGAGTGCCAGGGTGATTGGGGTTTAAGACACAGTCATGTAGGGACTACCTGGATTCCTTAATCCAGGTTTTTCTCAGGTACCCTGGTGACTCAAGGCCTGTCCAGCCTTGGCTATTTCTTTGACTTCCTCCCTTCTCTAGCAGGGAGAGGTATAGGGACAAGTGCAGGAGGAGAGTCTGAGAAGGGATCACTGAGCTCCTGCCATCTCTGCCACCTGTCGAGGGCTTGGAGTTCTGTCCTGGTTACAGGGAATCTAGTCCTGGTGCACAGATGGAGCCTTCCCTCATTTATCCACAAGTATCAGCAACCATCCTTGTGTCAGACACAAAACATGAACTTCTCTATGTTCCTGAGTTCACAAATTCAAGGACATGTCCCCCAGGAACAACCTCAGGGGATGTGACCTAGTCTGGCTCACAGGGCCCTGAGATGAGGGTTATACCAGACCTGAGGCTCTTTTACATACCCAAGGGAGCTCCCACAGGCTCTGCTCAGGATATAAAACGCCCTCATGCTGCTTGTCTTAAGCTTTAGGGTGCTCTGTCTAAGATCTCCAAGGGACAGGATGACTACCCCCTGTCAGTGCCTCTGGCTCTTGTTTGCTCTGGGCTGAGGGTAAGACACAGCAGATCAGAGAATGAGCCTCTAGTGTAGAGGAAAACCACTGGAAATCATTGGAAAACCAAATAAAATGAAACTTAAGATTCCCTGGATCCAGTGGGTGAGGAACCTTTAGTGCAGCAAGGCAGATGGACTGACAGGCAGGACCAGGCCATCCAATAAAAACCAAATATAAAAATGCTTGAGAGGCCTGTGGGAAAACATGGTTCATGTCAAAAATTGATAAAAAAAAAAAAACAAAAAACCAACAGATTGCCAGAAATTTGGGAATTCCACAAAATTTTCTTTCCTCCCTGACTCCAGGAGACAGTGACAATGTGTGGCAGGGCCAGTTCCAACACTGGTACAAGGAGGAGCCAGGAAGGTCACCCAAACTGCTGATCTATGTAACTTCTTAGCTGTATTCCAGAGTCCTGGCCCAGGTCACTGGCAGTGGGTCTGGGATAGATTTCACTTTCACCCCCAGTCCTGTGGAGGCAGTGTTTGCTGCCAGTAACTAATCTTGGAAATACAATGATTCCTGTTTCAAACATTCTTGTAGCCACAAACAAAAGCCTGCTCAGCCCCCCACCACTAGGAAAGAGGTGCTTCCCCCCAGGCCACAGCCTCAGACATTCCATATTCTTGCAGGATGTTAGGCCTTATTCATCTAGTATTAGCCAACTATATGACTTTTCTAGGGGGACAGACAGGGAATTTTTAAAATAAAAAGAGGAATATTTTGGAACTTTCATTCCAACTTCAGATCGTAAACCTGCTGGACATGCAAATCAGTAAAGCTGGCTCCACTGACTAATATCCCCATCAGCATCCTCTTCCTGTGGGGCTGACCCAATGACAGACTCCCAAGGAGTGGTTTAAGAATGAGAATTTTAAGAATTTTATTTTCATGCTCAAAAGCCTCCAGTCATTTCCTGTTCCTTCCAGGATAAAACACAAGATCCTCATCTGGCATTTAGTCTTCCCTCAATCTGACTCTGACCTAATTCCCAACTTTAGTTCACCCTCTGTCCCTTCGCACACTCTTCATTCCAGCCAAATGGCGCAAGCTCATCATTTGTTCTCTGAATATACCGCCTACTCATTCCTACCTCTGAGCATCATCTTCCTTAAATATTCAGCTGATATCTTAGTTCTGTGATTTTTATTAATGTGTGACTTAATTAGTTCATTAATTTATTAATTAGTGGTTATTAATGGTTTTACTCTCCTCAAATTACCTTATACTTGTAATTTTTTAAAATGCTGTGTCTCAGGTACATTATCGGAGCTTAATAAACCCTTGTCGATTGATTGATCCTTACTAAAGGCTTATAATCTCTTTCTTGATCTCCTTAACTGTTTCTGGTATTGTTGGTACTAACCGTGGTACCCAACTTTTTAGATATAAATAAGCAGTTTTATTCCTCACCTTCCCCTTTGAATGTAAAGCCATTTCAGTTAGATTTCCAAGTTTTCAGAAGAATTATGCTTAGCATTCTTTCTTGAGTACACTTAGTTCCTGGCCAAGATCTGCTCATTACTTTATTTTAATCTGGTCCAGAGATACAAACCATTTCTCAGATACCATCTTCTTAACCACATATTCAATTTCCCAATTTTTGTTTGCCTTTTATTGGCTTCACTAATGAGAACACCACCTGTACATATAAAGTCTTTGGTTCTTTGCTCTGGACTTCATAGTCTCTAATAATGCTTTCTAGTTTCCTGCTGTAAATATCATTTGTCCCCATATGGCTTGGCCAGAACTGGGTGGTAGTGATCAGTTCTTTCTTAGGAGTATCCCAAGTATAAGTAATGGGTGGTCCTTCTTCCTTTTCTCCTCTCTGCTCGCATTCTTCTACCCTACAATGCCATGACATGATTCTGCTGGACCTCTCCATAATTTTTTCTTTTTTGTTTTTATATTAAAAACTTAACCCCCCCATTTTTTTCAAAAAGTCACTTCAGTGTCCCTCAATCTGAGTAAGAGACAAATGTTTCTTGAGCTCCTTTACTTTCTTTTTCAGCTAACCTCCATTTTGAGCATACACATCAGCGACCAAGTCTAGTGTGGTGCAGCAATAATAGGTGACTAATTATTGCTTGCTGATTGATTGTGACAGAAGGATAAGCTTGGCTCTGTAAATCATATCACTTCCCACTCTTGCTGGAGTGACATAATCATTCTCTTTCATTCTTGATAATTTTGTGACCAGATCCTCGCTACTTGGGCTGGTTCCCTCTTCACCTGTCCTTGATAGGATTGCCTGAAGTTATTTGTGTTGATTTATAATTTGTATGTATGTATGTATATATACACATATATATTCTATAATCTGTAGTTATTTATATTGATCTTCCTGTCTTTCCTCAAGAGATGACTCTAGGTTACTTATTTACCTTTGAATGGTGATTAACAATTTCTTGCTCATGGCCACTATCATGCCTCTGAATACACAGTTTGTCTATATTGCCATTTAATTATTTCTAGAACTTGGAGCAGCTAAGGAGTGCAATGCATAGAGCGCCAGTGCAGGAGTCAGAAGGGAGCTGAGTTCAAATCTCACCTCAGACACTTGACACTTACTAGCTGTGTGACCTTGGGCAAGTCACTTAACCCCAATTGCCTCATCCTGGGTCATCTTCAGTCATCCTGACAAATATCTGGTCACTGGATTCAGATGGCTATGGAAGAGAAATTAAGGCTGGTGACCTGCACAGCCCTCCCTCACTCAAAACAAAGTCAAGTGCTAGTCATGTCATTATTTCTCTGATGGCATGGTCTTCTTCGGCAAGGAAGGACAAACATACACACACAATTCTAGAACCAAATGGAAAATTCTAATTATGGTCTGGCTAGAGCAGAGTTCAATTAAAATTGCTATTTTTTGTGATCTCAACACTATACATCTTTTATCATAGCCTAAAATTATTTTATCATATTATATTTATAATGTATAATTTTATTATCCATTACATAATTGTATTATTTTACTGGCCCCAATATATTATTGATTCTTTTTAAAAAATAATTTTATTGCTATATTTTATTTTTTTAATATTACCAAAAATTTCCTTAGTATCTCTCCTCCTTTCAGAGAGTCATGTAATAGAACACATACTTTCAAAAAAAAAATTCCTACAAATTAATATACTAAAAAAGTTTGAAAAAATGTACAATATACCACCACATTTCTAGACCTCCCATTTCTGTAGGGGTAAAGCTGTCTTCTTATATCTCTTCTTTGGAGACATGCTTGTTCTTTATAATTTTGCAATACTCACTTTAGATTTCTTTTTGTTGTTCTGTTTGCATTATTGTAGCCATTGTGAATATTATTTTCTGTGCTCACGTACTTCATTCTGCATCAGTTCATATTGAACTAAGCATTCTTTTCTATATTCATCATATTCAGTCATCTCTTATGACAATTAGATATAATATTCCATTATATTCACATGCCATAATTTGTTGAGCAATTCCCCAATGGTTGAACTTTTGCTTTGTTTTCCGTTCTTTGCTGTCACAAAAAGTACTGCTTTGTATCTCATGTATTCTTTAGATCATCATTAGAATTGATGAATACTTTTATGCTTTCATCTAAGTTGTTGATACAATTTTTGAACAGATCTTGCATCACTTATTAAGGCTAGAATGTAATCCAGATGGACAAATTCTTTTATTCAGGACTTTGTCAGGAATATTTTTCAGCTAGTTCCAAAGTCACGTAAGCTGTACTACTCAACCAACCACATTTCTTCATCTTATAGAGAAAGATTTCTTTAAATATTTTTTAAATAGATGCTGTGCATATCTATATTGCTCACATGGCTTATTAATAAAGAAAAGGAGCTTTGTTTGTCTGGTATATTCCTGTTGAATCAACGATAAATTTTAAGGATTGACACTTCTCTAAATGTTCTCAAACTTTATGCTTGAAAATAGGTAGCCTAATTTTGCCAGGGGCTTCATGTTCAGAACTCTATGTTTCCCAGAATTCACTTGTTTTTCTGTTGTTATAATTTGGACACTAATGAAATTCTGGAGTGCTTGATGCTGTGTTACTGTTTTCTTACTTATCTTGGGCTTCAGTTCCTTTTAAATAAATGTTTGTTCTACTTGTCTCACAATGATGGTAATTATCACTGATGAAGTAGACTGATTCTAGAAACTTGTATAATGACATTTCCTTTCAGCACAAAGGGAACTGAATTAATATTGACTACTATACTTTTTTTCCCCTAGATTTTTTTCCTGAATGTAATACATTTGGAAGAAAATGTAGCCTGGGATTGATCCTTATTCCACAACAGACAGTTTCTATTGGAAAAAGTCTCCATAATTATGATACGCTTGGAAAAAGCTTCAAGGAATTTTCGGACCTAATTAAACATAATAATATAAAAAACTCTTTAAATGAGAAATTTTGTAAATATAATAAATTCAAGAAGACTTTCATTTATCACTCAAAGCAAACTCATTATCACAGAATATACACTGAAGAAAAATACCCTAAACATGAGAAATATAGCATAGCATTGAGGAGTAATTCATGCCTTACAGTACATCAGAGAAATCATGTGAAAGAGAAACCATTTGAGTGTCATGAATGTGGAAAGGCATTTAGCAATAATCAAAACCTATCTCGACATCAAAGAATTCATACTGGAGAAAAACCATTTGAATGTAGTGAATGTGGAAAAGCTTTCAGCAGTAACTAATGCCTAATTGAACATCAAACAATTCATACTGGAGAGAAACCCTATAAATGTAATGAATGTGAGAAAGCCTTTAGCTGTAAGGGAAACCTTTATGTACATAAGAGAATTCACAGTGGGGAGAAACCCTACATATGTAATGAATGTGGCAAAGCCTTCAACCAGCAGGGACACCTTAAAATACATAAGATAATTCATACTGGAAGGAAGCCCTTTGAATGTAATATATGTGGGAAGGCTTTCAGCAATAAACAATACCTGGGCCAACATCGAAAAATTCATACTGGAGAGACTCCCTATAAATGTAATGAATGTGGGAAATCCTTCTGCCACAATTCACACCTTAGTAGACATAAGATAATTCATACCAGAGAAAAACCATTTGAATGTAATGAATGTGGGAAAGGCTTCAGGCAGAGTTCATCCCTTATGCAGCATCAAAGAATTCATACTGGAGAGAAACCTTACAAGTGTAATGAGTGTGGAAAAGCCTTCAGGCAGAAGAGACATCTTGAGACACATAACATGATTCATACAGGTGAGAAACCCTTTGAGTGTCATGAATGTGGAAGAGCCTTCAGCAGTAATAATTATTTGTTTCAGCATCAAAGAATCCATACTGGAGAGAAGCCCTATAAATGTAATGAATGTGGAAAAGCTTTCTGCACTAATTCACGACTTAAAGCACATAAGGTAATTCATCCGGGAGAGAGACCCTTTGAATGTAATGAATGTGGGAAAGGCTTCAGGTTCAGCTCAGGTCTTACACAACATAGGAGAAGTCATACTGGAGAGAAACCTTATAAATGTATGAATGTGGGAAAGGCTTTAAGCAGAGCTCATACCTTATGCAACATGAGAGAACTCATACTGGAGAGAAACCCTATGAATGTCATGAATGTGAGAGAGCATTTAGCAGGAAGGGAAATCTTAAAACACATAAGAGAATTCATACTGGGGTGAAACCATTTTCATGTAATGAATGTGGGAAAACCTTCAGGCATAAGGGAAACCTTAATACACATAAGAAAATTTATAAAGAAGAAAAAATCTTTAAGTGCAATGAAGATGGAAGAAACTAATTGTATGTCAGACTTGACAACATATGAATAAATTAAGAGTACATAGAAATCCTTTAGATATAAAAAATTTGGGGAAAACACCTTGTGAAACTCAAATTTTAAGAAACATGAAATTCACATTAGCAGAATCCCTGTGAGTAATAAATGTGGGAAAGCCTTTAGCTGGAAAGAAAACCTTAAGCCACACAAAACGTTCTTAAGAGAAAACTTTTGTTGTAATGAATGTGGGAAGGTTCCCAAATGGTGTGGAAACCTTGGGAAACACAATATCATCCAGTAAAGAAATACTTTAAGGAATATGTAAGAAACTTCATGAAAAGACTGAATTCATTATGTATCAGAGATGTCATAATGATTATAATCATTTCATTTTGACAAATGTATACAAACTTTCCAACAGTAGAAACCTTAAGGATCATAAAACACTTTGTACTGGAGAGAAACCTTTGAATATAATGAATATAGGAAAACCTTTAGGATGAGGCAAATCTTTGCTAACAGTAAAAACATCCTCAAATGTAGAGAATTAAAAAAATCCAGAAATGTCTTCAGCAAGAAGAGAAAGAAATTTAAAACATCATGTGGTAATTCAGAATATATATAAATGTAATGAAATGCATTTCAAACTCATCAGAGCCTTTGTCCTGGAAGCTGTGGCTCTAGGAGAGAAAGTCACCATCAACTGCAAGGCCAGGCAGAGCCTCTTACACAGCAATGGGAACACTTATTTACACTGGTACCAACAGAAATCAGGACAACCTATTAAACCCTTGCTTTACAGAGTTTCCAATCTATACTCTGGGGTTCCCTCTCGATTCAGTGGCAGTGGATCTGGGACAGATTTCACCCTCACAATCAGCAGGCTGGAGCCTGAAGATGTTGCAGTGTATTACTGTGAGCAGAGCACTCACTGGCCTCCCCACAGTGCTTCAGCCCTGCACAAAAACCTCCCCATATCATTCAGCCAGGAGCTCAGGGGACCAGCTGCTCTCCCCAGAGGCCTAGACTCACAGCAGCTGCTGTTCCACTTTCAAGAGACTCTTAGATCCCCTTACTATTATTCACCCCCTTGCTCAAGAAGCAGCATGCCATGATGGAAAGAGCTCTTGATCAACTCCTGTTCTACCAGCTGAAATAAAATTTTATCCCTAAACTTTGTCAAAGAGTGAAACTTTCCCAGTTCAATATTCCCATAATTGTTTCCTTAAAATGTCTTGTGCTAAATGCATGCCTGAGATGACTTTTCTGGCTTGCACATTTCTCTTCCTAAATAAAAATGCTTAGGTTTAAAATAACGTTAACTGAATAAAAACCATTTCTGGCATACTTGTGCCTTAAGTACAGAGTATGGCATTAATGTTTTTTTCTTTAACCTTTCTTTAGCTCACACCTCCCTACCCCTCTCAGGTTACACTGAATCTGTCCCTGTGATTCCTTATGGCTCATTAGTATTCCAATGCATTCATATATGACAATTTGTCTTGTCATTCTTTCTTTTATAGATACTTTCTAAATATTTAGGGGTTTTTTTTGCCACCTGGCTGTTATTAAGAGAGGCTTCCTTGAATCTCATGCTTTGCCAGACCAGCTAACCTGACTGTCCATTTTCCCCCCTGAAATATTATACTCAGTTTTTCTGAGTAAGTGATTCTTGGTTTTAATCCTAGCTCCTTTGACCTCTGGAGTATCATATTCCAAGCCCTCTGATCCCTTCATATAGAAGCTGCTAGGTTTTATGTTATCCTGATTGTGTTTCCATAGTACTCAAGTTGTTTCTTTCTGTCTGTTTGCAATATTTTCTCCTTGACCTGGGAACTCTGGAATTTGGCTACAATATTCCTAGGAGTTTTTCCTTTGGGATCTCTTTCAGGAGGTGATAGGTAGATTCCTTCAATATCTGCTTTACCTTCTGTTTCTAGAATATCAGGGGATTTTTACTTGATAATTTCTTGAAAGATGATATGTAGGCCCTTTTTTTGATCATGGCTTTCCAGTAGTCCAATAATTTGAAAATGATCTCTCCTGGATGTATTTTCCAGGTTAGTGATTTTTCCAATGAGACATTTCACAGTGTCTTGTATTTTTTCATTCTTTTGGTTTTGTTTCATAATTTCTCAATTTTCCATGAGAAAACTGATATTCCTCTCTCTTCTTTTTTTTTTTTTAATTTATTTATTTAGCTTTTTACATTCATTTTCACAAATTTTTGGGTTCCAAATTTTCTCCCCTTTTCTCCTCTCCCCCCACCCCAATACCCCATGCAATCTAATTTTCCCTATCTTCAATCTGTCCTCTCTTCTGTCATCCCTCCCTTCCCTTGTCTCTATCTTCTCTTTTCTCCTGTAGGGCCAGATGACTTTCTATTCCTCATTAACTGTATGTCTTCTTTCCTAGTTGCAACAACAATACTAAACAATTGTTCCTGAAACTTTGAGTTCCAAATTCTCCCCATCCCTCCCTCCCCATCCATTCCCTTTGGTACGGCAGGCAATTCATTATAGGCCATATCTGTGTAGCTTTGCAAGTGACCTTCCTGATAGTCGTGTTGTGTAAGACTAACTGAATTGCCATCCCTCTTAACCTGCCCCTCATTGTTTCTCTTCTGTCCTTTGATCCTGTCCCTCCCCAAGTGTTGACTTTCAATTACTCCCTCCTCCCTTTGCCCTCCCTTCCATCATCCCCCCCCCAATATCTCCTTCTCCCCCGCTTTCTTATACTGTAAGATAGGTTTTCATACCAAAATGAGTGTGCATTTCACTCCTTCGTTTAGTCAAATGTGATGAGGGTAAACTTTTGTTTGTTTGTTTTTTTTGTTTTGTTTTGTTTTTTCCCTCAGCTCTCCTCTTTTTCCCTCCACTAAAAACATCTCCTACTTGCCTCTTAAATGACATATAGTTACCCCCTTCCATTTCCCCCTCTTTCCTCTCACTACATTTCTCTCTCACCATTTACCTTAATTTCTTTTAAGGTATGGTCCCATCCTATTCAGTTCAATCTGTGCTCTCTGTCTCTGCATGTGAATGCATGTGTGTATGTGTGTGCATGCGTGTACATGTGTATGTGTGGTCCCACCAACTACCCAGATACTGAAAAGTTTTAAGAGTTAGAAATATTGTCCTTCCCTGTATGAATGCAAACAGTTCATTTCTGGTAAGTCCCTTAATACTTCTCCTTGCTGTTTACTTTTGCATGCTTCCTCTCATTCTTGTGTTTGAAAGTCAAATTTTCTTTTCAGCTCTGGTCTTTTCATTAAGAATGATTGAAAGTCCTCTGTTTCATTGAAAGACCATATTTTCCCTTGAAGTATTATACTCAGTTTAGCTGGGTAGGTGATTCTTGGTTTCAGTCCTAGTTCCTTTGCCTTCTGGAATATCCTATTCCACGCCCTTCGATCCCTTAATGTAGAAGCTGCTAGATCTTGGGTTATCCTGATTGTATTTCCACAGTACTGGAATTGTTTGTTTCTGGCTGCTTGCAAGATTTTTTCCTTGACCTGGGAGTTCTGGAATTTGGCCACAATGTTCCTAGGAGTTTCTCTTTTTGGATCTCTTTCAGGTGGTGATCGATGGATTTTTTCAATACTTATTTTGCCCTCTGGTCCTAGAATGTCAGGGCAGTTTTCCTTGATAATTTCATGCAAGACGATGTCTAGGCTCTTTTTTTGATCATGGCTTTCAGGTAGTCCCATAATTTTTAAGTTGTCTCTCCTTGATCTATTTTCCAGGTCAGTTGTTTTTCCCATGAGATATTTCACATTCTCTTCTATTTTATCGTTCTTTTGGTTTTGTTTGGTGATTTCTTGGTTTCTCATAAAGTCATTAGACTCCATCTGTTCCATTCTAATTTTGAGAGAACTATTAAATTCAGTGAGCTTTTGAGCCTCTTTTTCCATTTGGCTCATTCTGCTTTTGAATGCATTCTTCTCCTCATTGGCTTTTTGAACCTCTTTTGCCAATTGAGTGAGCCTATTTTTCAAGGTGTTAATTTCCTCAGCATTTTTTTGGGACTCCTTTACCAAGATATTGACCTTTTTTTCATACTCTTCTTGCATCTTTGTCATTTCTCTTCCCAGTCTTTCCTCCACCTGTCTAACTTGCTTTTCAAAATCCTTTCTAAGCTCTTCCAAGGCCTGAGCCCACCCAACACCCCCCTGGGGTGTCTGGGGTACTGAGGCCCCGCCCTCCACATCTTTCCCTGATGGGAAAAATACGTCCTCGTCCTCCCCATCAGATCCGAAGGTCGGAATCATTTGCATTTGTTGGAAAAAACTCTCTAAAGTCTTATTTTTCTTTCCCTTTCTAGGCATTTTCCCAGCCAGTTACTTGACTTCTGAGATTCCTTTCCACCTCCGCCTGGATCCGCCCAGCTAGTACTTGGCCTCTGAGATTCAAATGCGCTTTCCCCCGGCAAGCTTTAGTTCTGGCGCAGGGTGGGGGCAGGGCCGCTTCCTAGCTTGGGCCCTCAGGGGCTTTCTGAAGAGACTTTCAGGAACAGAGCAGGTGGGGGCAGGGCCCCGCCTGCTGTGCTCAGCTCCCTTGGGGGTTTTATTCAGAGGCGTTCAGCAGTAGAGCAGGGTGGGGGCAGGGCCGTCTCCCCTGCTCGGCTCCCTCAGGTTGGAAAGACCTTCAGTATTGAAGATCCTACCTGCTGCTGGGGGATTCCTGAGTCCCGGGCCGTTGCCGCCTCAGCCGCCCGCCCACGTCTCTGCCTCCGCCGCTTCCTGCCCCGTCTCTGCCGCCGCCGCCGCCGCTTCCTCCCGAGGGGGCCCGCTCCCCTCCCCTAGCGCAGGCTTCTTTTTAACTGACCTTTAGCTTCTGTGGGCAGAGGGACTTTCCCGGCTGCCGGAGATTCTCCCGGAGCTTTCCTCTCTGAAGTCTGCTCAGGTCAGCTTCTCTGGGTCGCGGCCAGGAGTGTGGGTGGGGTCCGCTTTCCGAGGTGCGATGGACCCCGGGGACGGCTCTCCAGGGTTCAGTGGAACGGAAATCTCTTCCCCTACGTTTGTGCACCCCCTGCAGAGATTCAGAATTTATGGGGCTCTCCTTTTACCTCAATTCCATGGGTTGTGGGCTCGGAGCTCGTGAATGTGCATCCTTCTACTCCACCATCTTGGCTCCGCCCCCCCTCTCTCTTCTTATATGAGGAAACACACACACACACACACAGAGTGTCCCTCAGCACAAAAGTACAGATCTGTTTTTCAGGATGGGGGCCAAATGAATAAAAAATTTGCAAGTTCTGAGTGGAGATCAACTACGTTTCCCCATTTAGGGTTTTCTTGGCAAAGATGCTGGAGGGGGGGGGGTCACAATTTCCTTCTCCGCTTATTTTACAAATGTAAAAAAAATTAAATTTAGATGAAACTAAAACACAAATCCAAAATCCAAAACCAGTCCTGGGTGTGGAAATGTGAAGCAAGAATATTTTGGGTAGATTCAGGACCTGAGTTCCTTGTAGTTATCTTAGGGCCTAAAAACATACTGAGAATCAGTAACATTCTGAGTGTAAACTACCTCTAATCATTTCAACAGTACAATAATGAGTTTTCTGAACGATGCAATAAAGTATTTTTTCCACGGGAGCATGCTTTTGGCTCACTATCCATTGACCCCCCCACCCCCACTTGAGAATCCTGGGGCTATTGTTGAAGGTGAGGGATTTCTCCTCCTCTAATACTTTTTGCCCTGACTTCTAGGTTTGTTCCATGTGTGTTCATTGCCAGTATCTAAACCCCTATTACCCTTCCACCAATTGACATTAATTAGCATTTACAATGGGATATTTACTTTGAAAATAATTGTAATCACAAAAGTACAAGCATTTCTCTCCAACACCAAGAAGGCAGGCTGTCCTCTATACCATCTTGGGCTCTGCGGAGAGTAGTTTCAGACATCATGCAGTTTCCACATAGTATTAGACCAACCAAGTTCTTGTCCCAGAAGTTGCCTGAAGAAAGTAATGAAGTGGTTTAGGTATTATAAAATCCCACCTGGAATAGCAAGTATGGCAGCTCCATGTTTGAATCATCTCAATATTAGGAGATCCCAGCCTTGATTCAAACTGGGACTCCTTGATTGACTACATTTGATATTGTCACATCTTAGCATGCAGACACTAAGAAAATGGCTTCAATCCCCATGATCTTGGGATTCACTCATGGTAATTCAACAAGTATTCATGATATGTCAGGCTTTATGCTAAGTGCTTGGGGTGCTAAGTGGGGTGAAACAGACCCTGCCCTTAAAGAGCTCACTTTCTAAACTGAACCCATTGGTTTAGTCAGAGTATCAGGTCAAACAACTTTATTAAGCATCTTGCATGAATTAACCAATCTACAGGCTCTTGAGGGGCTAAGAAGGGAAAAAGGAAATAGAAGGGATTTTGTACATAACTACACACACATGCATACATGCATACATACATGTATATATACATACATACACACATATAAAATCAGAGGCCAGGATTACAGTGGATAGAGTTCTGGGTCTGAATTCAGGGAAATCTGAGTTCAAATCTGACCTGAGACACTTCTTAGAGAGCTGGTCTCAATTTTCTCTACTGTCAAATGGTAGCAGTGGGACCTGCCTGTGTAACAGTTAATTTTAGGATGAGATAATATTTGAAGTATTCGTGCTTGGAAGAGAGTAGACACCTAAGAAATGTTTTGTTTCCTTGTTTCTCACATACAAAATATGTAGAAGGTAAACTCCAGGAAATCCAAGGTAGAAAGTGGACCAAGAAAGACTTCTTGTAGAACATGGGCGGTCAAGAGTGTTGAATGAGGAAGAGAGGTCAAATAGCATTAGAGCTGAGAAAAGACCAGCAAATCTGGCAATTAAAGAGTTCAATAATCCCTTTGGAAAGAGCACTTTCAGGAGACTGAAGATGAAAACCAATTTGTGAAGGTTGAAGGATATTTGGGGGTCAGAAAGGTGGCCCAGTGGTAGAGTACTGGGCATGGAATCAGGAAGACTCATCTTGGTGATTTCCAATCTGGCCTCAGACACTATCTGTGTGATCCTGGGCAAGTCACTTAACTTTGTTTCCTCATCTGTAAAATGAAGAAGGAAATGGCAAACCATCCCAGTGTCTTTGCCAAGAAAACTCCAAATTAGGTCTCAAAGCGTCATACAGGAATGAAAATGGAGGAAAGACGGCACTGTAAGGTCACATGAAAAGGTGTTCAGAAGAAGAGAATGCAAGGTTTTTGGTTTGTTTCTTTTTTTGAGGGGGGTGGGGGATGAGGTTATCTGTAATCAGTGACACATATAGCTGGTAAAAACATGGATCAGACTGATCTCCTCAAGTCAGTGACCCCAAGAGTAGAGAAAAAAACCATTTATATTGAGAAATAGGAGATGGTGGGGTGATTTGTAAGACTTATAGTTAGCTCCTTGGGGGCAAGTGGGTTGGCCTTCAAAAGTGGCTGTTAGTTCCTCTCTGATAATTAAGGAATGGTAATTGCTTTGTGGGTCTCAACTGCTACAGTAATCTCAGGTAGAAAATCAAAACCACTCAATCAGAATCACACAGCTAATCATGCCTTTGGGAGGACCAAGCCACCTGAGTCTTTAGGAGGAGAGACAAAGGCAGAGAAGAGTCTTTTGGGGAGGCCTTAATCTAAACAGGTTTCTGTTCACAGGTTAAGGAAACAGGGGTCCCAGGTGAAACTGGTGGCAAGCAAAAGGAGTGGGGGAAGGGCTGGAGGGATCATCTAATTCAACCATGCCTTTGTTCTAATTGTGAGAGGCCACACTTTTGAGCTTAACTGAGAAAGGGGCTTGCCAAAATTGAGATTAGTGTCCATTATGGAGTAGATTCAAGTATTAAATGATTCAGCATCATCTTAGTTTTTCTCACTCTTCCTTACCTCATGCTATCATTCCCATTCACCTCCTCAAAAAATTTATCTGACCATTCCTGTCCCTTATCAACAAATTGGATGCCTTTACCCTTTCCTTCAATGTCACCTCTGGTCCAATGCTCAGGCAGTTTCTATGTCTCTTCTCTCTGTTCACATAATGTCATCCATCCTAAGTTTTGCAAGCTTCTAGAGCAGCAGTTGGGAACCTCTAGCCTTTGGGTCCTTATTTGTGCTTTGCTGGTCTTGTCATACACAAAAGCTGTCCAACACTTCAGTAGTTCTTGTTCTCCAAATGAGAGGCATTGCAAGGTGGGAAACTGCCTGTAGAGACTAGTTGGAGACATTGAATCCAATGGGACAGAATTTTTCAATAACCACTTATGAAGTGCCTACTATGTGTAGGGCACTGTACTTAGTAGAGGTCTTGAAAAAGGAACCAAAAAACAGTGTCTGTCCTCAGGGAGCTGAAAGTCCAACAGGGATTACAACAAGCACACCAATATGCACACAGAAATTATAAACTGGCATATAGGATATAATGAGAAGAAAGAAGGCACTAGGGTGAAGAGGAGGTGAGAAAGGCTTCCTACACTGCTGCAGGTAGGATTTTAGGTGAGACTTGAAGGAACCTGGGAGGCCAAATGAGGAGGCAGAGAATTCCAGCCATTGTGGAGAGCCAGAAAAATGTCCTGAGCCTAGAGATGGAGGGTCTTCTTCCTGGCACAACAAGACCACCAGTGTCTTTGGATCCAAGATTAGGTAACAGGAATTTAGGGTTAAGAAGATGACCAAAATTGGTGAAGGCTAGGTCATAGGGAGCTCTTAAAGCAAAATAACAAGCAAGATTCTCAGATGAAAATGTTTGGGCAGTCACTGGTGAACAAGCATTTATTAAGCCCCTGGTATGTGCCAAGCACTGTGTCAAGGCCTGGGGATTCAAATAGAAAAGAAGATTGTCCTGTGCCCATGGCATTTATACTTTCAAGAGGAAGAGATCACACCAAAGGAAGAGATTTGGGGCAAAAGACACCAGACAATAGGATGTGGTGGCAAAGTCTGTAGAAATAGGGCAGCCAGGTACAAAATATGGAGATGTATGAGCTCACCCCCTCCTTTTGTGGAAGTTTGGAGAACATGAGCTCTCCCCATGTGGGCCAGAGAGAATGTTGGAGGACACAGAAAGAGAGAGATGTGGAAGTGCTTTTCTTAAGAACAGGAAAGGGATGCAATAGATTAGAGTTCATAACTTTCTCCATTGCACTTTCAATAAATAGCAGTTCGGCATAAGAAACTAAATGGGACTCCTGTGACAACTGCAGATGATACGCAAAGTCCAGCAAATGATACAGAGCTTTGACCAAATATTTAATCCAAATATTAAGATACTGTAAACACTCTAGTCTTCTTCTCTGGTATGGAAAGAGGGCTAAAACATTTTTGTAGATTTTCCAGATTGCTGGGGTGCCTTAGCTCCTGTGTATGTAAGGTGAATTTTAATGTGTATAAAGTGAATTTTTGTTATTATTTCTCAGAGTTCAGTTTGCCAAGATCCATAGCCATAACAATCTCCTGTTCTGAGGTACTAGATATGAGTTCCCACAGTTATGAGTCAAAATCTCTTCTCCACTCAACATTATACAAAAATCCACTGCACCTGCACAGTGACATACAGGGATGAAGTAATGGAAACTTACATGGCTAATGCTGATATTATGCCTTCTTTGTGTGTTGCTCTATAAAACAGGTGGTCCCTGGTTAGTGAATGGGGAACCCTTAGGGGTGAATGCACAAATGGGCTCCCATCAAGGCTTAGAGGAAATCTGTGTTTGCCTCAGCTGACTCCCTTTGACATGTGAGGGCATTTAGGGGAAGCACAAGTTGTGTCTGTCTGGATCGACCCCATTGAGAAGTAAGAGTAGTTGCCCCCCCTTCTCACTGACCCCTGGGAGAAGGGTCAGTAAGGAAGGCATTAAGAGTGTGTGCTCCATTATCAGCAGCCTCTTCTGAGAAAACTTACCTAGACTAAGGTAAGATTCTTCACCCCTTCTTAGTGTCTTTCCTGTTTGACCAAATCAAGAGTGAACCTGTGCTAGCAGCCCTCAAGTGTGCTGTGTTGATCTGTCTTCACCCTGTTACGTGGAAGGTGTAACTCTAAGTACAAATCAATGAAAGGCTTTTTGGCCAGTTAGTATTCATAGTATGAATAAACACAATACGGTAAAGAATAATGACTAAGGAGACCACGTGTTTAATTCCTGGGAATAAAAAAAAAATAAGAAAAGTTTAATAAGTTCTTTAGTTGTTCAGAAGCCCAAATAGAAATGAAGGAAGCTATAACTGAAACACAGATTAAAATTTAACACCAATGAGATTTTTTTCATAAGGAACCAAAATGCAAAAAAGTAAAAAGAGATTTTTATCAACAAGAAAATAATAGAACTTCTGAACAAGGGAATCTTATCCTTCTGCTAGACATGGCAGAGAATCAGATGCCAATGACTCACCAAATACGTATTTTCTTGATACCAGGTTTGGAAAACAGATGACCCCTCCCCAATATCACATGATTTGAGGAAGTGGCCACTCTCAAGTTATCCCGCAGCCTGCCTCTTAGCTCCTGATCCCAATCTTCCAGATTTCTGGCAGCAGGTTCAAATCAATGTTTTTTATAAATAAGCTATCACTCTATTCTGTGCATTAGTTCTAACCCCAGTTGATAAAATACTACCTTTTTAATGAATGAACCCTCATTTCCCCACTTTTAATTCTCTGTCAAAATTAAAGTGAGTGAAATGTGGGGATTAAAAATTGCCCAACTTAAAGAAATTGAGGTAGAGCTATAACCAAGTGGCATTTCATTAAAGGGTCAAAGGCCTTCTCTAATGAAGTGGATCTCCAATCATCCTTCCTGTCTGAGATGACCCTTTCCTCCTGGACCTTAGTTTTATAGTGCTTCATATCTAGATAATATGGTTACAGCATACAGAGTCTTATTGATGGATAGACCTCCATGGGGAGGGGGTGGGGGATGATCTACACAAAATACAGAATCCCATTGGTTGACAAATGACAATAAATGGCACATCATCACTTAGCCAGTCATCCTCTGCCTGTTTGCACCTGGAAGGCCTCAGGGTCTGGGAACAGGGGAGGGGCTGAGATGTGATGGCCCATCCCATTTTACTGCAGTGTGCCTAGACAGATTGTCTTTATCTCATTACAAAAGGCATCAATAAAAGCTAGTTCCATCTTGAATTCCTTGCTGACCTAATGTGATCAACTCTTCAATGTGTTTCTACATTGACACAGTATAACAAACTCCTTTTAGTTCTCCTTGTCCTGAGTTTTGCCTTTTCAATCAAGGTGAAAACCTGAATGGAGAATTTACCAGGTCCTTGGTACTTTCCTCAAATAGGAATCATATCATACATATGATATCATACATTATCATACATTTTAAAGCAAAATATATCCAATTAAATATAGAACAATTTGGAAATATTATAGCCACCCTCTTACCCCTTAATTCACAAATTCATAGCTTTCAGATAAAAAGAAAATGACATTTTCTAATGGTACAATTGCATATGCCTTTAAAAAACTTGGTTTTCAAATTAAAAACATACATAAATATATAAATATATATTGGTTCTCCCAAATCCCCAATTGAGAAAATTTTGGAGCACAATAAGAACATAAAAAATGTTACAATATTGATACATGAAACAAAGTTGCCAGTCAAAAAACATCAATTCAGCTGACCGTTTTACTTAGAATTATCTTAGCTACAAAAAGCACTTTGTCCATTTATGCCTTTGACCCTCTAGGCTGACTGCATTCAGGGAGGAGCAAAGGGTAATTCTGATCCAGTGACACTGAATTCTAATTCTTTCAGCTCCTAAACACATGCCCTTAAGTGCTGAATTTTAGGTCTATTTCACATTAAGGGTGGATCTGCCCTTAGCTGGTCAAACATGCAATTATCCTGATGGGATCTCACTTGAAAAGAGCCACATTTTAATTCAAACGAGGAGAATGTGCTGCAGTCTGCATTTGGTGCAACCTCCATTCTCCAACTAAACTCCGTTTGGCTGTGAACGCCCAGCTTACCTGGACTCTCCTCCAGCTTGCCTTTGCCTAGTTCTCCCCCTCCCAACTCCTAAAGTCCTGAATCTTTCCTCCCATAAGAAACACGTGGGAGGGTGATGGGGGAGGAGGAGCTCTCAGGGCTGACCAGCCTGGTGGGGGGTGTCCCACGTGGAACACGAGCTCTGGGGTGCAGTTTGGAGGTCTGGGGAGAGGCTAGGGTGAAAGAGGGGCCATCCCAGTGGCCAAAGCAGTCCAGGTGATGGAGGGCAGGGCTTGGGGAGGAGAGGGAGAAAGGGTCCTGAGTGCCTGACCCTGGGTGTGATTGGAGGAAAGGGCCCTTCCAGGGGCCTCAGAGGCTGGGAGGAGCCTCCCAGAGTAGGCGGGCTTAAAACGGAACTGGTGAGATCTCTGCCTTCTTCCCTGGAGTTGAGATCACTCTGCCTTCCGCTCTTGGACTGGAGCTCCCTCTGCCTTCATTCCTCAGATCTCGAATCACGTGGTCTTCTCTTGGACCTGAGATCTCTGCCGTCTGGCGGCCATCTCTGTGGGTGCAGGTGCCAGGTAGGTCTGAGCCAGCCCCTCACAGACCTGCTGGCTGTTCATCCCATTGGGTCTCGTCCTCCCCCTCTGACCCTGTGGTGAGTCCAGCTCCAGGTCCCCCTGGAGCAGTCCTCCCTCCCCAGCCTGGTTCCTGGACAAGCTTCCTCCTGCTAACTCTATTGCAGACTAGAGATCACTTCTCAAAAGTCTGGGGTTACCCCTCTCTCAGATTTACGACTGAATTTTTGAATGTTCACAAAATTCACCCCTTACCGGCAGGGACCCATGAATCCTGTCTTCAGTGAAATAAAAGTGAAAGGCTTGAGTGAACCTGGAAATGCCCACATGAAGGCCTGGGTCTGTATCCAAGGAATTGGGCTCCTCAGGCCTTTTCTTTCGTTCACAGACAAGGCTGATTGTGTTGCCCATAGAGGAGGGTGAGATTTTTTTTTTTTAATCTGCCTGTTTGGTCTTGTCAAGACTGACTTTTATTGGGAAAAAGTAAAGATGGTATGAAGATTAGGGGTGGGATTGAGGGGTGGCAGATTGCCTGTGGTGATCCTGAGGTGAAGAAGAAGGCCTGGGGTGATTACCAGGTAACCCACTAAGAAGGGTTGGGCTGGGTGGGGGCCCCCACAACAGGGGATTGAAAGCATTGTTCAGTATCTAGGTGGCAGTGTGGGGGAAGGTTCAGGAGGTGGGTTGCGCTTTTGGATTCCTGGTCCCATACCCAGTCAGAGGGAAATCTCTGATTCAGGAGTCATTGAGGCTCTTATTGCTCTTATCCCATGTGGGATCCCAAGCACCTTCTGCCCCTTGTTATCTGAATAACAGGAGAAAGGAAGGGGAAAGAAGAGTAGTAGGAGATGGTGGGACCATCTTTTTCAAGCAGGACCACTACCTCTAGGATTCATTCTCTGTCCAGAGGGCAGGGCCTCACTTCCTGTAACTTTTGTAGCCCAGCCTCCTGTCTCAGGATCCTTCTCTCTCCCCAGCTCAGTCTGCAGAAGACCAAAACGTGGCCCAGGCTGGGAGTGTGGAGCCAGAAGGAATGGCCCTTGTCCCCTGCAGACCCCCACCCCAGGTGAGTGCATTCTGTCCACAGACTTGACTTCCAAAGAGGCCATTTCCATAAACAAAGAGTATTGTCCGTGTTCAGAGGCCTTTACCTGAAGCTGTTTGGACTAGGTCAAAGAAAAGAATGCCTTCTTTAGCTGTTACTTACTTTGCATTTGTTAAGGGCCCAGTACTTCCCTTCTTAGAGAGGATATAGGAAAGGACTGAGTTTGGGGAACTATTCTAAATTCTGGGAGTTTTCTTTTCCTGTGGGGGGAAAGGGAGGTCCTAAAGGAGACACTCAGTTTTTATCAAAGAGGTATAGTGCTCAAAGGCAAAAATCCAGCACAGTGAATTACTTTCTCCCCCTAATCCTCTTTTGACCATCTTCCAACAACCCCATAGCATAGGTCCTCTTCTTATCTTTATTTCACAGTTCAGGAAACTGAGGCCAACAGATTTCAAAGAGTTACCAGCCAGGGTCACATAGTCAGTGTCTGAGGCAGCATTTGAACTCAGATCGCCACACTCTTCTCCCATTCCATAGCTCCATCCACAATGGATTAGTGTGCCCATCTTCCCACAACTCCTAAAAACATTGACTGGTGCCCTTGTCAGTTTTGCATAGTGTGAGATGAATTCTCAGTGGTCTGGTTTGCTTTTCTCTTCTATGTGGTTTGGAGCATTTTTTCTTGTGACTGGGAATACCTGGCAGTTGCTTCTGATAATTTTTCATTCAGATCCTTTAACCATATATCTATTGGGGAATGGCTATTGGTTGTTTCCAGTTGTTTACTCTGTGTGGCTCTGTGTGACACGTCGGGGTTTTCTTGGCAGAGATGCTGGAGTGTTTCCCCGTTTCTTTTTCCAGCACATTTTACATAGGAGGAACTGAAGCAAACAGTGGGACATGATTTGCCCAGGATTACATTGCTAGCAAGTGTCTGAGGCTAAATTTGAACTCAGACCCTCCTGACTCCAGGCCTGGCACTCTATCTACTGTGTCACCTAGCTGCCATTGCTGCTAGTCTTTTTTAAAACAATACTTCATTTTTCCCCAATTACATGCAAAAACATTTTTATTTCTAAATTTTGAGGTCATAGTTCTCTACCTGCCTCCTTCCTTATCCCTCCTGCATTGTGGTAAGCAAGCAGAAATAGGTTCACATATGCAATCATGTAAAACATTTCCATATTAGTTTATGGGGAAAAAAATTGTACTAAAAAGAAAGCAAGTGAAAACTAGTATGCTTTAGGTGTATATTCTGAATCAGTTCTTTCTGTGGAGGGGGGAAGGGCATTTTTCATCAAGAATCCTTTCAGATTGTCTTACTTTATTATATAAGCTGCGAATAGCTAAGTTATTCACTATTGCTCATCAAACAATATTGCCGTTGCTTTCTACAACGTTCCTCCTGCATCAGTTCATTTCAATGTTTCTAGGTTTTTCTGAAATCCTGCTTGTCATGTTCTGTAACACAATAGTACTCCATTGCAATCATATACTACAACTTGTAAAAGTATTCTGCAATCAATGGGCATCTCCTCAATTTGCCATACTTTGCCGCCACAGAAGGAGTGTGAGTAGGTCCTTTTCTGTCTTTTGAAAAAATCCTTTTGTGGATAGCAATTTCTTATCGTTATTCCTAGATCAAAGGACATCCACATTTTTGTACCCCTTTTCTTATAGTTTGAAAAACTCTCTCTATGGTTGGATCAGTTCACAAATCTAGCAACAGTGCGTTACTCTCCCTGTTTTCCTACTTCCCTCCGATACTTGTTATTTCCCTTTTCTGTTTTATTAGTTAGTTTAATAGGTATGAGGTTTGTTTTAATTTGAGAGTTGTTTCAAGTTGCATTTTTCTTATTAATAGTTATTTCGAGAATTGTTATATGATTTTAAATAGCTTTGATTTCCTTGTTTCAAAGCTGCCTATTCATATCCTTTGACCATGAATCAACTGGGTTGTGACTTGTATTCATATAAATTTGACTCAGTACTCTATACGTTTGAGAAATGAGATCTTTATGAGAGATACTTGGTGTAAAATTTTCCCAGGTGTCAGCTTTCCTTGTAATCTTGATTTTATTGATTTGGTTTCTGTGAAAAAAAACTTTTGAATTTAGTACAATCAAAATTATCCATTTTACATCTATTAATTCAATGTAAGGGTGAGTTAATTCCATTCATATTTACAGTTTCGTTACCTGTGTTTATCCCTCCATCCTATTTCCCCTTCTCACTCTCTTTCTTCCACCTTTTACCCTCTTTCCTCACCAGTGTTTTCCTTCTATCAATGCCTCCCCCAATCTACCCTTCCTTCTAGCAGTCTCTTCCCTCCCCCCTTAATCCAAGTCCCTTTTGACTTCCCTGTAGGATGAGTTAGATATCTGTACCCATCTAAGCATGTATGTTATTCCCTCTTTGAGCCAATTTGTTAAGAATAAGGCTCAAGACCTCCGTGCCCACCTCCCCCATGTTCCCCTTCACTGTAATAGCTCTTTGCCTCTTTTATGTGAGATAATTCATCCACTGCTACCTTTCCCTTCCTTCTTGTTGGAATGCAGTTCTCTTTTTCAACCCTTAGTTTTGTTTTCTTGAATTCCACCCCATCACAGTTAATGTATACTATCAGTGTATACTCCTTCTCATTGCCCTAATAGTCTAATAGGTCTTCAGGCTTAACAGCTATCATCTTCCAATGTAGGAATATAAACAATTTAACCTTATTGAATCTCTTTTGTCTATTCTGTTTACCTTTTGCTGTTTCTCTTCGGTCTTGTATTTCAAGATCCAATTTTTGTTCAGGTCTGGTCTTTTCATTAGGAATCCTTGAATGTCCTCTATTTATTGAATGAACATTTTTTTCCCCTGAAGGATTATGTTCAGTTTTTCTGGGTATGTGATTCTCAGTCACCATCCTAGTTCCTTTGTCTTGGTGAATATTCTATTCCACACCCTCTGAATACTTTTAATGTATAAGTTCCTTACTTGTGTGTTAGCCTGACTCTAGTTCCATGCCATTTGAATTACTTCTTTCTGGCCGATTATACTCTTTTTTTTCCCTTGAACTGGGAGCACTGGAGTTTAGCTATAATATTCCTGGGAGTTTTCATTTTGGATCTTTTTTAGGAGATGATTGGTGGATTCTTTCAGTTTCTATTTTACCCTCTTAGTACATCAGGTCTGTACCAAGAAAACATCAGATGTGGCCATGGAGGGTCAGACATAACTGAAGCAACTGAACAGCAATAAAATATCCATTTAGAATGTATTGTAGAGTATTGCATGAGATGCTGGTCTAATCCTGATTTCCTTCCTGACTGCTTTCTACTTTTCTCAGTAGTGTTTGGTTTTTTTAGCCAAAAATGGATTTTTTTTCTTAATCAGTCCTTTGTCCTCTTTACCAAAAATGGAGTTCCTGAGTTGTGATGATTCTGAAACTCCTTGTTTAATCTGCCCCATTCATTTCTCTCTCTCTCTCTCTCTCTCTCTCTCTCTCTCTCTCTCTCTCACACACACACACGCACACACTCACACACACACACTCCCTCTTTCCCCCAATACTGCAGAGGGTTGATGACCAGTTTGATGTCTCTTCCTCCCCTGTTCTTACTTATTTCCATCATCCCCCATGACATTATTGTATTTCTGTTATTTTTCCAAATGAATTTTGTTATTCCTTCTGCTGTGAAATGTGACCTCCATAATTGTGTTGTTATTATTGCTGTTATTAAGCTGTCTCCAAGTCCTTTTGACCCCATTTGGGGTTTTCTTGGCAATGATGCTGGGTTTTATTTCTCCAGCTCATTTTTCAGATGAGGGAACTGAGCCAAACAGAGTTAAATGCCCTGCCTGGGAGCAGATAGCTAATAAGAGGCTGAAGCTGAATTTGAACTCACATTTTCCTGACTCCAGTTCCAACATTCTATCCACTCTGCCCCCAGTTTTCCCCATCATTTCATTACTATAGAATTAAATGTATAAATATTATTGTTAAGTCTCCATTTGGTTTGACTCTTTTGTTGTCTTTGAGCCAATTTCCTTTCTTATTTTATTACAGAACAAAAGACTATATTGACAGTTTCTGCCTTCTTACATGTGTTTGCAGTATCTTCCTCCTCTAGTCCACAGTTATTTTTTGCAAAAATTCCATGGGGTGCATGGATAAGGGAAGAATTTGTGACCAAATAAGTTCTAGAGAATAATACAAAATGTACAATTCATAATTTTGATCATATAAAATTTAAACATTTTAGCACAACTAAAACCACTGCAATGAAAATTATAATAAATGGAGAGAATTGGGGAATTTTTTTCAACAAGTATCTCTGATAAAGGCTTCATTTCATAAATAATAGAGAACTGATTCTAATTTGTAAAATTATATATCATTCTCCAACTGATAAATAATTAAAGGATTTGAACAGGCAGTTTTGAGAATATTCATTCAAAGGTATCTATAATCATGAAAAAAAATGCTCTAAATTTGTATTAGACGTGTGCTAAGTTAAAACAACTCTGAGGCACCAACTCATGCTTATCAGATCAGCTAATGTGATGAACATGGAAAATGATGGAGGCTGAAGAGATGTGGAAAAACTGGGACCCTAATGTTCTGTTGGTGGAGTTATGAACTGATCCAACTATTGTGGAGAACAATTTGGAAGTGCTCAAAGAATTATAAAAGTGTGCATACCCTTTGATTCCGTAATACTATAGCACTGTTCTGTTTATAGCCCAGAGATATGAAAATAATGAGGAAAGGACCTGTTTGTACAAAAATATTTTGAGTAGCTCTTTTTTGTGTTGCTTAGGAGTGGCAAATTGAAGAGATGCCCATCAGTTTGAGAATGTCTAAACAATCTCTAGTATGTGATTGTAATGGGATATTATTGTGCTATAAGAAATGACAAGGAGGATGATTTCAGAAAAACCTAGAAAGACTTAATTGAAGTGAACAGAACCAGGAAAATATTGTATACAGTAACAGCAATGTGTGTGATTCAGTGAAGAATTGTAAGTGACTTAACCCTTCTCAGTAATGCAGTGATCCAGGAAAATGCCCAAAGGACTAATGCCAAAGTCTACTGTCTGTCTCCAGAGAAAGGACTGATACTGCTTGCCATGCAGACTGGAGCATAGTATTTTTTTTCCCAAGTCTTTTTGTACAAAATTACTAATACAGAAATATTTTATGTGATTGCATAGGTTCAACGTATATCTTATAGCTTACTATCTCAATAGGAGGGAGGGAATAGAGGGAAAGAGGGATAGAATTTGGAACTCTAAAATTTAAGAAACAACAAACATTTCAAAAGAGGCATGTAGTAGAGGGAGATATTTTTCAGAAAATGTAGAAACAGAAAATAGAGGTTCTCCACCATTCAGCATGGCACCATCCACTGACTGCAGCAAATGGAGAAATTGTGAATCTTCTTTGAATCCCATTTGAATTATCTTAGGAAGACTCTGAAAGTCTCCTGGCAAAGTACTGAACAGTGAAGTCCTTTCTCAAGTTAGATTGCCAGTCCTTCACATTCTACAGTAGGGAGCACAATTCTGATGGATTGGCCATGTTGTTCAAATGCTAAAAGGATGTTTGCCTAAAAGACTGTTTTATGGTAAAATGGACATTATTCCTCCCTGGGCACCTAGCTTGAGAGATATCTGTTAGGTTACTGGGCAGGGTTGGATAACTTGCTTAGTAACAGGTTTTTTGTTGGGCCCCTGTCAAAATGTTATTGCCTTTTGGTTTGTGAAATATCTGATGAATTGTTAACGGTCATTTTTTGTTTAGTCCATTTGCATGGTAACAATCTATGCCCCCCTAGTGTTAGACCCCCATTGCCAGGCAACCACCTTCTACTGAGCACCCCCCCTTCCTGACCCGTCTTTGATTGGGCCCCTCTCCTGGCACCTGTTTTCTGTTGGGGTCCTTTACCTAGCAGTACCCTGACAACACTCTCTGTTTGGGGGGCTCTTGCCTGACAACAAGCCCCCCTCTTGCTCTGTCATGCTGTGTTGTGCTAGACAGGCAGAATTGCAGTATTTCAAAGAATAGTGAGAAGAGTAAATTGAGAGGCATGTCCACCCCAAATGTTCATGTGCACTATTTGTTCCCAAACTCTGCTAGAGCCTTCTGGCCTCTATGAGTCTGATCATCCATGGTCAGACACATTGTACTTTAACCCTTACATAGTGATGCCCTTTTGGTCTGCTTTGAACACAAAGAACAGCAAAAATGAACAACTATATAAGGAAATACTTTAATAAGGAAATAATAACTGATTAAGAAATGAAAGCTATCATAAATAAAAGGCATAAGATGTTTTGGCCATGACAGATCATACAAAGGGTAGCCCCAAGACACAGTGTAATAACAGAATTCTCCTTCACTTGGCTGGAAAGTCTCATCTCTTTCAGTTCAGTCTAGATTGTAATTAGTATATCTTATGAATCCTTTTCATCTTTTATCTGGATAAGATTTTGTTTCAAGCTCTCAGGAAATTAACTAGATTTTTTTCTTCCCTCTCTTTTCAAAAGTCAAACATTCTCCGCCCCAACACCCCACAGTGTACTCTACTTGTCAACTTCTCACAATTCTGACAAAATACTGTTGATAAAATATTTATCAGTTGTGATATGGAGGAAGTTTCACTTTTCTCTCTGTTCCTTTGGTCTTTCTATCTCACAGACAGAACACACACATTGTCCCAGATTCCATAGGAAGACCTTCCGCCACTTTATTCCAATTGATCATATCAAATACTTCTCTCAAGTTTTCATTGAGCTCTTAATGACTGTGGCTTTAAATGCTGATTCTCAGTAAACTAGGATAAGAATTTTAGGTAAATCCCCTTTCTGTGCTTCAGTTTCCTCTTCTCCCTTGATGAGGGTTAGACTGTGAATTCTGGAGTCTTTTTCAGGTCTAAATCTTGTGACTCTTGATGCTTTAGGAGCTGGTAACATTCCAGGATGTGTCTGTGGACTTCACCCCAGAGGAATGGGACCTCTTAGACTATCCTCAGAAGGAGTTTTACAAGGAGGTCATGCTGGAGAATGCCCACAACCTACTCTCCTTGGGTAAGGACATTTCCCCTGGCCACTCTTACTTAATCTGCTAATAAAGGAAATATCTTCATTCTTCAGTGTGCTGAGTTTGGAGCATTTATCTATTAGTAGAATGGGAAATGTGCTGATCTCCAGTGTCCAAAAGATACAGTCCTTCTGTTGCCTGCTGTGAAGATAACCTGTATGTTCTGTTGTTGCTACTGCAACTGTCTCATGCCAATTCTAGGTAGCTTGAGGTCTAAAATAAGGTCAGTGTAGAAGCATCTCAGATGTAGAACTAATCCCATGGATTTTTTAGCCCAGCCTCTTCACTGGACATTAATTTTCTCTGCCAAATATCTGAAAAGTACTCAGCCTGCTTTTCTCTGTTTCCTCTCCTCTTTGGGATGGAGCAAGTATTCAGGATATCCTATTTTCTGAGAAGCATCAATTTGTAACTCACAATTTCTAGTTGTGCCTAGTGTTGCACAATTGTACTTAATATTCCTTTACATTGCCTCCACTACCCAGTGCTGAAAGGGACATTATTCCTCCCTGGGCCCCTAGGTTGAGAGATATCTGTTAGGTTACTGGGCAGGGTTGGATAACTTGCCTAGTAACAGGTTTTTGTTGGGCCCCTGTCAAAACGTTATTCCCCTTTGGGTTGTGAAATATCTGATGAATTGTTAACAGTCATTTTTGTTTAGTCTATTTGCATGGTAACCACCTGTGCCCCACCTAATCTTAGGCCCTTCTTGCCAGGCAACTACCTTTTGCTGAGCCCCCACTTCCTGACAACTACTTCTTTGTTGAATGACAACCAGTCTTTGATTGGGTACCTCTCCTGGCACCTGTTTTCTGTTGGGGTTCTTTGCCTAGCAGTACCCTGACAACTCCCTGTTTTGGGGGCTCTTACCTAAAAACAAGGCCCCCTCTTGCTCTGTCAGAACTCTGTTTGTTGTGGAAACTGCAAGGCTGTACCAAGTAGTGCCGAAATGCTTAAAATATGCTCACCCACCTCAGTTTGGGCTGTCTCCTCTGGGTCTCTACATGAGAAACCTCTACATGAGGTCTCTCCACCAGCCTGGCTAATAAAGATGCTCTTGAAATTCCTAACTGATCTTGCCTCTGAATAATTCTCGATCTTTCCATTTCAGTACAGTTTGTGGGAAAGGAGAGAGGACAATAAGCTTTTCTCTTCACCTGCCGTTCATCAGCTGTTGTGTTATGTCCTTTCTTTACAATATTATCTTATTAGCTGATATTATTATCCTCATCTGGCATTTGAGAAAACTGAAGCAAACAGGGGTTAAGGGACTTTTCCAGACACATAGTTAATAACTGTCTGAGGGTGGATTTAAACCTTGGCATTCCTCAGTCTATTCCCAGCCCTTGTCCTACTTCACTACCAGTCACCTCTAATTTCTAGATAATGGGAACTCTGCAGTGAGTGCCTTCTTTGAGGAAGGTGCACCATGATCAAATTTTCTGATTCGCTGTTGGCTCCATGATCTTCTCCCCCATGTTTCCCCAAAGATCTCAAAAATAAATGCTATGAAAATCATGCTTAAGCACTTCTGGCCACCATCTTTTCCTCCTTGATTGCATACCCCTGTCAATGGCAGGAATTAGATGCTGGCCAAGAGTTAGAATTTGTCTAAGTAAGGTTCATGAAGTTCCCCAAAAGGAGAATCTCACCAGAAGAGCAAGGACTTGCTGAATGAACAGTAACCAGGTTTTTATAGGTTTCATGGAGTGAGGAGTTGAGGAGGAGGCAGAGCCAGAGCTGATCCATCAAGCTCTAATGTGCTGGAGCTCAATGCTAATGTGGCACATCCTTTTTGGTTACTTGCATTACAAGCATTAATGGAAGAATAAGCCAGAGGTTTGTGAACATGAAGGAATGATTCTCAAAATGGAGTAGTTTTCTATGTACACTGTTTTCCCTATAGGGAACTAAATTCTAAGTATTTCTCCATACTCATTCCTTTTTCCACATTATCAGGGCTTCCAGTTCCCAGAGAATATTTGGTTTCTTATTTGGGGGAAAGGGAAGTGCCATTGATGCTGGAAGAAGGCCTGAGGAGCTGCTGTCCAGGTGAGTGAGGTAAAAGCAGGCACATGAGAGCTGTGTCTCTTGGTGTTGTAGCAAAGCAAGTGTTAAATTTGGGGGCAGGAACACCTGAATTGGGATTCTTTTTCAGAGACTTTTCGCAGTGAGTCTGTGCACAAGTCACTGAACCCTACTGATTCTCAGTTTCCTCTTCTGTAAAATTAGGAAGTTAGATATGCAATTAAGCTGTCTCCTACTGATAAATCTATGATCCTAAAAAAGATGCATTGTTTAGAATTTGGGGGCATGGAACTTTCCTGAAAGTGCAAAAGGGGGATAGGCTTTTAAATATGGTTTCTCTCTTAGTCATTTTTCTCATCAATGAAGACTTAGAAAGTTATTGCTATGTGCCATACCATCTCTTAAGCAACATGAAGAGATGCAAGGAACATCCCTTGCTCTCCTGGTGTTCTCAGACTGGGTGGGCAGATGACATGCCCAAGAATCATGTCGAAACCTGTTATGGACAAGGCAGATTGGATGTCATTGAGAGAGGAAATGTACTGTCGTGAAGGAGGACTGGAAAGCCTATTGTGGAAGGTGGGCCCTAGCTGGGGCTTCAGGGAAGCCAGGATGGCATTCTATGTCTGGAGGTGTCTTGGAAAGCCCAAACATTTGGAAGGCCAAGTGTCCCCTTCACAAAATAGAAGTGAGGCTCATACCACTGGATTATAGCATGTTTGGTGGGGATATGAAGGGAAAGAAAATTTAGAAGAATAGGAGAGGGGTATGTAAAAAGAGAGGGTAGGGGACTAATAGCCTTAGAAGAGATTTTATATTTGATCCTTTTCCTAGGGAGCCCCAGAAGATCGTTGAGGATGTGGTGATATGGTCAGTCAAGATCTTTAGGAAGATGATCTTTGTAAGGGAGTGGTGGAATGACGGGAGTGGAGGGAGACTTGGAGCAGCTGGAACAAGTATCAGGTTCTTGGAATAGTTCTGTTGTGTGGTGTTCACGACCTGAACCAAGACAGTAGAAGTGTTGGGACAGAAGGGGATGTATGGGAGAGATGTAATCTGGGTGGAATCAGAGGACTTAGGAGCAGATTGAATATGGGGGATAGAAGTGTTTGTGAAAGTTAGTGAGGAAGGCATGACACCTCATTTATGAACCTGTTGTAAAGGGAGGATGCCTTGGAGAGCATTAGGAAAGTAGAAAGATGGGAGGGTTGGAGGAAAGAGAATGAGTTTGGTTTGGGGAACAATGAGATTAGTGTCACTAAATCCCAGAGAGAGAGAGAGAAAAAGAAGGGTGATTGACTGTGAAAAACTGTAGAGAAGGAAAGGAACATGAGGGTGAGGAAATGAGCAGTGGATTTAACAACGTGGATGTTTTTGGTAATTTTGGAAAGAGGAATTTCAGTTCAATGAAACTGGGAGCTAGATTCCTGAGAATTTCAGAGAAAAGAGTCAGTGACTGCAGTTGTACCTGGGCACTTCCAGCTGTTTAGCCAAGAAATGGAAGAAAGATCATGGAAAAATATCTCTGGGGTTGAATGGATCAAGTGATCATGTTTTGAGCATTCACAAGAAATGGTTTGTAGCAGTAGGGAAGGAGTCATTAGTGTGGGGGAGACTGGAAAGTAGTGAAAAAAAGGGAATACTGGAGGAGCAGCATACTGAGGAAGGAGATGTCCTGGAATGGGCTGATTTATTCATGGAAAGGAGTTTGTTTTAGCTAGCAGGCCGTTGGCTACCAGGTCATCTTACCTACTCCAGGTCTTCCATGATCAGCTGGATAAACTTATGAGAGAAGAGACTGCCAGAGTGAAGCAGAGGTGTAGGCTTTATTACTGATAGAGACTACATGTTGACATGCAGGATGAGTTCTCCCCACATGAGCCTCCTTCTCCCTCGCAAGGAGAAAGGAAACCCCCCTCCTTCTCAGGCTTTCCTGTCCCCAGTTAAGCTCTCCAAGCTACATAGTTGGCTCATGGACAGCGTGCTCTTAGCCCCTTAGCCAATTAACAAAACTTGCTCAGACCAACCTCAAGGGTGGGATGCTCTCCCCAACAAGTTCCCACTGAGAAGAGGTGGAAAAACAAGATAATTCGTGTCTCACTCCTCAATTCCCAGTTGTTCTCTAGGGGGCCTCATGAGAGCTCAGTGGTTAAGCCCTCACCTTTACCTGACCCGAGACCGTTCATGTGAGATCTGAGCTTGTGCCTTAACAGGGATCATTTCATCTGACAGTGACCTCAAAGAGAAAAAAAAGTCACTTCATGGATGGGAAATGAGGAGGATAAGATAGCTCTTGATAAGTATCCAATTTTTTCAAAGAAAAAATAGAAGGCACATTTCTCCACTGAGAAGGTGAGTAGAGGGGTGGACAGTGGGAGCAAGCAATCAGGGACATTTCAGAAAGAAATAAAAAAATTGGGAATGCTGCTGTGGTGAAGGAGATAGGGAGTCAGGTCATGGTTTTCAGTCCTTCCAGTCATTTCTGTTTCACTATGACCTCATTTGGGGTTTTCTTGGCTAAGATGCTAGAATGATTTCCAATTTGCCTTTCAGGCTCATTTTATACACAAGGAAATCAAGGGCAAGAGCCCTAAGTGACTTGCGAAGGGTTCCAAAGCTAGTAAGTGTGTCTGAGGCTAGATTTGAACTTCAGTCTTCCTAATCAGTACCTACTGCACCACTTAACTACCCAAAGGGACTCAAAAGCTAACCCTTGCCGCTGTGAGTTCCACTCGGAATTTCAATACCCCAAAATTGTAGTTGACCCCGGGAGCAGGTTTCAGGATTTTTCTCTTTCCATTCAGTGGCATCTAAGTACTAGCAATGGTTGTTGCCTCGTTTAGAATTAATCCAAGGATATGCTTTACCTAAATTATCAACTTGTGTCCCTCCGTTGATCTCTAAGGCCCAAGGTTTGGCACCTTCTTGGATAATTGTTGGCCAGATTCAGTGAGCTAACAGCCACTCTCAGTTTGTCCCACTGCTAATTAGATATTCCTAGGTGTCCCTTAGTATGGGATGCTTCAGGAGGCTAAAAAGAGTCTCTGCAGTGTTCTCTCTGGGCATACTCAGGTCCCATCATGTTTAGAACTAGACAAAGTTCACACAAATAGGAGATAAAGTGAAAGAGTGAGAAGCAGGTCTGCATTTGCCAAGTAAGGCAGAGAACAGAATATAGGGATTGAGGCAGAAGCTGGGGCCTGTCAGTCAATAAGCATGAATTAAGCACCTCCAGTTTTCTCGGCATCTCACCAAGTTTTAGGAATGGAAAAGGCAGTCCCTGAGGTCAAGGAGCTGTCAGTCTGTCAGAGGAATATGGAAATGGTGGAGAAGAAACAACACATTGGGGGTGGAGCCAAGATGGCAGAGTAGAAAGATTCACGTATGCTAGCTCCGAACCCACAGCTCGTATATTTCCTGCAAGAAGAACTCCCCATAAATTCTGGATCACTGCAAGGCGCGCAGAAACACAGTGGAAAAGATCTCCGTTCCAGAGAGCCTTAGAGAGCTGTCCCCAGGGGTCCGTCACGCCCCGGACAGCAGAGTCCACCCCTGTGCCAGGGGGCATACCATACCAGGACATACCAGGGGGATGTCAGGTGGGCTCAGGCCTTGGAGGAGCTCAAAAAGGATTTTAAAAAGCAAGTTAGACAGGTGGAGGAAAAACTGGGAAGAGAAATGAGAGAGATGCAAGAAAAGCATGAAAAATGGGTCAATACCTTGCTAAAGGAGACCCAAAAAAATGCTGAAGAAAATAACACCTTGAAAAATAGGCTCACTCAGTTGGCAAAAGAAGTTTTAAAAAGCCAATGAGGAGAAGAATGCTTTCAAAAGCAAAATTAGTCAAATGGAAAAAGAGGTTCAAAAGCTCACTGAAGAAAATAGTTCTCTCAAAATTAGAATGGAACAGATGGAAACTAATGACTTTCTGAGAAACCAAGAAATCATAAAACAAAACCAAAAGAATGAAAAAATGGAAGAGAATGTGAAGTATCTCATGGGAAAAATAACTGACCTGGAAAATAGATCCAGGAGAGACAATTTAAAAATTATGGGACTACCTGAAAGTCATGATCAAAAAAAGAGCCTAGACATCATATTCCAAGAAATTATCAAGGAAAACTGCCCTGAGATTCTACAACCAGATGGTAAAATAAGTATTGAAAGAATCCATCGATCACCTCCTGCAAGAGATCCAAAAAGAGAAACTCCTAGGAACATTGTGGCCAAATTCCAGAATTCCCAAGTCAAGGAGAAAATCTTGCAAGCAGCTAGAAAGAAACAATTCTAGTATTGTGGAAATACAATCAGGATAACACAAGATCTAGCAGCTTCTACATTAAGGGATGGAAGGGTGTGGAATAGGATATTCCAGAAGGCAAAGGAACTAGGACTCAAACCAAGAATCACCTACCCAGCTAAACTGAGTATAATATTTCAGGGGAAAATATGGTCTTTCAATGAAATTGAGGACTTTCAAGCATTCTTGATGAAAAGACCAGAGCTGAAAAGAAAATTTGACTTTCAAACACAAGAAGGAGAAGAATCATGAAAAAGTAAACAGCAAAGAGAAGTCATAAGGGACTTACCAAAAGTGAACTGTTTACATTCCTACATGGAAAGACAATATTTGTAACTCTTAAAATTTTTCAGTATCTGGGTAGTTGGTGGGACCACACACACACACACACACGCATGCATGCACATACAGAGACAGAGAGCACAGAGTGAATTATATCTTAAAAGAAATTAAGGTAAATGGTGAGAGAGAAATGTAGTGGGAGGAAAGAGGGTGAAATGGAATGGGGTAAATTATATCTCATTAAAGAGGCAAGCAGGAGACTCTTTAGTGGAGGGAAAAGAGGAGAGGTGAGTAAAAAACAAGAAGTTTACCCTCATCACATTCGACTAAAGGAAGGAATAAAATGCACACTCATTTTGGTATGAAAACCTATCTTACAATAAGGGAAAGTGGGGGAGAAGGGGATAAGCTGGGTAGGGGGGATGATGAAAGGGAGGACAATGGGAGGAGGGAGCAATTTGAAGTCAGTACTCTTGGGGAGGGACAGGATCAAAAGACAGAATAGAAACAATGGGGGGCAGGATAGGATAGAGGGTAATACAGTTAGTCTTACACAACATGACTATTGTCAAAGTCATTTGCAGAACTACACAGATAGGGTCTATATTGAATTGCCTGCCTTCCCAAAGAGAATGAGTGGAGAGGGAGGGATGGGGAGAATTTGGAGCTCAAAGTTTTAGGAATAACTCTTGAGTATTGTTCTTGCTACTAGGAAATAAGAAATACAGTTAATGGGGAATAGAAAGTCATCTGGCCCTACAGGACAAAAGAGAAGATGGGGACAAGAGAAGGAAGGGATGATAGAAGAGAGGGCAGATTGGTGATAGGGAAAATTAGATTGCTCGGTGTATTGGGGTGGTGGGAGGGGATAAAAGGGGAGAAAATATGGAACCCCAAATTTTGTGAAAATGAATGTAAAAAGTTAAATAAATAAATTTTTTTTTTTATTTTTTTTTTATTTTTTTAATGTTTTACAATCATTTCCTTAAAGTTAAGATTTTATTCCCCCCCACCTTTCCCCCAATACCCCCCTCCCTCCCCATGACAGCATACAATTCTGTTTAGGTTCTACATATACTTTCCTATTGAGCACATTTTCGCTATATTCATGCTATGTAGTCGAACTAAAATAAATGGAAGAAATCATATAACAAATCAACATATAATACACTGAACCCCACCCACATACAAACATGATCTGCTACATTCTGCAAGTGACTTCCACATTTCTTTCTCTGAGTGTGGAAGGCATTTTGCCTTAGAAGACCGACATTAGGATTTTTTTTTTTTTTCTCAGTAAGTTCTTGTATTATTACAAAGTTCCAAGTCTACCAGAAAAAACTCTCGCACACTGTGGTCGTTGCTGTGCACAAAGTTCTCCTGGTTCTGCTCCTTTCGCTCAGCATCAGATCATATAAGTCCTTCCAGGCCTCCCTGAAGTCTTCTTGTTCATCATTTCTTATGGCACAATAGTACTCCATTACATTCATATACCATAATTTATTCAGCCATTCCCCAATTGATGGGCATCCCCTTGACTTCCAGTTTTTGGCTACCACAAAGAGTGCTGCTATAAATATTTTTGTACATGTGGGACCCTTTCCCGTTTTTATAATCTCTTGGGGATACAATCCTAGTAGCGTAAATAAATAAATTTTAAAAAAAAAAAAGAAAAGAAACAACAGATCAGGAACCTTGGTCTTAAGTAATCCAGGGAAAGTAGAGTGTTTGGGAGTATAAAGATAATCTAGTTCAATGGGATACAGTGGAATAAAGGGGAACTCAAGGAGTGGATGTAATAATAGATTAAGGAGAGTAGAATTAGGGGAAAAAAGCTTAAAAGTCAAGACAAGAATGAGAACAAATCCAGGTACACCTCAGAGGTATTGCAGAATGAGATCCAGAGCTCTGCAGTAAATATTGCAATCAAGTGAGTCACCTCACTTTGGTTTTTTGGTTTTTCAGGGCATATAAAATTTGTGTTTATAAATACTGTTGTCTATGACATGCACAATACTGTTTTCTTATTTCAAAGTACATATTTTAATTAAAAATACTTTGTTGGTAATAAAAGCTACCTGTGCCTAAGACTTCAGTGAGTCCCTAATCTTCTTTCTGGTGGGGTCTCTGGTCCAGTGTTGCTGGCTGTTGACTCATCAGAGTTGTGATTGCTCAAGGTTGGCAGTTGCCATGGCAGTTTCTTAAAATAAGGCAACAGTTAAGTTGGTCACTTCCATTGATCGACTCTTTTTTTCCCTTGAGTTTAAAGCCCCATTGTATGCTTTCAATATTTTTGTGTCTCAGTTAATAGGAAGACCCGAAGAGAGGGAGGAAACAGTCACGCATACAAAACTAAAACATATTTTCTTAAAAAAAAATTGAACAAAAGTAAGTGCCATGGAAAAGGGCCATCTAGTTCTGTGAACAGAACATGCCCACTTGCAGGTTGGTGATCTAATCTCACCTGCAGGGATACTTTTCAGGTAACTCAGCCATTCAGGGTTCATGGCCTGACTTGAGGTTGTAGAAAGATTGCTGGATCTGCCAATTTCACAGGTATTTCTGAGGATCCAGTGTGATTGTCTGTGAAGGTCTTTCCAAGCCAAGGTATTCTGCAAGTCTGAAGTAGTGGCATTTTCAAACATTGTGATTGTGTCAATTTAACTTGGATGACTTTTGTCTTTACCTGAAGAAGTATCATGTAGATCAGTTTACTTTGTTCTGGTGGAGGGAAGTGTTTATAATTGTGTGTGTGTGTGTGTGTGTGTGTATGTATACATGTGTCTCTGTACATATGTTTCACTATTTGTTTTTTTGCAGAAGGAATGATTAGATCTGGAATGAAAGAGACTACTGAAAAGCTGAGTATTTCTGTGAAAGGAACACAACAAGAAAACCTCATGAGTGATGGTGCCTGTGACTTCACTGGGAGCCAGATCTGTGCTGTATTTCAGAAAGTCCACCCTGGAGATAAACTTTATGGTTGTCATCATTGTGGGAAAAACGTGAGTCAACAGTCCTCCCCGATTTACTGTCAAAAAATTCGTACTGGAGAGAACCCACATGAGCTTCATGAATGTGGTGTACATTTTAGTGAACACTCATCCTTCCTTATTCATCACATTATTGACAGTGAGAGGCAACCTCCTGAATGCAGTCAGTGTGGAAAGGCTGGGAGTTGCAGCTGTAGTCTTGCTGTACATCAGAGCATGGAGACTAGAGAGGAACTTTATGAATGTGGTAAATGTGGAAAGGCATTCCTACAGAGCTCCAATCTTACTCAACATCAGAAAATCCATATGGAGAAACTTTATGAATGTAATCAGTGTGGAAAGGCATTCACAAGGGGGTCCACTCTTGCTGCACATCAAAGAATCCACACTGGGGAGAAACCATATGAGTGTAATCAATGTGGAAAGGCTTTTAGGGAGAACTCCCAACTTACTGTACATCAAAGAATCCACACTGGGGAGAAACCATATGAGTGTAATCAATGTGGAAAGGCTTTTAGGGAGAACTACCAACTTACTGTACATCAGAGAATCCACACTGGAGAGAAACCCTATGAATGTAATCAATGTGGAAAAACTTTCAGACAAAACTCCCTACTTGCAGCACATCAGAGAATCCACACTGGGGAGAAACCATATGAGTGTAATCAATGTGGAAAGACTTTTAGGTCTAGCTCCAGTCTTGTAGGCCATCAGAAAATCCATACTGGAGAGAAACCTTATGAATGCAATGAATGTGGAAAGGCTTTCAGAAAGAGGTCCAAACTTATCCTACATCAGACAGTCCACACTGGAGAGAAACCTTATGAATGTAATGAATGTGGAAAGGCTTTCAGACTAAACTCCCAACTTAGTCTACATCATAGAATCCACACTGGAGAGAAACCTTTTGAATGTAATCAATGTGGAAAGGCTTTCAGACAGAATTTCCGCCTTACTTTACACCAGAAAATCCACACTGGAGAGAGGCCTTATGAATGTAATCAATGTGGAAAGGCTTTTAGGGAGAACTACCAACTTATTGTACATCAGAGAATCCACACTGCAGAGAAACTTTATGAATGTAATCAATGTGGAAGGGCTTTCAGTTCTAGCTCAAGTCTTGTTGGACATCAGAGTATCCACACTGGAAAGAAACCTTATGAATGTAATGAATGTGGAAAGACTTTCAGAGAGAGCTCCAAACTTAGTCTACATCAGAGAATCCACACTGGAGAGAAACCTTATGAATGTAATCAATGTGGAAAGGCTTTCTGACAGAATTCCCACCTTACTTTACACCAGAAAATCCATACTGGAGAGAGGCCTTATGAATGTAATCAATGTGGAAAGGCTTTTAGGGAGAACTACCAACTTATTGTACATCAGAGAATCCACACTGGAGAGAAACCTTATGAATGTAATCAATGTGGAAAGACTTTGAGAGAGAGCTCCAAACTTAGTCTACATCAGAGAATCCACACTGGAGAAAAACCTTATGAATGTAATCAATGTGGAAAGGCTTTCAGAACTAGAGTTCCTACTTGGTGCGCATAATAGAATTCACACTGGAGAGTTGTATAATATAATTGAACCTTTTATTTACACTCTCATCTTACTATACAAATCTGATAAAAGCAAATTTGAGGAGACATCATTTCTGGGTAATTAATTACGGCTCCTTTATAAAATAATGGTCATTTAGCTATCTCTTACGAACCAAATAGGAATCATGAAGACCTCTCAAAACTTATATTCCCTTAGCTAAGTGGGAGTTACCTATAGGCATAAATCAATTCTGATTACTTAAATCTTAATGAGAATGAGTATTATGAGATTTGGACTTATTCTGATGAGGCACTGGGTGGGATGGGCCTGAATCTTGATTCAGATTTGGACAGACTTATTTCTAGCCAGATCACCATTACTTAGTGCAACCTAGACCAGAGAGGTCCAATTCCCTTCCATACTGTTTCACTAAATGCAATGGGCCAGAATTCACCTATAATAAAATCTCTTTACATTTTGGTCAGATCTAAATTTTCCCAGTTCTTGCCCAAGATTTCATCTGATCATCAGTGCTGCCCTTCAAAGACTGACTGAATCACCTGTACTGGCCAATTTCTGAATGAAGAGATGGGGAAAAGCTTAGTCCTAATTGAATAATTGTTTATTTATATGGGACAAACATTCTTTTCTCTCATGTCAGAGAATCCATTCTAGAAGACATATGTAATTAGTCAATATGAAAAGTGTTCAAGCTAAAGTCATTATTTATGTTATTCTGACATTTCCTATCAGAATTCCCATGGGATAGAAACTTCCCATAATGAATGTGGAAAGACATTCAGATGCACTATAGAGCTTGTAGACATCAGAAATTTCACCTTATGATCTAGTCCTGTCTGGACTTTGGAGAAGTGTGCAACCAGAGATCATCTCTTCCTTTACATCAAGGATTCCTCATGGAGAAAAGACTTAAGAATGTGATCAGTGAGGACCAGCCTTTTCCTGGAAGAGACAGGTCAGTAGACCTCATGGCATTGACAATGCAAGGAAGCCTCATAAAAGCAGTAGTAGTAGGAAAGTCATCACCTGAATCTCAATTTTTTTGTGTATTCCAATGTGTATATTGAAGAAATCTTGCTGCAGATAAAACTTAGGGATCTAGTTAATGATTAATATTTTCTCCCTGCAGCACAGACCTCACAAGACATAGTATATTTCATACAGTGCATGAAGCCCAAAAAAGAGATTGAAGTTATTTTTTTTTTTAATATTTATTTATTTAACTTTTTACATTTGTATTCAGAAAATTTTGGGTTCCAAATTTTCTCCCCTTTTATCCCCTCCCCCCCACCCCAATACATCAAACAATCTAATTTTCCCTGTCTCCAGTCTGCCCTCTCTTCTGTCATCCCTCCCTTCTCTTCTCCCCATCTTCTTTTTCCTCCTGTAGGGCCAGATGACTTTCTATTCCTCATTAACTGTATGTCTTCTTTCCTAGTAGCAACAACAATACTAAGCAGTTGTTCCTAAAACTTTGAGTTCCAAATTCACCCCATCCCTCCCTCCCCACCCATTCCCTTTGGGAAGGCAGGCAATTCAATATAGGCCATATCTGTGTAGTTTTGCAAGTGACTTCCATGATAGTCGAGTTGTGTAAGACTAACTGAATTACCCTCCATCTTATCCTGCCCCTCATTGTTTCTCTTCTGTCTTTTGATCCTGTCCCTCCCCAAGTGTTGACTTCAAATTGCTCCCTCCTCCCTTTACCCTTCCTTCCTTCATTCCCCCCCTTGCTTATCTCCTTCTCCCCCACTTTCCTATACTGTAAGATAGATTTTCATACAAAAATGAGTGTGCATTTTATTCCTTCCTTTAGTCAAATGTGATGAGGGTAAACTTCTTGTTTTTTTTTTTTCCTCAGCTCTCCTCTTTTTCCCTCCAGTAAAAAGTCTCCTACTTGCCTCTTAAATGACATATAATTACCCCATTCCATTTCACCCTCTCTCCTCCCACTACATTTCTCTCTCACCATTTACCTTCATTTCTTTTAAGATATGGTCCCATCCTATTCAATTCACTCTGTGCTCTCTGTCTCTGTATGTGTGTGCATGTGTGTATGTGTGTGTGCGTGCATGCGTGTACATGTGTGTGTGTGGTCCCACCAACTACCCAAATACTGAAAAGTTTTAAGAGTTATAAATATTGTCTTTCCATGTAGGAATGTATCACTTATGGTAAGTCCCTTAAGACTTCTCTTTGCTGTTTACTTTTTCATGCTTCTTCTCATTCTTGTGTTTGAAAGTCAAATTTTCTTTTCAGCTCTGGTCTTTTCATCAAGAATGTTTGAAAGTCCTTTGTTTCATTGAAAGACCATATTTTCCCCTGAAGTATTATACTCAGTTTAGCTGGGTAGGTGATTCTTGGTTTGAGTCCTAGTTCCTTTGCCTTCTGGAATATCCTATTCCACGCCCTTCGATCCCTTGATGTAGAAGCTGCTAGATCTTGTGTTATCCTGATTGTATTTCCACAGTACTGGAATTGTTTCTTTCTAGCTGCTTGCAAGATTTTCTCCTTGACCTGGGAGTTCTGGAATTTGGCCACAATGTTCCTAGGAGTTTCTCTTTTTGAATCTCTTTCAGGTGGTGATCGATGGATTCTTTCAATACTTATTTTGCCGTCTGGTTGTCGTCAGGGCAGTTTTCCTCGATAATTTCATGGAAGATGATATCTAGAGTCTTTTTTTGATCATGAGTTTCAGGTAGTCCCATAATTTTTAAATTGTCTCTCCTGGATCTATTTTCCAGATCAGTTGTTTTTACCATGAGATATTTCACATTCTCTTCCATTTTTTCATTCTTTTGGTTTTATTTGGTGATTTCTTGGTTTCTTGTAAAGTCATTAGACTCCATCTGTTCCATTCTAATTTTGAGAGAACTATTCTCTTCAGTGAGCTTTTGAACCTCTTTTTCCATTTGGCTAATTCTGCTTTTGAAAGCATTCTTCTCCTCATTGGCTTTTTGAACCTCTTTTGCCAATTGAGGTAGCCTATTTTTCAAGGTGTTATTTTCTTCAGCATTTTTTTGGGTCTCCTTTAGCAAGGTATTGACCCATTTTTCATACTTTTCTTGCATCTCTCTCATTTCTCTTCCCAGTTTTTCCTCCACCTGTCTAACTTGCTTTTTAAAATCCTTTTTGAGCTCCTCCAAGGCCTGAGCCCACCTGGCATCCCCCTGGGATGTCTGGGGTACCGAGGCCCCGCCCTCCACGTCTTTCCCTGACGGCAAGAATATGTCCTCATCATCAGATCCGAAAGTCAGGATCATTTGCATCTGTTCAAAAAAACTCTATAGTCTTATTTTTCTTCCCTTTTCTAGGCATTTTCCCAGCCAGTTACTTGACTTCTGAGATTCCTGTCCACCCCCGCCTAGATCCGCCCAGCTAGTGCTTGGGGTCTAAGATTCAAATGGGCTTTCCGCGGCAGGCACGGCTGCTAATCGATGTGAGCTTTAGTTCTGGTGCTGGGGTGGGGGAAGGGCCACCTCCCAGGCTCGGTTCCCTCAGGGGCTTTATGCAGAGACCTTCAGTAATGGAGCGGGTGGGGGCAGGGCCGCCTCCCAGGCTCAGCTCCCTCAGGGGCTTTATGCAGAGACCTTCAGAAATGGAGCAGGTGGGGCAGGGCCGTCTCCCAGGCTCAGCTCCTTTAGGTGGTTTATGCAGAGACCTTCAGTAATGAAGATCCTGCCTGCTGCTGGGGGAGTGCCAGGCCGCCGCTGCCTCCGCCGCCACCCCCGCCTTTGCCTCCACCGTTTCCTCCCGAGGGGGCCTGAGCCACGGAGACACCTTGGCCCCCTCTCAGTGAGCCCAGGCGTGTCTCTCACTGACCTGTAGAGTCTGTGGGCGGAGGGACCTTCCAGGCCACCGGAGGTTCCGTCCCTGAAGTCTGCTCGGATCAGCTGCTCTGGGGCCGCAGCCAGGGCAGCGCTGGGGTGGGGTCCGCTTTCTGGGGCAAGATGGACCCTAGGGATGGCTCTCCAGGGCTCTCTGGAACGGAAATCTCTTCCACTATGTTTCTACACCCCCTGCAGTGATCCAGAACTTCTGGGGTGCTCTTCTTACATTAAATCTATGGGCTGTGGGTTCGGAGCTTGTATACATGCGTCTTTCTACTCCGCCATCTTGACTCCGGCCCCCAAGAGATTGAATTTATCTCAGAAACCCTAAGGTTTCTCACAACATCCTTAACATGTGCTATGGCATCCCAGGGTGAAACCTGTCACTGGCTTCCTCACTTAACTACACTCTCCCACTGTAGTGAGACACCTTGCCTCCTCACCTTTCAAGCTGTCCTAGACTGGTTATATGGTTCACTGCTCCCAAATTGGTTCTGAGCCATCATTGCAAGGTTTGTTTTCAAGGGAATCTGGAAGAGCCTAGACAAGTGAGTGCCTCACCTTGGCCCCAGAAGTCCTCATGCTCATATATTCAGGAAATACTCCCTTGATAGCTCAAATTATCTTGCAAAGGTCCCTTGTCTTTCCATTCATTTGTTTTCTTCTATTTCTTTGCAATGCCCAGTTAAGAAAACCTTATCTGTCCTTGCTATTCTCACAAATTATGAATTCATTTGGGGAAATCTCCCCTTTGCTTTTCCCTTCTTTCCTCAGCTATTTGTAAGGCCTCACCAGACAGCCGTTGTGTCTTGTTGCTCTTTTTCTTTGAAATATATTTACTTTTTGCCTCCCTGTGCAATATTAAGAATCACTGTCAGTGACTCCTCAGGCGCTCTCTCTACCAGATCTAACCCCCTGAATCTGTGCATCTCTTCCAGTTCCTTTCCATAAGCCATGCTGTTTCAATCATATCTTTAGGGTCTAATGGTTTTCCCTGATTTCTTAAATTTGAGTCTTAATTTTGCAGTAAGGAATTTAGGGGGGAGGAGCCAAGATGGCAGAGAAGAAAGACTCAAATATGTGAGCTCCGAACCCACAGCCCATAAATTCCCTATGCAAAGAACTCCCAATGGATTTTGGAGCAGTGGAAACCATCCAGCAGCAGAGTGGAGGAGATTTCTGTTCCAGAGAGCCCTGAAAAACCAACCCCAAAGGTCCATCGGGCACCGGACGTGGAGCGGAGGCCCTGCCTTGGCCGTGCAGCCCCGAGAGGAGCAGATCTGTGCAGGCTACAGGGACGGAATCTCCAGCAGCCATGAGCATCCCTCCACCCACAGGCGCTAAAGGTCAGTGAGACAGCCTTCTGGACTGGCTGAGAGGGGAGTCGAGTGTCTCTGTGGTTCGGGTCCCCTTGGGAGGAAGCAGTGGGGGAGGCAGTGGACAGAAGCTCCAGGAGCAGGCGGGAGTTCAGGGCCATTACTGAAGGTCTCTGCATAAACCCCCTGAGGAAACTGAGCCTGGGCGGCAGCCCTAGCCCCACCTGAGCAGCAGACTTAATCTATTGCTGAATAGAAGCCCCTCCCCCCACTGAAAGCCCTGAGGCTGGGGAGCAGCATTTGAATCTCAGACCCCAAGCACGGGTAAGGCTGGGTTGGAGAGGAATCTCAGAAGTCAAGTAACTGGCTGGGAAAATGCCCAGAAAAGGGATAAAAAAATTAAGACCACAGAAGGTTACTTCCTTGGTGAACAGATGTGTCCTCCTTTCCTTTCTGATGAGGAAGAACAATGCTTACCATCAGGGAAAGACATAGAAGTCAAGGCCTCTATATCCCAAACATCTGAAATAGATATCCAATGGGCTCAGGCCATGGAAGAGCTCAAAAAGGATTTTGAAAATCAAGGTAGACAGGTGGAGGCAAAACTGGGAAGAGAAATGAGACAGATGCAAGAAAAGCATGAAAAACGGGTGAATACCCTGCTAAAGGAGACCTAAAAAAAGGCTGAAGAAAATAATACCTTGAAAAACAGGCTAACTCAATTGGCAAAAGAGGGTCGAAAAGCCAATGAGGAGAAGAATGCTTTCAAAAGCAGAATTAGTCAAATGGAAAAAGAGGTTCAAAAGCTCACTGAAGAGAATAGTTCTCTCAAAATTAGAATGGAACAGATGGAAACTAATGACTTTACAAGAAACCAAGAAATCATAAAACAAAAACAAAAGAATGAAAAAATGGAAGAGAATGTGAAATATCTCATGGGAAAAACAACTGACCTGGAAAATAGATCCAGGAGAGACAATTTAAAAATTATGGGACTACCTGAAAGTCATGATCAAAAAAAGAGCCCTAGACATCATCTTTCATGAAATTGTCAAGGAAAACTGCCCTGAGATTCTACAACCATAGGGTAAAATAAGTATTGAAGGAATTCATCGATCACCACCTGAAAGAGATCCAAAAAGAGAAACTCCTAGGAACACTTTGGCCAAATTCCAGAATTCTCAGGTCAAGGAGAAAATATTGCAAGCAGCTAGAAAGAAACAGTTCCAGTATTGTGGAAATACAATCAGGATAACAGAAGATCTAGCAGCTTCTATATTAAGGGATTGAAGGGTGTGGAATAGGATATTCCAGAAGTCAAAGGAACTAGGACTCAAACCAAGAATCACCTACCCAGCTAAACTGAGTATAATACTTCAGGGGAAAATATGGTCTTTCAATGAAAATGAGGACTTTCAAGCATTCTTGATGAAAAGACCAGAGCTGAAAAGAAAATCTGACTTTGAAACACAAGAATGAGAAGAAGCATGAAAAAGTAAACAGCAAAGAGAAGTCATAAGGGACTTACCAAAGGTGAACTGTTTATACTCCTACATGGAAAGACAATATTTGTAACTCTTAAAACTTTTCAGTATCTGGGTAGTTGGTGGGACCACACACACACGCACACACATGTACCCAAAGTTGAACTGTTTACATTCGTACATGGAAAGACAATATTTGTAACTCTTGAAACTTTTCAGTATCTGGGTAGTTGGTGGGATTACATACACACACACACACACATACACGTACACGTGGACGCACACATGTATACCCATGCATGCACACACAGAGACAGAGAGCACAGAGTGAATTGAATAGGATGGGGTCATAGCTTGAAAAAATTAAGGTAAATGTATAAGAGAAATGTATTGGGAGGAGAGAGTTCTTGGAATGGGGCAAATTATCTCTCACAGAAGATGCAAGCAGGATACTTTTTAGTGGGGGGAAAAAGAGGAGAGCTGAGGAAAAAGACATGAAGTTTACTCTCATCACATTTGACTAAAGGAAGGAATAAAATGCACACTCTTTGGTATGAAAACCTATCTTACAGGAAAGTGGGGAAAAGGAGATAAACAGCACAGTGGGGAGGGATGATGGAAGGGAGGGCAATGAAAGAAGGGAGCAATTTGAAATCAACACTCTGGGGGAGGGACAGCATCAAAAGAGAGAATAGAAACAATAGGGGGCAGGATGGGATGGAGGGAAATATAGTTAGTCTTACACAACATGACTATTATCGAAGTCATTTGCAAAACTACACAGATATGACCTATATTGAATTGCCTGCCTTCCCAAAGGGAATGGGTGGGGAGGGAGGGATGGGGAGAAGTTGGAACTCAAAGTTTTAGGAACAACTCTTGAGTATTGTTCTTGCTACTAGGAAATAAGAAATCCAGGTAATGGGGAAGAGAAAGTTATCTGGCCCTACAGGACAAAAGAGAAGATGGGGACAAGGGAAGGGAGGGATAATAGAAGAGAGGGCAGATTGGTGATAGGGGAAATTAGAATGCTTGATGTATTGGGGTGGGGGGGAGGGAAAAATGGGGAGAAAATTTGGAACCCAAAATTTTGTGAAAATGTAAAAAAAAGTTAAATTAAAAAAAAAAAAGAATTTAGGTTCTGAGCCTCAGATCCAGGTCATGTTTGGACTGATTGTATAGAATGTCATGCTCCCACATCTTTTCCCTATAAGAATATTTTACAGTTTTTTGTTTCATAAAACTGAGCAACTTTGGCCTCTTTGGAGACAGTCGTTGGACGATAGAATTGTTACTCTGATATTAAGTGCTTTTCCTTGGATTTGAACAGTACTTAAGTATACATTGGAAAAGTCTTGCTGAAGATAAAACTTAGGGATCTAATTAACAAGATTAAGTCTCTTGCTCAAGATCTCATTTGCAGTGTAAGAGACCTCATTATATATCCAAAATTACTTACTGTGATGAATTCCCTAAAAATACAGCTGTTCCCAGTGAAATCCTGATATTTGCCATTATTCTTCAATAATAATCCTTTGAATTCATATGCTATAATTTCTTTAGCAATTCTCCAGTTAATGGGTACTCACTTTGTTCTTTGCTGGAACAAAATATTCCCTTGTAAATATTTTGATAAAAGACAAAAATCCATCTAGAGGGTTAAAATCGTAGCTGGATAAATGTTTTCTATGTAAGGTGATAATTTGGAAAATATATTCAACTGAATTGGTGTCATTTCAATGCCAACAAGTTTTTTTTTTAAGTTATTCTTGTCAAAACAATGAAATTTGTTTTAAATCTGTAATGTAACTTTTGTTATGCTTCAAAATTTTATTGTGGTTTTGGGAAATTATTTGATAAGTAATGTTAACTTTAAAAATCATACCTAGACAGTGATGCAATTATTCTCAGGAAATCAACTTCTCTTTTGATCTGGATGCTATGAAATGATGAATTAAACTGTTGGAGAATGTGATTGCAATGTTCACAAACTGCTAAGTATTTATTGGATATATTTAATTTAAAAAATAAAATAACTTAGCTTTTGGGAAAAGCAGAGAAGACAGAGATTCTCCTTATGTGGGGAGTTTTTTGGGGACTGACCAAATGCTTTAGGTTCCAAAATCTTATCAGCCCTGGGACAGCAGTTTCTTAAAGTAGAGGTTTTCTAATTCTAAAGTAGTGAACTGTTTTACTGAGTAATTAAGTTTTCTAAGGTCAAGAAAGGTTTGGGGAGGGGAGCTTTCAAGTTTGTTTATAATATCCAAGTTTTATGAGTTTTTCTGGCACCTGATTATGAAAATTATGGAATTCCACTTAGAGTAATATGTATGACAGTTCCTACACTTCTGAACAAATTCAGTCTGAATAGACTCTAACAAGTTCAAAATGGGTCCCCTTCCTTGAATAAAACTGATAGTCAGATCTTGGAATGCAGAAAATGAGAAAATGACTCCAATCCTTATTGTCCAGGTACTCCATCATGTCAATTCAGCAAGCCCAGATTGCATGCCAGGCTCTGTGTTAGGATTTGGGGTTACCAATCCAGGTACCCCTCCCCACATGGAGCTCACATTCTTAAGGATATGGTCAAGTATTTCAGTCAACAAGTTTTTGTTAAACACTAGATCTTTTCCAGGCAAGGGGTAGGCTCTCGAGTTTCCCAGAATGGAGAAAGAAAATAGATAATTTGCAAACAATTATGTGACCCCCACACCCAAAGAAGGCATAATTGAAATATTGGGGATAGATTGATTGGCCTTGAATCAGTCAAATCTTGCCTCAGACACTGAGTAGTTTGCCTCATTTTTCTCCACTGTAAAATGGAGTTGAGAGTCTTGCAGTCTAGGTGTTCTAGGAATCCTGAAATCCAAGGGCACAGTTGGGCGTGGTCCTCAAAAGAATTCAACCACTCAGACCTTTCAGTCCAAGTAGCAAGTTTATTGTGTCACCAATAGAAGCCAGTCAGATGCTTGGTGAGTCTGCACTATTTGTGACACCAGTACAAGACGGGGCAAGATTTGAAAAATCTGCTTTTGATGAGATTGAGACTGATATTTTTATATAGAAAGACTAGGAGATGATGTGGATGGCATCTGGCAGTGGCAAGTATCCTGAGGTGGTCTGGAATTAACAGAGAAAGGAGCCTAGATAGGATGAAGGAGTGTTGGGTAATCCTGGTGGGCTAGAGTGGGCCAGATACTGGGTTCCTGAAATATGTGGGGAAGTTTAAGGATTTCTCCTTTTAGGGTTTCAAATTTCCCCCATCATTAGGACCTCCCAGGGTTGTTAGGATCTGATGAGATAATATTTGTAAAGTTCTTGTGCCTGGCACTAAGCAGACTGATAAAAAGCCATTTGATTCCTTGTTTCCTACATAAAATCTACATACAAGGGAAATTGGAAGAAATAAACAGATGATGGACCAAGCAAGACTTCTTGAAGGAAGCTGTGAAACCAGGAAACTTTGAGACAAGGAGGGACAGTACTCAAGGAATGGGTGGGGGAGGCAGTGGTGGAAACTAGTGAACGTGCAGCATCAGGAGATGGAGATTCATGTGTGACAAACAACATGGAGGCCGATGCCACTGATCCTTAGTACATGGAGATGAGAAAGGTGTGTGCTACCCAAAAAAACTGGTGTCAGGTTATGATATTTAATATAAATGTTGTGATAATCTCTGTTCTCTCTGAAGGAAACTCAGAGAATGCCTCTTCCTATGTCTACAAAAACCAGGTAGGGCTCACTTAACACTCCTTAAGAGACTTTTAACCTAAGACACTTTTTCTGAACAATGGGACGTTTTCCTTATTTTAACATTTTGTGGACATATACTGTGTTATGGCATGTTAATGGTAAAGAAAACATAGACATCCTGGGTTGAAATTTCAATTGAAACTTTGTCATATTCTGCTGTCTTATTGTATTTACAACCTATGCAATTAAGATGTTCCTTTCTAATGGTCTAATTAATCACTCATGCAGACCATAAATCTGAAGGACACAGCCCACCTTCTTTGTCCTAAAACAGGTTAAAGCCTGGCCAATTTTTGTATCTGCTGTCAGATAATATCTGGCTCCTTAGTACTATGTAACCGTTACTTTAAGGGGACTGAATTAATAAACGTATGCATTTCTCCTGTTGCCTCTCCTGCAACCAAACAGTATTGGCGTCCAAGGTGGATTGAAACTGAGGAATGGGATGGACATTTCTTCATCTCACCAACGCCAGGACTCAGGTTCCAGAGGATCCGTTTTTCCTAGAGTCCTGGGCCTTGACGGGGTCAGCGTAAGTCCTCTCCCTTCCAGCCTCCAAAGGACTCCCATTAGCTTGATTGGCATCCAGAAATTCCCTTTCACGCTATCTCTGGGGTCAGAGACCAATTCAGGTTAAATTGCTTTGTACTAATTGGGTCTCCTCTGAGCATCTATCTAGGAAAATCAGATAGCTATGGGTCATTTAAAAAAAAGGAGCTAAAATTAGAAATCTGGCTGATAAGACCCCTGCTTCCCATGTGTCAAGCCCTTATCCACCTGATAATCACAGCTATTGCAGCACTAGTGTCAGTTAACTAAAGATAGCTGTAAATGATGGTGGCCACCACAGGGCTCTTCTGGATGGGTCAAAGTTACTTTATTTTACAACCAAAGTATGTTTCAAGGCCAACAAAACATCTAACCAGCAGCAGGAATGTTTCACCTTGAGTTTGCTGGCATGGATGGGGGAGAACAAAAGAGAGAAGCCTCTTCCCTTTGGGGCTCGCAGAGCTGCTTCAGCACTAGCCAAGTACTGTCCAAATTCCTTTCTTCTTTAAAGTTTTCCAGTGTGTCCTTCGCTCCCTCCGCCTGATTCCCCCTCTGTCCTTCTCCCCTCCCCCCTCCCTTGAAGGCCTCTGATCTCAGGGGTAGATGATGACACCTAGCCGCTCTCTTTTCCCCCTAGCCTTCCCCTACCTGCCTTAGCCCTGAGGCTCTGTTCAAGCCTCCATTGCCTCTTCCTTCCCCCTCCCTGCTTTTCCTTTTAAGGACTCTGGTCTTGAAGAGGACAGTTACAATCCACTTATGAACTAACAAGCTTCTAATTGCTCTCTCTGTTGTTTTTTTTGTGTGTGAGCTCCGCTGGCATTTGTGCTGTCATCACATGTCTGTCAGTGTACATCTCTGTCTGTATCTGGTGTGCTGCGAATGAGTTTGTTATCTTGTAAGATTTAAATGCAAGCAGTGGGACATCCAGGGCTGCAGCTGGGGAAATAAACCAACAAAACTTTGAACACTTTTCCTTGTTGTTCTGGTCTGGCCAACCTGGAATTACAATGGAAAGTTGGACCATCTGAGGTAAAATCATTTGAGCAGATTTGTATGTTGGGAGATTAATCATAAAAAGTTTCGGGAACTGATCATTTCAAATTATTGGAAAAAAATACCTCCTAAGATTGTGGTTAGCCCTACACATTCACCTTGGCTAATCCCGATCACTTAACATTCCTCACTCTCAGAGTTAAGGGAGTATCTCAGAACAGGGATTCTTTAGCAACTACAGAAGTTCATGTTAACCCCTCTCGTCCCAGATCTAATTATACAGAGGAGAATGTAGGAGAAGTGTAGGGGCAGCAATTGCAGTGATTCTACCAGTCCTGTGCCCTTGGGTAACCTTTTAGCCCACCTTTCTAGGTAAAGCTTGGAAGTGTCACCTAAGTTCTATACACTCTGCCCACCCTGTCCCAGCAGCTGGCCCAAGGCTCAGTAATTCTGCAGCTGTGGGAGGAAGAGAAAGGTGGACAGATCAGGCCTGTGGCAAGCATTCACTAAACCCTTGTTTGGCCTTCATTCTCCAGGAGTACAAATGACATCATAAGGGTGATGTCTTGACTTGGAAATGAATCGGATTTCAGTGAGGCAGGACCCTGCAAAGTCACCAGCATCACTCTCCTCCAGAGCCATGTGTCCACTGACAAGATACAGATCAGGATGACTGGAGATTGCTTCAGAGACGTTGGGATACCTTGTCCTCTTTAAGCAAAGGACTTGCCCAGGTCGCAGTTTGTCCAAAGTAAAGTAGTGATTTAAGTTCTGATAAGAAATGAAGCAAAATATGCTCTCATTTGCTATTCAAAAAAAAGAAAAAAAAAATCAGTCTAGGAGGGAAGGACTCTCAGGGTTTCTTACCAAGCAGAAATGATTGCCATTTACATTCACTGTGAGCCAGAAAAACCCAAACACGGCCCCCAGAGGCTTGGACTGAAATTGATTCTTGGCCATTCAGTGAGTGCCAGGGTGATTGGGGTTTAAGACATAGTCATGTAGGGACTACCTGGATTCCTTAATTCGGGTTTTTCTCAGGCACCCTGGCTCAAGGCCTGTCCAGCCTTGGCTAGACCCACCTTACTATTTCTTTGACTTCCTCCCTTCTCTAGCAGGGAGAGGTGCAGGAACAGGTGCAGGAGGAGAGTGAGAAGGGATCTCTGAGCTCCTGTCATCTCTGCCACCTGTCCAGGGCTTGGAGTTCTGTCCTGGTTACAAGGAATCTAGTCCTGGTGCACAGATGGAGCCTTCCCTCATTTATCCACAAGTATCAGCAACTATTCTTGTGTCAGACACAAAACATGAACTTCTCTATGTTCCTGAGTTCACAAATTCAAGGACTTAAAAAAAGGAAGCCATGTCCCCCAGGAACAACCTCAGGGGATGTGACCTAGTCTGGCTGACAGGGTCCTGAGATGAGGGTTATACCAGACCTGAGGCTCTTTTACATACCCAAGGGAGCTCCCACAGGCTCTGCTCAGGATATAAAGTCCCCTCATCCTTCCTGTCTTAGGCCTTAGTGTGCTCTGTCTAAGATCTCCAAGGGACAGGATGACTTCCCCCTGTCAGCGCCTCTGGCTCTTGTTTGCTCTGGGCTGAGGGTAAGACACAGCAGATCAGAGAATGAGCCTCTAGTGTAGAGGAAAACCACTGGAAATCATTGGAAAACCAAATAAAATGAAACTTAAGATTCCCTGGATCCAGTGGGTGAGGAACCTTGAGTGCAGCAAGGCAGATGGGCTGACAAGCAGGACCAGGCCATCCAATAAAAAACAAATATAAAAATGCTTGAGAGGCCTGTGGGAAAACATGGTTCATGTAAAAAATTGATAAAAAAAAAACAAAACAAAAAACCAATAGATTGCCAGAAATTTCAGAATTCATTGTTTTCCACAAAATTTTCTTTCCTCCCTGTCTGTGGCTCCAGGAGACAGAGTGACAATGTGTGGCAGGGCCAGTTCCAGCACTGGTACAAGGAGGAGCCAGGAAGGTCACCCAAACTGCTGATCTATGTAACTTCATAGCTGTATTCCAGAGTCCTGGCCCAGGTCACTGGCAGTGGGTCTGGGATAGATTTCACTTTCACCCCCAGTCCTGTGGAGGCAGTGTTTGCTGCCAGTAACTAATCTTGGAAATACAATGATTCCTGTTTCAAACATTCTTGTAGCCACAAACAAAAGCCTGCTCAGCCCCCCACCACTAGGAAAGAGGTGCTTCCCCCCAGGCCACAGCCTCAGACATTCCATATTCTTACAGGATGTTAGGCCTTATTCATCTAGTATTAGCCAACTGTATGACTTTTCTAGGGGGACAGACAGGGGATTTGTAAAATAAAAAGAGGAATATTTTGGAACTTTCATTCCAACTTCAGATCGTAAACCTGCTGGACATGCAAATCAGTAAAGCTGGCTCCACTGACCAATGTTCCCATCAGCATCCTCTTCCTGTGGGGCTGACCCAATGACAGACCTCCAAGGAGTGGTTTAAGAATGAGGATTTTAAGAATTTAAGGCAAACAGGCAGGGATCACACCACTGGATGCTGCTTCCCAGTTGAATGCCCTCCTATCCCAGCCATGTGCTCAAGAGAGGACCAGCCTCTGGAAGCATATTCTTCAGAGTTCATCCAGCAATTCCCCTCTCTGGAGACTTGCCTACTGCCTTCCAATAATATTTCGTTTCTGCCTGTCATTCTTGATGGAACTTCATTTTCTCCCCTCAGAGGAAAAAAACCAATTGAGAATGACCATCGCTGACTACCATAAGTCTTCCTTGTCTTCAAGTTTGGCAGCATATTATGAAATGAGTTGGGTTATGTTGGAGTACATTGGAGTAGACAGTAGACAGGGAGGGATATTTTGTAAATGTGACTTTGCAAGTTCAGTGGAGTCTGACCCACTGGCCCCTGATGTTTGCTAATCTTATATTCCTGAGGGATCTCTCTCTCCTTTTCTTTGGGTAAAATATAATTGGACTTTTTTTGAGACCACTGTGTTCTGTGACCCATGGCCATTTGACATGTCTGGGAGATTGTAGCATTGAGAAAAATGTGATTTAGTAGCAGGAAGCTACTCACATTCAATCCAGAGAATTCTCATCTGAAACATGTAGTAGCTCTGCGATCTAGGGGAACCATTTAATAAGCTCCTTGAGATCTGATTGATGAATATATGAAAATGAGATGAAGAGATGCTGGAATTTGTAATGAAATAGCTGTCCTCCCAATAATCACTCTGCTCATCACCTGCACAGCAAGTTCCTAATGGAGCCCTCCTTTTGGGGAAGCAGCGGTAAAATGGAGGCCTTTCTCCCACCCTGGCACCATGGCATCTCTGTATTTGTACAGAAAATCTACATCATGCCTAGGTGGGTCTTAGTCTGGGTTTTTTCTTTCCTTAGAAAACAGATGTGATCCTGAGGTAGCGTTCTGCACCTTAGGGGCCTGCTTGGGATTTGAGAAGTTCAGGGTCACTGGGCACCTCACACAGTGATGATTAGTAGGAGGAGAGTTCTGTAAGTCTGCACTTGGAGAAGATAGCCAATACCTGGGAGAGCCAGCCCAATTCCCCATCAGGCTTGCCCCCAAATATAGACATGTTTCCACAGTGCAAAGCTGAGAGGAAATATCCATTTCCTCTTCCTACAAATTGCTTTACTTTCTGATGTTTAACTCTCACCTCCTTCAGAGAGTGCAATAGTGTGAAATGTGTTGCTGCTGTTCCTTCTTCAAGGCTCTTTTCAAAGGACACTTGGGATCCTTTGGCAGTGGGTATGTCTTTTAGGTAAAGGAATTCGATCGTGGTCTTGGGACTAATTTACCTGGTACCTTGACTAGCTTTCCACATTCTCAATTGGGAAAACCCAACATATGGTTGTAGCCTGTTTTAAGTGGATTTCCCTGGGTCTTTTATTGAGGGGTCAGGTCCCATATTTTATGGAAGAGTAAAACATGGTCCAGGTTGCAGGAGTCATTGTTAGACAGGAAGACTCAAGACCCTGCAGTCATTCCATAATTTACTCAGAGATGGTTGAAGATGGCTCATGAAATAACCCTGTTGATATAGTTCATCCACATCCTGGCTGTTTGTCCTCAAGGATATCCTTGGATGACCAATTAATGGGAGCTGGTTAGCAGCACAGAGTTCTTGAATTCAAATGATCCCTCCTTTTGTCATGATGGAGGATTTTATTGCTGTGGGCAATCTGCTTGAGCTGAGTCTTACAGAAAGTCCTGGATCCTGAGAGGTATGTGTTAGGAATGGGAAGAGTACAAGGAATGAGAGACAGCCTATGCCCAGGCATAGAGAGGAAAAGTAAAGCCATATGTGCATGTGTACATGTATGTTTTTCCTTTTTCATTTGATAATGTTCACCATCTCTGGTTTGGTCACAATTTCTCCATTCTCCTTAAATCTGAGAAATAAACTGTTCCTTGCTCCCCTAATGTATTTATAATGTCGCCCTTTACACCTAGATCATGTACCCATTTAGACTTTATTCTTGAATATGTATCAGGTGTTGATCTATGCCCAGTTTCCACCACATTGTCATCTAGTTTTCCCAGGAGATTTTGTCAAACAGTGAGTCCTTATCCCAGAAGCTATGGTCCTTGGGTTTATCAAACAATAAACTGCTATAATCATTGTCTACTATATCTTGTGTACCTAACATATTCCATTGGTCTACCCCTCTACTACTTAGCCAGTACCAAGTGCTTTTGATGACTGCTGCTTTATAATACAATTTGAAATTGGTATGACTAGGCCACCTTGGCTAGCATTTCTGTTCATCAATTCCCTTGTTATTCTAGACCTTTGATTGTTCCTGATGAATTTTGATGCTATTTTTTCTAGCTCTGGAAAATAATGTTCTGGTACTTTGATTGGTATGGCACTGAATAAATAAATTAATTTAGGTAGAATTGTCATTTTTATTATATTAGCTCAGTCTACCTAAGAGCAACTGATGTTTTTTCAGTTACTTAGATCTGACTTTATTTGTGCAAAACCTGTTTTGTAATTGTGTTCATATAGTTCCTGGGTTTCTTTTGGTAGTTGTTTCAAAAAAAAAAGTAAAGACAGTCCCACCCTCCTGGACCATATCTGGCAATAGGAAGTGGTGGGCAGGGAGGGGTTTAAAGACTGAAAAAGGTTACTGTGTTGGGAGGGTAGAGCCTGATTGACCCTCATCCTCCAGGTACAAGAGCAGAGTAGGAAATCACCTTGTTTCTTGTTACTTCAACTGGTGTGTGTGTGTGTGTGTGTGTGTGTGTGTGTGTGTGTGTGTGTGTGCTCATATATCTGCTTGGTTTGGTGGCAAAGCGTGCTTCTCATTTGAGAATTAGTAGTTTTTAAAGAGCTTTTCAAGGGAACTCAGGGATTCTAAGAGAGGAATGGCATTCTTTTTTTAATATTGATTTTATTTATTTTTAGTGTTCTACAATCACTACCATATAATTTAGATTTTTCTCCCCTCCCTCCCCCTCATTCCCTGAGATGGCATACAATTTTATGTAGAATCTACACATACATTCCTATTAAATACATTTTCACTATAATCATGCTGTGTAGAAGAATTATAATGAATGAGAGAAATCATATAACAAACCAAAACGTGATACACACACAAAAAATGATCTGCTATATTCTGTGATTGAATTCCATAATTCTTTCCCTGTATGTGGAAGGCATTTTGCCTTAGAAGACCATTGGGAATTTTTTTTAAGTCCTTGCATTGCTACAAAGTTCCAAGTCTACCAGAAAAACCTGTCACATACTGTGGTCGTTGCTGTGCACAAAGTTCTCCTGGTTCTGCTCCTTTCGCTCAGCATCAGATCATATAAGTCTTTTCAGGCCTCTCTGAAGTCTTCCTGTTCACCAGTTCTTACAGCACAATAGTATTCCATTACATTCATATACCCTAATTTATCCAGCCATTCCCCAATTGATGGGCATCCCCTTGATTTCCAGTTTTTGACCACCACAAAGAGTGCTGCTATAAATATTTTGGTACATGTGGTACCCTTTCCCATTTTTATAATCTCTTAGGGATGCAATCCTAGAAGTGCTATTGGTGGGTCAGAGGGTATACACATTTTGTTAGCCCTTTGGGCATAGTTCCAAATTGCTCTCCAGAATGGTTGGATCAGCTCACAGCTCCATCAACAATGTATTAGTGTTCCAACCCTCCCACATTCTCTCTAACATTGATCATCTTCCTGTTCTATCATGTTTGCCAATCTGATAGGAGTGATGTGGTACCTCAGAGTTGTTTTGATTTGCATCTCTCTAATCAAATGTGATTTAAAGCATTTTTCATATGATTATAAATAACTTTAATTTCTTCCTCTGAAAATTGCCTGTTCATATCCTTTGACCGTATATCACTTGGGGAATGACTTGTATTTTTGTACATTTGACTCAGTTCTCTATATCTTCTAGAAATGAGGTCTTTATCACAGACGTTAGCTGTAAAAATTCTTTCCCAATTTTCTACATTCCTCCAAATTTTGGTTGTACTGGGTTTGGTTGTGCAAAAACTTTTCAGTTTAATGTAATTAAAATTATCCATCTTGCACCTTTTAATGCTTTCTATCTCCTCGTTAGTCAAAAATTCTTCAGAGATCAGAAGTTTGGGTGACTGCCATGGTTCTAGCTGGTATCACGTTTTTCACTTGTCAGTGTTGGAATCCGCTCCACACTAAAGGGGACTTTCTCCTGTCAACACAGACAGCAAAGCTGAAGTCTGAGTCACTATATTAAATACATGCTTTTTCCATCCATTCCTAATAAAATCCACTTTGCCACTATTCCTAGTGTGACCATCCCTGCCCCAATACTTCCACTTACTATCTCAAAGTTTTCCAAACCGAAGTCCTCTTTGTGGGTCACTAGTCACCTTAAGTGATGCCTCCACACATCAGAGTGGAAGTTTATTAAGGGCATGCTCTGCCTTTGTATTTGAATTTTTATTTGTAAATCGTTGCAGTGTTTGGCACACAGTAAAGGCATTAATAAAGGCAGCTAGGTGGCACAGAGGATAGACCACTGGGCCTGGAATCAGGGAGACCTCAGTTCAAACTTCATTTCAGATACTTACTAACTTTGGTGACTCTGGGCAAGTCACTTAACCTTGTTTGCCTCAGTTTCCTTATCTGTAAAATGAGCTGGAGAAAGATATGACAAACCACTCCAATATCTTTGCCAGGAAGATTCAGGGATTAATTTACCTGCCAAATTTCACAAGGCTAGTATCTGAGTCTGGATTTGAACTCAGGTCTTCCTGATTCTGAGTCCAGTACACTTTCTTCCATGCTACCTAACTTCCAGTTATGATAGCTACTTTCAGTGGACTTTCAAGTGAAATAGGAGCTAGGCTTGTTCTTCTCCTGTTAGGCAGAAAAAGGAACAGAGGATTTAAATGGATAAGAAGACAATTTAGGCTTCATTCCAGGGAAAAATTCCAGCAATTAGATCAAAAGTGTAATGGAATTGGAAGCACTGTGTTCTTCAATGACATTTTTAAGCTGAGTCTTGAGGATCATTTATTGGCCAATTGTAAAAACAAAAATATTCATATTCAAGAATGGATTCCAAAAAAATAGTCTTTGAGATCCTTTTCCAATCTGAAACTCTTGCATTCTTTGAAATATTTGAAGACGTCTACTATGTCTTCTGTTCTTACACCTTCTATTCTCTAGGCTAAAGTTACTCAATTACAAAAAAAAAGCACTTAACCTCTCTATGCATCAGCTTCCCCATCACCAAATAAGGGAATCCTGTGCTGTGACATCAAAGTTTCCTTCTAGCTCTATAACTAGGATCCTGTGGTCCTGTTCATATCATAATTGTTTTAATTGATTTTGTCATTCAGTGTCTAGGATTCTGTAAGTAAGCTATCTTATCATCAACAAAGAAAATTTTGCCTACATTTCTCCTGTTTATTCCCTCAGTTTTCTTGTCTGATTGCTATAGCTAGAGTTTCTAAAAGTATATCAAATTAAAGCCATGATAATGGACATCCTTGCTTTTCTTCAGTGTTTACTGAAATTATTTTTAGTGTTTCTCCTTTATATACAATGTCAGCTCTTGGTTTTGAGATAATACATTATTTCAGCAAGTAGAACAAGAGTCCATTTTGGTCATGGACTGTTTCTATCATTTCATGTTGCTTCTTGAGCAATGGAGTAAATGATAGTAAGGGGTTCTAACAGGAGTCCTGTCTTGAACTTAGAACAGCAGCTGCTATGAGTTTAGGGCTCTGGTAAGAGTAGCTATTCCCCTGGGCTCAGAGTTGAATGATATGGGGAAATGTTTGTTCAGGGCTGGATCACTCACTGTAGGGGAGACCAATGAATTTATTGCTGGCAGTAATAGATAGCTAAATCCTTAGGCTCCAGCCTGCTGATTGTGTGGGTGAAATCTGTCTCAAGACCATAGCTACTAAACTGAGAGGGAACCCCAGAGAATAGCTTGGAGACTTCACAAATCAGTGACTTAACAGCTTGTCCTGGTTTCTGTTGGTACCATTGTAAATGTGCCCATCACTGTGTAAGAGGTTTTGACTGACCTTGCAGTTGATGGTGACTTTCTCTCCCAGAGCCATCGACAGGGAGGCTAGGGACTGGGTCAGAACATCTTTCCCTTGTGAACCTGAAACTAATCAAGAAACATTTGAGGTTATAGAACTCAGATTTTTTTCTCTTCTTTCCCAAATTTTCCCTTCAATCTCTGTTAACGGTAATTGATTAATTCTTCTTTCCAAAGGAGCTTTTTTTTTTATGACTCCTATATCATCTCTCAAAGACTTCTTATTGAGACAGTGAACTTAGCTAAGCTCAGACTGAAAGGGCTCTCCATCAGTCTCCTGTCCGTTTCCATGATCTCCTCCCCAGGTGCTCTTTTCTTACCTGGGAGCCACAGGACCAGGAGACAAAGAAATTGAGCTGGGGATTCCATCTCTTCACTGAGCTATGTCCAGTCTGATCTGTTCCCCAGCAGAAAGACAAGCCTAATGATAGAAACATTCAGCAGCAGGGAGCAGTTTGGGGGAAAGAGTGAATGCAAAGCAACTGGATAATGGGGGCCATCCTATCATCTCTACATCTCAGAACATATTAAGCAGTTCTTCTCTGTGTGAGCCCTGTCAGAAATCAGTCACATTGTAACCCTCAAACACTGGGTCTTCCTCAAGGGATCAAATGATACATTCACTACATGAGCAAGGCTGCTTTTCCCCTAGGACACTGTCCTCCGGCCCTCAGCCCCTTACATGGTTTCCCTCAAAAAGTCTCCCTTCCCTCTGTGACCTAAAGACATAGATTATGGGATATCACCACACCTTCTTTTTTCTAAACAATCCATTTCAAAGCCATTGACTAGTAAAGCAACATTGGGGAAATTCACTTAATTGTTCTAAAACTCAATTTCTGAATCTAAAAACTGGAAAGACAAAGTTATGTGCAACTTACATAAGAAAATTAGAGTTTAAGACTACTTTGGGTGGCTCACAGGTTGACCTGGGTCCTGAGGCTGAGCCATGCAGCAGATTCAGGGCTACCTGCAGAGATGCCAAGGTCCTGTCCAGTTTGTGCATGAGCTGGGGGAACAGGCACTCCTTAAAGCCCCTTCCTTTACAATCAAGTCAAAAAAAATCTGAAAAACTTCTAGAGAACTGGGGGTTATGACTCCCAGACTTCAGATTTTATCACCAAAAAACCAACCAAACTGCATAGAAGCCCTAAAAAAATGTCTATAAATTCTACTTCAGATTTCAAGGATCAAGTGATCACACTTATGTCTAGGTTTTCCCTCCACCAGGGGAAATCTTAAGCCCTCTGCACCTTATTACAATTTTCAAAATGCTCTTCCAAGTTTTGAAGAGATGTTTGCAAGTCATTTCACAGAAGATGATGCAGAGTATCAAGAATACCTGAAACTCTCTGCAGGTTCCTCTCCAATTATTGAAGAGTGGAATAGTAGATCTAGTGGTAATCAGAGAAGCAGAGTCAGTCAGCTGCAAGATAACAGACTCTTTCAAGGAAGGGATGTCAGGTGGGGTTGCCCAAGTGACAACAGACCTAATCAGTGGCATGGAAGACACTGGGGAAATAACTATCAGCAGCACAGACAAGAACCTTCCTACCATCATCAGTATGGACAATATGGTTATAATCAGCAACCTCCTTATGGCTACTATTATTGTTGGCAGCCATCAAGTAAAACAAATCACATTCTCTTCTAACATGTCAGAAATTTGTCTGTTTCCTGTTGGCTCATGCTTTTTATATATGATTTTGTATGGATAATACTAGGCAATGTGACACTGTCATATACAAAACAACTGGAAAGAAGTGATGGTAAGTGGGAATGATAAATCCTGGAGAGAAGTCATGGACTACATTGTTCAACTTCTACCTTAAATTCATCTTTATTTCATATTTTGTTAGTGCACTGAATTTCATGTATTGTCCATGTAAGGCTGCCACTAGTCATAAGTCTGTAACACAGGCATCATGAGGGACAAGAAAAACAATTGCTTTCTCTCAAATTTGAAGGAATTTCTGTAAACATGGAAGCGATTATTTCTGGAATTTTGCAGACTTTAATGAAGTAATTCATTAAGATAGTTACAGCTGGCTTACAGAGTGTCATATTAACAGCAGTTGAAAACATATTTGATATACCTTTCATCTGACTCCTTGATTTCAAAGTAATAACTACTATGTGAATGCCTATTTTCAAGGTCTGAGTTCTATACTCGTAACAAAAGGAAGACGAATAAACATGTACAATAAGAAAAAAGGACTATTTTGTAAACTCTTAAGAACCATTAAGACACAAGGGATCCTGCTTGGCATTTATTACTCTCATTTTTCTCATCTTGTTCTACTGAGTTCAGACTCAAACAGTTCTGGGGTGTCCTGTACACCTCTTGAAATCCCTTTTATTTAATGTTCTGAAAGTGGACAAAATCCGTTTTCACACTAACACCAACACAATTGTAACTAAAGATGGTGAACAGTCCTTGGGGCTTTTGCTAATGGGATTCCTTCTTAGATCATGCAGCACTTCATCACTGAAAGGATGTTGCCCCAGGCAAACTGAGACCTGAGAAAAACCTTAGCTTTTGGACCCATCTCCAGTGGTCCTGATCTATGTCTTACCTAATAGACCCAGAGTCATCTGGACCCAGATGGCTCTGGAGGTGAGAGTGAGGCTGCTGACTTTGCCTAGCTCTTCCTCACTTAAATTCAATTCACCTGAAAGTCTTCCTGATGTTATTGGTCCTCTGAGAAGGAAGCATTAAAAAAAAACAAAGAAAGAAAGAAACAGCCTATGGCTATGAGAACAGCAATGGCTCCCTCTCCTGGTCAGAGCAAGGACAGAGAGGAGTTACTCATGTTCCACATCCTCGGTCCAAGTTCCATTAATGGGGATTCTTAAAGCTAAAATAGGGATCTGAAAAAATCATTTAGGATGTGATTAAGGTCCATTCATTCATTGTTGTGGTGCACATGAGCTAATCAACTTTAGTGAGCAAAGGAATGGAGCAGGAGTTCACATCCATACAGAAATGTCTAATTTGCAGACCACTCTATATTAGGTCTTTACCCTTATAACAAACCTGGAAGGTGAGTGCTCCTGTTAACTCATTTCATGGTGGAGGAAGTGGAGGAAGCAGAGGATCAGAAAGCTTTTGGAGACTTTAAATTTCAGGGGAGAGGAGGATTCAAGTCTATGTCATCATGATCCAGGCACATTACTTTATTAAATTGTTAACTGATACATATTACAACAGATTCTGGAGAAGAGAATTCCAATGCCACACAGATTCTCTAGATAAGGGCATATGGTGTTCATAACTATTGGAGTCAAATCTGTTAAGACATCTACATCACTGTTCTTCATGGTGCTTGACTGGTTGGGATGTGGCCACTTTCTAGAGGCTCTCATAGGATGCCACCTCCCATCTCCTGTGTGCAGGGACAAATCACCTATCTTGTGCAATGTTCCCCTCTGCTAACTTCTTAGAATCCCTGGCACTAAGCCATGTACAGGTTTGGTGAGCCTGTTTCTGGGAACATGTAATGAACTTGACCTTTGTCTCCCACCCTTGTCAGAGTTGCAGCAAATATCCTACAGTTTACACACTACTTGGTCTAAGAAAGGGATTTAGCAAATTCCTGAACCAGAACTTAGATTGCATGCAAAAGATACATGGAAAGAATATTTCATTGTTTTCTGTGGTGTCAAGAAAGATAATCAATAATCCTATTTTAATGACTGTATTCTTAGTACTTGGATCTCACACCTATTTCCACTTCCTCACAAACTTCACTAGCATCCTATGATAGAAGGAAAGAGAAAATGTATCTAGGCAAAAATCAATGTCATTTTTAAGAGACAGCAAACTTTGTCACTTTGCTTAACCCTTAAATTACTTTTGCTCTTTAGTCATTTTAGATAGTGCCCAACTTCTTGTGACCCCATTTGAAGTTTTCTTGGTAAATGTACTTGAGAGGTGTGCCATTATCTTCTCCAGCTCTTTTTACAGATGAGAGAACTGAGTAAAACAGAGTTAAGTGACATTGGTTGGATATCCAACCAGGAAGTATCTGAGACCAGATTTGAATTCAGGAACACAAGTCTTCCTGATTCTAGGCCTAGCACTTCATGCACTTAATGAATTACCTGACCTGTAAAATTACTAAAGGAGAGTAAACTGCAATATCTTGTAAGATAAAATCAGAACAGAAGATAAAAATATTAAATGTCAAGCTGAGCAGTTTACATTTTATCCTAAAAATAAAAGCAAGTTACTGGAGCTTGATTAGAGGTACAGTGTCATGGGTATAACTGTGATTCAGAAATCTCACTGTGATAACAGTGTGGCTGATGCCTGTAGAAGAGACAGACTGGAAGTAAAAGGCCAATTCATTTTGGGGAGGGGTTGATACAATCCAACAAAGGGGGGATGAAGCCAGTAAGAAGAATTATTCTCCATACTCCATGCTTACATTTCTTCGAGAAATATTCACCCTCAGATGCAAATCCTTCAACTGAGCACAAGGATTTGCCCAAACTCAGAAATGGAATCCTCTTCCTGATTTCACAGGACCTCTGCTGAGGCCAGCCCAGAGTCAGCTTGATATTCATAGCTTTATCATGCATTTCCTACCCTTTCTACTAGAGGCGTTAGTGGATCAGGTCCATGTGTAGTGTCAGGTGAGGTATCACTAACCCATCCTAACTATGAGCTCTTCTGTCTCCTCTGCACCATCCCAGGGCTTGGAGCTGCTTCTAATTGTGGGAAGAGGTCCAGTCCTATCTGGTGCACAGAGAGAGAACATTCCTGCTTATCCACAACCTGACATAGATTTTTCTGTATCAGATACAAAGCAGGAATATCTTTGTGCTTGTGAAGATCACAACTTTCAATATATATATATATATATCATGCAACAAACACATATAAATCACTTATGACTCTGATGGCTTAAACTAGTTGTAAAATCCAGTGGGGCCTTTGTACATGGAGAGCCAAGAAGGGACTTTTCAGAATCCCCAATAAGGATATAAAAGTCTTACCCTTCCAGTCTGGAATATGAGATTTTGTAAGTCAAAGGACTTTGGACTATAATCAAGGATCAATTACCCAGCCAAATAGAGCATAATATTTCAGGCAAAGATGTGAACATTCAGTGGAATAAGGGATTTCCAGAGCTTCCTGGTGAAAAAGCCAGAGCTAAACAGAAAATTTGATCTTCAAATACAAGTCTCAAGAGAGGCCTAAAAAGGTAAACAGGGGAAGAAAAAATAACTTGTTATTCAGTATGGGCAAACTGTATACATACCTATAAGGGAAGATGATACTTGATAATCTTGAGAAATGTATATTTATTATGACATTTAAAAGGGATATATATCAATAGAGGGACTGAGTACAAATTGAATGATGTGATGATAAAAAATGTGTTTTAAGGGTGCAAAGAGTTTGTAACCAGAGATCTGAAAAGGAGGTGGCACAAAAAGGTAAATTATAACACGGAAAGAGGCACAAAACCATGTTACCATCGAGGGGAAGAAGGGAGGGAGATGAGCACTGTTTGAGATTTACTCTCATCTAATCATGTTCAAGAAGGCACAACAAAATCAGTTAAGTACACAAATCTAACTAGTTCTATAGGCAGCAGAAGGGGAAAGTGGAAAGAAGAAGGAGGGGAGGCTAAAAAGGAGGGAACAAGTAGTAAGGGAAAAGGGGAAATAAAGGAGGATGGTCTGATAGACAGAAGAGAAGACTGAGGGAGGTTGTGGTGAAAAATCTGTAGTGGAAGAGAAAGGAGAACTGAAAGCATAAATGGGAGGAAAGATAATGGAAAGAAAGGCACAGATAGTAATCATAACTGTGAATGTGAATGGGATGAATTCTCCCATAAATCTAAGGTAGATAGCAGAATGGATTAAAAAACATCATCCAACAATATGTTGTTTACAAGAAACATATTTGAAATGGGGAGGGGGGGTGGAGACACACAGGGTAAAGGTAAAAGTTTGGAGAAGAATATATTGTGCTTCAGCTGATGTAAAAAAAGCAGGGGTAGTAATCCTAGCTTCAAACAAAGCAAAAGCATAAATAGATCTAATCAAAAGAGATACAGAAGGAAACTAAATCCTACTAAAAGGCATCATAGATAATGAAGCAAGATCATTAGTAAACACATATGCTCCAACTGGTATAGCATCCACATTCTTAGAAGGAGAAGTTAGTGGAGTTACAGGGAGAAATAAAAAGCAAAACTCTGCTAGTGGGTGACCTCAAACTCCCTCTCTGTGAACTTGACAAATCTAACCTCAAAATAAACAAGAAAGAAGTGAAGGAGGTGAATAGAACTCTGGATAAGATACATATGATAGATTTTTGGAGAAAATTGAATGGGAATAGAAAGGAATATATCTTTTCTCAGAAGTACATTGCATATATATATATATATAAATTGATCATGTATTAGGCATGAAAACCTCACAATCCAGTGCAGAAAGGCAGAGATAGTCAATGCATCCTTCTCAGACCATAATGCAATAAAAATATATGTAATTAAAGGTCATGGAAAGATAGGCCAAAAATTAGTTGGAAACTAAACAATGTAATCCTAAAGAAGGAGTGGGTTAAACAACAAATCATAGAAACAATCAATAACTTCATTGAAGAGAATCACAATAATGAGACACCCTACCAAAATTTATGGGATGATGCAAAAACAGCTTACAGGGAAAGTTTTATAACATCAAATACCTCCATGAATAAAGTGGAGAAAGAGGAAGTCAATGAATGGGGTATGCAGCTGAAAAAGCTAAAAAAGAACAAATGGAAAACCCCCAGGTAAATACCAAAATAGAAATATTAAAAACCAAAGGAGAGATGAATAAAATTGAAATTAAGAAAACTATTGAACTAATAAATAAAACTAAGAGTTTGTTAAATGAAAAATAAGGAATATAATTGATAAATCTTTGGTCAATTTGATAAAAGAAAGAAGAAAACCAAATTAACAATATCAACAATGAAAAGGGTAAACACCTCCAATGACAAGGACATCAAAATAATAATTAGAAATTACTTAGCCCAAGTGTCTGCCCATAACTTTGACAATCTAAGTGATATGGATGAATATTTGAAATATATATATAAATGGCCAGATTTATTTAAGAGTCAGTTGAATACTTAAATAACCCCATCTCAGAAAAAGCAATTGAAGAAAATTTAATGTAATCCTTAGAAAGAAATTTCCAGTGCCAGGTGGATTTACAAGTGAATTCTATCAAACACTTAAAGAACAATTAATTCCAACACTATATAGACTATTTCAAAAAATTGGTGGAGTCCTTCAAAATTTTTTTTTTATGATACAAATATATTTCTGATACCTTAACCAGGAAAAGTCAAAATCAAGAAAGAAAATTATAGACCAATTTGTAATTATCTAATGAATGTGGATGCGGAAATTTTAAATAAGATGATAGCAAAAAGAATACAGCAAGTTATCATGAGAATAATACATTATGATCAGGTAGGCTTTACACCAGGAATGCATCCCTGGTTCAACATTAGGAAAACTATCTGCATTATTGATCTTATCTACAACAAAACTAACAGAAACCATATGATGATCTCAATAGATCCAGAAGAAGCTTTCAACAAAATACAATATCCTTTCCTATTAAAAACACTAGACAGCATATGCATAAATGGAACTTTACATAAAATAGTAAGCAGTTATATACCTAAAACCATTAGCAACCATTATATGCAACAGGGTAAGCTAGGTGCATTTCCAACAAGATCGGGGGTGAAACAAGGATGTTCGTTATGACCATTGCTGTTCAGTATAGTACTAGAAATGTTAGCTTTAACAATTTAAGAGAAGAAAAAAAATGGAAGGAATTAGAATAGGCAAAGAAGAAACTAAGTTATCACTCTGTGAAGATGATACGATGATGTACTTATGGAATCCAAGAGAATCAAGTAAAATAACTACTAGAAATAGTAAAAACTTTGACAAAGTTGCAGTTACAAAATAAACTCACATAAATCATTTGCATTTCTACATATTACTAACAAAGCCCAACAGCAAGAAAGAGAAAGAGATATCCCATTTAAAGGTATAGTAGGCACTATAAAATATTTGGGAGTCTACCAGTCAAAACAAACCCAGGGACTATATGAACATAATTATGAAACACTTTTCTCACAAATAAAGTCAGATCTACAGAAATGGAAAAACCTCATTTTCTCATGATTAGGATGAGGAAATATAATAAAATATAAAATAACCATAAAATAAAAATATAAAAAAATAAAATATAAAATAAAATAAAAATGAAAAGTTTACCTAAATTGATTTACTTATTCAGTGCCATACCAATCAAACTCTAGGAAAAATATTTTCTAGAGCTAGAAAAAAATAATATCACAAGTGATCTGGAAGAACAAAGGTCTGGAATATTAAGGGAAATAATGAAAAGAAATGCTAGGGAATCTGGCCTAACCCAACCAGATCTCAAATTGTAGTATAAAGCAGCAATCATCAAAACTACTTGGTACTGACTAAGAAATAGAAGAGTAGACCAATGGAATATGTTAGATACTCAACTCAGTAGGCAATGAATATAACAAAATCTGTTTGATAAACCCAAGGACCCCAGCTTCTGGGATAAGAACTCACTGTTTGGCAAAACTTGCTGGGAAAACTCAATAACAGTGTGGCAGTAACTGGGTATAGACTAATGTCTGACATGGTACATAAGAATAAAGTCCCAATAAACATAATCTGTGTATAAGAACTGATACTATAAACAGATTAGGAAAGCAAAGAATTGGGTATTTGTCAGATTTATGGAGAATGGAGAAATACATGACCAAACAAGAGATAGAGAATAAAGAAAAAAGTCCTAGAAATTTTTATAATTTACAGTAGAATAAAATTTTATATTTTACTGTGGAATGAAAACATTATTTTGAAGCCTTCAGGGCAAGACATTTCTTGGTCATTCTCATAAGTACTTAATATATAAATTTAAGAGAATATTATGATGAGCAGAATTAATAACTATGAGGCTTCATGACCACTTTATTTTAGTTCTTGAAAGGAGTTCAAAGAGTTCAGGATTTGGGAAACTGCTGCTCTGGAGTCCTGGTTGTTCACTGTTCTGATCAGTGTTGTAATAGTACAAAGTCTTCCGGATCTGCTCATTTCTCTCTGCATCTCATCTGCAGTTCGGAGGACTCCTCCTAACTTCTCTGAAACTGTGCCTTTCACCACTTCTCATGGCTCCATGAATTTCCATTATATTCTTAAATCATCATTTGTTCAATCATTTCCTTGTTCACAAGCACCATCTTTGTTTCCAGATCTTTGCAGCAACAACAAACATCTACTGTAATTTCATGTTGTTAGAGATGAACTTGACACACTAAAAAAAGTTTCAAGAAAAATTTATTAAAAATGGAATTCAGAGGAGGGAAGACCTTCTATGTTCCTTCCCCTGAGGGAATGGGTAACTTCCAACATGGTCATTGGCAGGACAGCAACCAGGTTAGGAAGAGGCAGGACCCATATAGAATTCCAAACTTTGGATCTCCCTGATACTATCCCCTGGCCATGTGTCTCCGTGTTCTCCTCTGATAGGTTTTCCCTCAGACAACTTATTGAGCATGCCAGTAGTTTTCTGATTTTCACTGTACTTGGTCAGCCACACTCCCTCAACCCCCCCATCAACCAGCAGTGTGGAATTCAAACTTACTACCTGTTTCCCACAATGTTGTGCAACTGGATCATTTAAGTCTTTTATTTATATGTCTAATGGTTACCATGGGGTCAGAGGGCATATAGTGGAGGGACTTTAAGGGTCAAATTCCAAAGGGTATTATGGAATGTCATCCTTTCCTTTGAAGGCTGTGTGAATCTTTGTGTTAAAGCTATTTCTTTAACACAACATGGCAAGTTCTGTTTTCTAATGCATTCTGCTACCTTCCTCCATTTATACAGGTGAATTCAACCTGTGCAGATATTACTATGAGAATTAATTATATTTTCTCCATGCTATCCTCTGAGCTTTCCTCTTTGTTCCTTCATTAGTCCTTAGAAATAAAAAGAAGGGAAGGGAAGGGAATGAGCTCAACACTGTTAATTGATCATTGAAAGAGGATGATCCCCACTCCTCCTGTTCTTCCATCAGTCCCAGCCCCAGATGACTGACTGGAACACTATCTTAAAAGTCTCTTGTTCTCTTACCTCCCCTATTTGAAGCATCCACTCTGGTGCAAAGTTATTTTGCATTAGGAGGCAGCCAGGGGGCACAATGGACAGAGTATGCCTGGAGTGGGGAAGAAGTGAGTTCAAATTCAGACTCAGACACTTTCTACCTGGGTGACACAGGGTGAGGCACAATACCTCTCCTTACCTTGGTGTCCATATCTGTAAAGTAAGGGTAATAATAGCACCCTTTCCCATGGTTCTGAGGATCAAATAAGATTATATTTGTAAACTGCATGAAACATAGTGGATGCTCTATAATATTAACTATCATTATTGTAAATTTTGCTATTTCTTCAGCAACTGTATACCAACTGTACTCTCCTTACACTTCTGTTCTTTTCTGTCCTTGCATTCACTTATTTCCTACTTGAGTTGAATGTTGTCCTTGTTGTTGCTCTTTTTCCTTTGATCTCCAAGAAGACCATGACATCAAGAAGCAGACGCCAAGACTTGCAAGAGAATAGGATTTAAGTGAGGAATAGCTGTGCACAGTGACCAGCCTCACTCTATTTCCAACCCTCATCTGGGTGCAGTGGCCAGATATAGATCAGGAGAACTGGAGATGGGCCAGGATGAAGTAGGGGAACTCAGCCTTTTTAAGCTAAGGTCTTTACTAGGTCTCAGTTTGACTGAGGCAATGCCCATTCAGGGATTAAGGCTAAACAAGAAAAGAGGCAGAGAATGGCCTTTTAACCTAGTCAGAAATTAATCTGGCTGGGAAAGACCCTCAGGGTTTCTGGCCAAAACAGAAACAATTGCTATTTGCATTCATTGTGAGCCAATGAGGGCCCAATCAGTGACCAAATAGAGCTTGGCCTGGGACCTATTGTTGGCTAGGGAAAGAGAGACAAAATTATTTGGGGCTAAAGCTGGTCCTTAAGAAGAAAAAAAAAGGTTTCAGAGATCAAGTAGCTGGAGATACAAAGGGATGTAAGAAAATAAAACCAAATCAGACCCCCAAGTCAGGAAACCAAACCAGTCCCTGCCCTCAGGGAGCTTACATTTTCATGAGAGAGACAACCTGCTCACCATCTGCTCACCATCTTCCTACTGATAGGCAAATTTTAAATTTCCTTCTATTTCTCTTGAAACTATGATTTAGGCATTTGGGATCAAGCTGCAGCCAATTGTATCACCTCCCATGATACTGACCTGTGCACCTCCTGGCAGCTTGATGGACACCACAAAGAATCTTCCCTTGCACTGAGTGGATAACAACCAAATATGTCCTCTATTCTGGTATTTTCAGAATAATCTTTTGTTCATGGTCTGGTGACTCAGGAGGACAGAGATTAAGAAGATTAATAAGGATCTGAGGTTGTATTTGAACTCAGGACTTCCTGACTCCTGTCTATCAGTCTACAATTACTATCTAGCAACCTCAGGGGAAGGTTATACCCATCAGATTAAGGAGGCTGACAAACAAGGAAAATGACAAATATTGGAGAAACTGCCCTGTTGGAGCATCTGTAAATCATCTCATCATTCAAGAAAGAAATTTACAATGAATTCAAACATATAAGTAAACAGTCCATATGCATTGACCCAAAGGTCTATAACCCCTAGAGATTGAAGAAGGAGGAGATGAATCTATATGAACAAAATTATTCATGGTAGCTCTTTTTGTAGTGGCAAAGAACTTTAAGGGGATGCTCATCAGTTGGGGAATGAATAAACAAATGATGTTCCAATGGAATGCTACTGGACCCTAAGAAAATGTAAAATGAATGGCTTACAGAAAAACCTGGGAAAACTGTGATCTGATGCACAGTGAAGCAAGCAAATCTAGGAGACAATAACATTTTAAATATGCCACGGGAAGACTTAAGATTTCTGAACAAAGCAGTAACCACCCATGATTCTAGAGGATCCATGATATTATTCTACCTTCCTCCTGCAAGATGTAGAAGGAGACAGGTATTTTAGATATGGCCAATGCATACTCTTAATGAGAAAATGTACAATACAACAAAAGTTTGTTTAAAACAAAAAGAAACTGTGCATCAATATAAACCTCACCTGACTAAAACCTGGACCACGGAATGAGCAAATTTACTGAGAGCCTGAAGCATTCCTTAGAAGAGAAACCAGGGGAAGAATCTCAACTGTCCCTGATTCTTGGCTATATGTACACCACCCTCCTCAGTCAGTCTGTGAATCCCTTAAATGTTATTTAATCTACAACCTGACTCAGGTTACTTGTTGGGTTTCTTTGGAACTTTGTTTCCTTAGATGATTTCTGAGATTATGACACTGCTTAATGAAGTTTGTTCATCTCTTATGTTAGAGATACACTTGACACAAAAAAGGGTATCAAGGCAAACCTTCTTATAGAAATCCAGATGTCCAGTCTCCTACAAAACTGATATTAATACAATTTTAAATTACCATTCCTAAGCTTTATACTCTTATCATTCTTACAAAATCAAAATTGGAACTTTGACCAACTGTCATGTTTAAGAAATTCACATTAGAACCCAGCTTTATATTTTACATTAATTCACTATTCATTTCCCCCATTCGGGGGATGAGATTTCATTAAGGAATTAATACCAGGCCTTAGTACATACATAAATACAATAAGTAATCATTTTTAGCACAGTGTATATCCTGTCATAAAACAATTCCAACTTCTGGTCATGTGATGCTTCTTTTTAAAGCATTTACAATAAAGACCACAAACCATTCTTCTTTTAACATTAACCAACTGAGACAAAAATAATAGTAACTATGTATGCTAACCTCCAAGCCCTTGACCTGATCATCTCCATACTATTACTAAGAATTAAAGGACCCTAACTTACTGTTCTTGGTCTAAAATCCTAAGTAATATCTTAATTTTTGGAGTTAACTTCAGATGTCCCCCTACCAAACAATCTGTTATTCAATAGAGCTGTTATTATGCTTACAAAACTTTTAGTTGTAGGAAATTGCCACTAAGAATTAGAACATTTCAGGGAAACAACATATCCCTAACTTCATGTCAATTCCCAGCTGGAGTAGATTGTCAGTTGGCATTCAGCCAGGCTTAAAAGTCTGCCAGGTGTCAGTGGGGAAACTGAGGCAAGAGACTCCTACCTCAACTCAGGCTGAACAGCCATTCTCTCAACCTTCCCATGAGATCACCTTTTTGCAGTTCATATCAACATCTCACAGGCTCACTGGCATCAATGGATCAGTGACTCAGACAGCCTCTCTTGCTATCCACACCTGGAGTTAGACTCAGAAGAACGGTCAGTTAATAGTCCCATAAGATCCAAGTTCCAATAATCAGTTTCAGATATGACTATAATTTCACACTGGTGAGTAATATCTTTAAAGAAAGAGAATGTTAAGTAGCTTGCATGCCTTTCAACACATGTTCTAGTTCCTGATTAAATAATAATCATCATAAGTTATTGCTCTAATAGATTTACATCTGTTTCTCAAGCTTCTCTATCCATTTCTAAACATACTCTGTCTACATATATATGATAAGTTCAAACACTAACTTCAACTTATGTCTATGAAATTAATTCAAATCAAAACAGAAACCTTTAACTTTTCCAGCAATACAAAATATTACCAGAGGTTACCTGCTTCAAATAAACTACACTAAAATTCTTTTTCTCAAACTGAAAATGTCTCTGATTTGGTCTCAGTAATCTGATTCAGTCAATTGATTTACCCAGTTAGTCTTTGTAACATGTAAAGACCTTGTTCCAAGTGGTGATCTCTGTTCCTTACCCCCAAAGAGTGTTAGTCTCATTTGTCTAACAGGGCCCTGGAAAACCTCACCTTGAAAGCTCCTTGGATTTCCCTACTTGAACTGGCTCTTTTGAGGCCCCTAAGTTTTTCCCTATCACTGTGCTCTACTGGTCATTCCAATCAAGACCATCTCTTGACCCCCCAGATCACTTGGGGCCACCCCAGACTCCTTCCCCAGAGTCCCTCTGTAGACATAAATGCTACAGATGCTCAGATTCCCTAAAAGTCCACCCAATATTGAGAAACCTAAACAAACTTTGACTTTCTTTACATCAGCTGAAGCCAATATATTCTGCTCCAACCTTTGCCCTTTACCCTGTATCATCCTTTTTCAAATGTGCTTCTTGTAAACAACATACTGTTGGATTATGACTTTTAATCCATTCTGCTGTTTCCATTTATGGGAGAGTTCATCCCATTCACATTCACAGTTAGGATTACTATCTGTGTCTTTCCCTCCATCCTCTTTACCCCATTTATGCGTTAGTTCTTCCTTCTCCCTTCTCCTCCACAATAGTTTTATTTTTTGACCACCAACTCCCTCAGTCTTCCCTCCCTTCTTTTAGCTCTCCATTCTTTGGTCGAAAGAAGGCTTGGGTTGAATTCCTTTGAGCAGTATCCAATGTGTTGCTATTTTTGGGTCCCAAACAACTGTAACCTCAACAATTCCATACAGTTACAGTTAACTTTAAATCCCAATCCTATTCTATGAAACAATGATTCAACATCACATTTATACTTTGGTTTCCTTTTCTTTATCTAATTATTCCCATAACATTCATATTCAATTTCAGGGATTTAGTCTTTCACAAGACTATATCAGAGTACCCATTTACCCAATGAATTGAAAACAGCAAGATTTTACTGTTAAGGCAAGCTCAGTGGTGAGAATCCTGTCCAGCAGGATGTCTCGATCTCAGGTGCACATTTTTGAGGCGGGAGACAAAGATGTAAGAAACTCCCTTTATTGAATGCAATTACAAGCCTTATATGCAGTTCAGCCTTAGTTCCATACTCATGGGTAGCTCATGCTCAAATACTCTCAGCCAATGATTCTAAAGGTCACTTGTGTGTTTTCTGAAGTTCTTGAAGTATGTAGTCTCTTTACCCTCAAGTGAGGGTGTTGTAATTCCTTGGAGGGCTGAACCAGCTGAGTTAGCTCAAGAGTCTAGGGGAGAGGGCCTGTTAGGCCATCCCTATCCTCTTGAACTGATGTGATTCTTGACAAGTCCCTTTCAATTCCCTCTTTTTGTTTTGATAGTGGGCTCTCCAGGTTTGGGAACTCACTACATCAAGAGCCTCAGTGAACACTTGTATGACTAGCCTTAGAATAAAAGGCACAATAGCCAGCATGATGAGCAGTGCAACAGCAGTTGCTGTGTCATAAGTGTGTAAGTGGTGAAACTGTGTATAGACAGATGTTTGAAAAAGTCATTGACGTTTTGAGCTGTATGGTCAGGGTTGAGATCAGTTTTGGCCAAATCATGTATGTGTCTGGCAATATCATACAAGACCTTGATATCCACTGCTGTTTGTGGATCATCAATGACCCCACTTAAGTGATTGCGGATTCTATTCCAGTTGAATGCTGAGGAATTGTACAAAGCTTTTGACATATATAAGAAATCCCATCTATATTCGCACACAAGCCTTTGACAAAATTCAGTTATTTCTACCTCATCTCCTAATTCCACAATGGCATCCCAAAATTCTTGGATGGCTTTATGGAATCTATCGTCTATCTTCCTCTGCTCCTGAAAACCTGCAGACACATTTCTAGCAAGATCCTCCTTAAGTAAGTGTGCATGCACTATTTGATTTTATGCAGTAGATACAGACATAGCAAGAGAAAATGCAGAAGTGATAATTGACGCTAATAGGCTTACACCTAAAATAACGCAGCTAATACATTTTGTAACCCTAGGTGCTGGGTGCAATACCTGAATTCTTTCCTCTATTCCTTTGAAGATTTGGTCTGCCCATGAAGCGTACCATCCGTTTGTCTTAACTGGAGTCAGTGCAAGACGTGGTCGAGTTATGATAAAAACATCTCTTCGTATTTTTTCCCCAATGCATTCGGCAACTGAACAATTGTTGCAAGTGATATTATACAAGCCAGCAGAATCGTTACAGGTGACATTACCCCTTCAGACCCTCCCTACATAGGTCCGTTTTCCGGACGGAAGGTGGTGACTTGTGCGGTCCTCGTTAGTAAGATTGCTTTTTCCCCCAGTGACTGAAACAATTTTCCACAGCCCCAGGGTGGTTTTCCCATATTGCATGATCCAATTTGGAGACAGAAACCCCAGAATATAAGTCTCATTGTCATATGTCACATTGTGCCACGATTGTAGCATGAGGTTATGGATCTTAACGAACTGTTTGCTGGCAGTATCGCAGCTGATGAAGGATGGAGGTGGCAGGTGGTACCCAGGAAGGTGGGGGCTAACTGGGCACATCATTCAGACTCTTGAGTTTGTCCATGATTCCGCTTTCAGTCCCTATGTCTCTAAATGAACCCAATACCTTGTGCTGGCATATATGCCGTAATGAATGCGATATTGAACTTGAACAATATGGACACAAGTTGAACTATCTCTTAACCTGTTTTTCGTTATACATATTGGAGGTTGACTAGCTAGGCCCATGAAGTTAAACCGCAAATTTGCCTTGGCTTTTTGATTGGGAGCAGGGGTTATAAAGTTAAATTCCTGGTGGATTAGTTGGGTAATGTTGTTCTGAAGGACGGGTTCTGGGATCCTCTCCCCCCATGTGACCACTCTCACCCATGGTGGTTAGGGAATGTAGACCCATCTTAACTCCCCCCTTTTTTCTACACTCCCTTGGTCTATTGATCTCCCCTGTACTGATGCCTGTAGGGTCAAAGTAGCCAGGATGCCGAGGATCCTTGCGATGGTCTGCCTCTCATGTGATCCCTGCTGGTGGGTCCTTTTCCTGACTGTCCTGGACTTTCTCCTCTTTCCCCATCTCTGAGTTCTGCTCAAGCACAATCCTTGTAACCCTCTCAGGAACCAACCATTCTCCATTGCCTGTAGAAACACACTTTCCTTCCTTGTCCTTCCACATGACTCTATCTGTTGATTGCGTGAGCTGTTTCATCATTGTCTGTTTGTGTGCTTTTGGGCTCACCTCGTATTTCATAGCTGGTGACATATTGTCTGTGTCGAATTTTAAATGATTAATTGTATATAGCGCCATGTTCAGCCTGTTTATATTATTGCTTTCTCCCCCTTTTTGTTTTTGCAGTAACGTTTTAATGATCCTATTAGCCCTCTCCACAATGGCCTGTCCCTGGGGGTTGTATGGAATGTCTGTCACATGCATGATAGAAAACTCTGAGCGAAACAGTTGGAAAGCATTAGATATGTATGTTGGGCCATTATCAGTCTTGATAGCTTTTGGCATTCCGAGTTGTGCAACACAAGTTAAAAGGTGTGTTCTGATATGCTGCATTGCCTCTCCTGGCTGGGGGTGTGTGTGGCCATAATGAACCCTGAAAATGTGTCTACGCAAACATGAACATAATGTTGTTTGCCAAAGGTGGGAATATGTGTGACATCCATTAGCCAGAGCAGATTAGGCGCATCGCCCCTGGGATTATGAGTAGAAGTGGCTGGAGTGGACTGAAAAGGAATGCCCTGTGTGCAACTTTTGACTATCTCTCTCGCTTCTTGTCTCTTAATCTTGTACAGAAGTCTTAAGGACTTTGCAGAAATATGAAATTTCTGATAGCTTGTTGCACTTCCACGACTGGAAAAGTGAGTGCCTGATCTGCAGTTTCATTGCCTTCAGCCAATGGACCTGGGAGACCTGTGTGGGATCTGATGTATGTGCAATACAGTGGGAACTCTCTGTTCCTTATCACCCTTTGCAGTTCTTGAAGTAGATGGATAATGTTGCTTTCACCAGGCCTTATGGCTGACTCTTCAAGTCTTTGCATCGGCCCACTAGCATACTGACTGTCAATGATAATGTTGATGGGGTGTGGTACCCTGCATCCCTCTAATATGGAGTTTACCTCATTTTGCTGTGTGGATGTAAATTGAGTTTCATAGACATGTAAGATATCTAGGGAAGGTATATACATAGTAGGCCTGTTATCCTTAGTGGCATTGGTGAACACACTGTAGCCTGGTGCAGGGAATTTCCACGGCCATCGGGTATATATGAGTTTGATTTCCAACAGTGATCCATGGAGAAAGTTGCTGTTGGTGATTATCTGCCAATCATACCCCTCCTTAAGGCATTCTTATAACTGTTTTGTTATCAATGGTATCTAAATGGCTTCTGGTTCCTTCCCACTGAATTGCAATACTCATTCCCTAGCCTTCCTTGTTACCTGTGCAATCATATTGATGTATCTGGTAAGTGTCTTTTTCTTTGCTGTACGCAAATATACCCACTCTAAGATGCCCTGTCCCTGGTGAATTATGGCAGTGGGAGTGTCTGCTGTCTCAAGTACTGAAATTTCTATACCCTTAGCTGGGGAATAGCGTGCTGTGTACTCCCTTTCCATGGCCTGTAGAAATGTCTTTGCTGCTTCTAATGCCTCTGGTGTCTATTCCCTTATTGACTGTAGATTGGGGTCTCCTTTTAACAGGTTGTACAGAGGTTGCATTTTCTCATTTGGGATGCCTACTCTTGGCTGTAGCCATTGGATGTCTCCTATTATCTTTTGAAAGTCATTTAGTGTCTTTATCTTGTCAAGATCCATTTTGGGGGATTAATTATGCCCTCCTCTACCTGATATCCTAAGTATTGAAATGGAGCCTTTCTTTGTACCTTCTCTGGAGCTACAGCGAGACCGTGCCAAACAAGCTTCTCTGTGGTATCTTCAGAGTATTTGTTCCAATACCACACAATCTGAATGGGAGGCTAATATGTCATCCACATAATGGATGATGGTGGCATTTGATACTTATTTCTTATAGGTTGCAAGACCTTATCAACATACCATTGGCAGATGGTGGGACTATTCTTCATGCCCTGTGGGAGAACTTTCCACTGGTACCTAGTTGTTGGATGAGCCAAATTAACGGTGGGTACCAAGAAGGTGAACCTGATAGCGTCCTCTGGTCTTATGGGTATGGAGTAAAGGCAATCTTTGATTTCAGTGATCCAAAAGGGGTCACCTTTTTTATCATATTGAGTGAAGGGAGCCCTGGTTGAAGGGCTCCCATGGTGCACATTGATGCATTCACCTGCCTGAGGTCAGTTAACATCCTCCACTTCCCTGACTTATTTTTTATATAGAAAACTGGTAAGTTCCATGGGTTAGAACTGGGCTCTAAGTGGCCTTGCTCTAATTACTATCTCCTCCAATGCTTGAATCTTTTCAGCACTCAGGGGCCACAGTTCCACCCATATAGGCACATCATTTTTCCATTGTATAGCCAGTGGAGTGACTGCGCCCTCCTTTGTCAACAGCAGCCCCCACTAGAAATCCGTGGTCACTTTCACTCCCATCTGTTGCAAAATGTCTCCTCCCCACAAGATTACTGGTAGCCCTGTTATCACATAGCACCACACCCTTCCTGTGTGTCCCTCAAAGTTCCATATAAGGTATTTTTGTGAGATCTCTGTGTCCTGCATCCCTTCTATACCTATCAGGTGTGTGAATGCTGGTTGTGTGGGCCAGTGTGGTGGCTGCTGTTCCCAGGGAATGACTGTTCTATCTCCTCCCATGTCTATGAGCCCCTCAAAATTGTACCCTGCTAGCCTAATTGTGAGCCTTGACCTGCCTGTTGTGACCATGTGGTGAACATGATTGTATTCTCTGGCCAGTACTGCTGTTTGGACAGCATAAGTACTTGTGTTATACACCGATCTTTATCAATATAAACTTGCTGTGGGTTGGTGTTTATCATGGGTGCCTTTTTTATGCATCCCCGGATCAGCATGGTAATGGAGAACAATCCCGGGTATTCATTTATAGAGGTAGAAATCAATAGTCCTATCCCTCCTTCCTCTATCCCCTCACTTTCTTTTAGAGGGACTTTGACAGGCATGTGTGCCCCGACCCAGAAACCCCCTGCACATTACAATCTTAAAGTCATGTAGGCAGATGAGAGGCCGCTAGAGTGGAGTATTGCTTTTATTGCGTTGCCTCATCTGGCTCCTCCTGGGCCCCCATCTTGCCTCATGTACTGTTTCCCTGGGCCCCAGGAAGCTGCCCTCCTTGTTTAATGGCCCCATACACTCTGAGGCCCAAGGTCCCAACTCTTTGTATTTTGGGCACGGAGTCACAGGCTGACTTCCCCTTTTTGTTTTCTGAGGTTGGCGCTGTGACTGCCAACACTCCTTCCTAAAATGACCTACTTTACCACACTATAACAGGTTGGCTTTTCGGGGATGCCCCCATGGCTTGTTGGACTGCCTGAGCAAATACCCCCCATTTGGAAGATACCTGTTCCTACCTGCTCACACCTTTGTGCCATCTCTCCTATGGTAGCATCCTTTCTTAACCCTCGCATGATCTTTTTACAATCTGGATTGCAATTTGACCGAGCTATCTGTTTTATAACTACATTGATCCCTTGCACCTCCCCCATGGTCCTAGCCACTGCATCCTGTACACGGGCAAGGAAGTCTACAAATGGCTCTTCTGGCTTCTGTCTCAACTGAGTGAAGGGTTCCCTGGAATCCCCAGCTACTGGGACGACTCTCCACCCCTCTTCCACATATGCTACTATCTTCTCATATGTCTCAATGGGAAACTTCCTTTGGGTATTAAATGTGGAGTGCCTTCCTGTGCTGCTGAGCTGTTCAAAGTACAATGAGGCATTCACGGGATTGCCAGGATTGTAATATAGTGCCATTGTTCTGCACTTCTCCATAAACACAGCTGCCCAAGCAACAGCTTGTTCCAGAGACAATACTGTTCTTACTAGCATCTTCCAATCATTTGGGGTGAGAACATACTGAGCTACTGATCTCAGCTGCAGAATCACATAAGGGGATTTTGCCCCATAAGCCACTGTGGCTTTCTTTAGTTCTTTTACTAAGTTTGTTTCTAAGGGTGTATGCCTCCTTATTCGGCGTCTTTGCCCTGGGTTATTGGGATCATCCTCCTCATCTTCTAGTACTAGCATTGTGAGATCAAAGCTCAATTCTGTGAGATGGTCCCCTTTTTCCTTTGCTTTCACTGTCACCAGTTGGAGAGAACTAAGATTTTTGTGTTATTTGCCCTTTGTCCACAAGAAGGCAGTGTGGTAAAATTTTGCATGTAATTTGTCCCTTGGCCACCAGATGGCAGTGTTGTCCTACTGTCTATCTCCCATACATGAACTTCCCTTTTTTCTGGCTCCCATACATGAACTTCCCTTTTTTCTAGCTTCGATGCAGGAACTTCCCTTTTCTCAGTGTTGGGAGTGGCTACTTCCTTTTTCCTTGGCTAGCTTACTTCCTCTTTCCCACCAGAGTCTACTTCCCCTTTCTCACAGGAAAACTTCAAACTTGCAAGCCTGCTTTGGATCTGTCTCACTTGGCTCTCTAAGTCTTCTAATTCTTTTCTGTTACATCTCTCTCTCTCTCTCTCTCTCTCTCTCTCTCTCTCTCTCTCTCTCTCTCTCTCTCTCTCTCTCTCTCTCTCTCTCTTTCCCTGCCTTCCCAGAATGTGGAAAGATCAGAGTAGAGAATGTTGAATACTCTTGTTCCCTGTGGTATTACATTGCTAGGTGCCTCTCTAGCAGGGGTCCGTGTGCCAGAAGGTGCCCTGGAGGAAGCCTGAGTTTGAGCTTCAAAGCTTCTCCTCTCTGCTAAGTCTAATGGTTCTCACATCCCTGCTTTGACCATATTGTACAAAAAGAAACTATCTAACTGTATCTCCTCAGGCTTCTGTCTGTGATACTCTGTAAGCTGATCCCAAACGCCTTTCATGAGTCTAAGTGACAAGAATGGTGGTCTGCTAGCCAGGGTGATATTTTATGTGCTGTTTCAAGGAACCTTCTGACCTGTGCAAGGTTTACCGAGCAGCCCTGCTTTTTCACTAAATAAAGAAATGACCCTGACAAATGCTTGCCTTTCTTTGGTTCCCAACTTTTGCCCCATAGTAAGGAAATTATTTTCTTACCTTCTCCACTGCTATCTGGGAGTGCGACCTGAAGACTTCCTCCTCTGGGGAAGCTGCTTACAGTGACCACCCTGTGTCTCAGTCCGAATCTGTGGGTGAGGCTCTGGCAGAGCCCTGGGCTCTTTTCTCTAGTCCTTGTCTTCCCTCCAACTCTCAAGGGGCCCCACGTTGGGTGCCACTTGTTATGGCTCGCTCAATGGCGAGAATCCTGTCCAGCAGGATGTCTGGATCTTGGGCACGAATTCATGAGGCAGGAGACAAAGATGTAAGAAGCTCCCTTTATTGAATGCAGTTACAAGCCTTATATGCAGTTTAGCCTTACTTGCTTCCTTACTTCCGTACTCCTGGCTAGCTCATGCTCTTATACTCTGAGCCAATGATTCTAAAGGTCATTTGTGTGTTCTCTTACATGCTCAAAGAGTGTACTCTCTTTACCCTCAAGCCTGTGAGGGTTTTGTAATTCCTTGGAGGGCCAAACCAGCTGAGTTAGCTCAAGAGTCTAGGCGAGAAGGCTTGTTAAGCCATCCCTATCCCGTTGAACTGCTGTGGTCCTCGACAAGTCTCTTACATCCACTACTTGCATTGTGCTTACATCTTAAACCATCTGCTTTGATTATAGAAACATGCCATGAAGATGAAAAGCAAGGACCTAATTAGATGTTATCTGTACTTTATAATCAGACTAAGAAATAGTCAAGGGGAAAAACATTCCTTTTCAGAGGAACAGAATAGGGAAACTGAGCCAGAAGGATTCCATCCCAGGGTGAGGATAGAATTGTCCCCTGAGACTTACATCTGAAATCTTAAAATTGTCCTAAAAGCCAATCACTAGAGATCATTTCTATACATTTTCAAATCTTCTCCAAAGCAAGTTCCTTCTATAGGAAATTCATGACTCAAACAAGCTCCTCTGAGCTGCTGGGGCTGTATTTTATGATTAACCTGAGGACTGCTCCTTTCCAAACTTAAACATAAACACATGATGTATTTTTAGCATTAAAACTATAAACAGCAAACTTAATTTTAACTCAATTTTCATAAGTGATAACAAAATTGTTTTAGTTATGAACACGAACAATGAACTTCCGATGATATCAGTTGCATTTCCATGTCATACGGGCAGGCTGTGTCACCAAGTGCAGACAACAAATGGCTGACTTCTTTATCTTAACCCATTCCCCTTCACCCTCTATCCACGATTGTGGCCATGTGCTGAATCTGGACACTTCCAGGATGTAGCTGCTGCCCTTTCCCCCTCCTTTCTTCTTCCAGATGGGGGAAGGTGAATTTAGACTTGGGGGGAAAAGAGTGAAACTCACTTTTCTTAATCTGGGATGAAATGTTGCAGTCATAATGAGATATCCTCTTGACTCAAGTGAAGGGAGCAACTGGTTGTAAGGAGGTGTTCCAAAATTCCTTTGAATGTTCCCACAAATTTCAGGAATCCAGGCTCTGACTTCACTTGGTGTATCTGGCTTACCTCAGACCATGTCCATTACTTAATTAGCTTACTTCACACTCACTCATCCCATACAGGCTCCTTCCTCTGTTGCTTCCATACCATCCCAGACCACTTGAGACCACCAGATCACATCATTCCCCACTTTTTATGTACAATACTATTGGTCCCAACTTCATCAAATGCAGATTCTTAAAATCTAGCCCACTTTCATTGGCATCACAAATAGGGCACACTCACTAGGAGTCAGACTGGCTTCTACTGGTGATTAAATAAACTTGCTCATTGGAAAGAAAGTCTGAGCCTGAATTCTTTTGAGGAAGACCCCACCCCCCACCCTGTATCCTTGGATTTCGGGGTTCCTAGAACACCTAGAACACCTGCAAGACTATCGCCTCCATTTTACATTAGAGAAAACTCTAGGTCAACCAGTCTATCCCTTGTATCTCCTAGTGATTATACATTGTTTCTGTGTGTTTGGGGGTGGGGTGTAGTCACTTTTCCTTTTGCATTCTGGGAATCCCAAGAACCTACTACTTCCTTAGACCATACTAGTTGTTTACCAAAACTTGTTCATTTAATGACTTGACTAAATCCTTTAGAATATGAGCTCCTTGTGGGGAAGGGATGATTCACCTTACTTGATTACCCCAGCACCTAACATAGAGCCTAGCAAGTAATCATGACTTGTTGAATTAATATGATGGAGTCCCCAGATATTGGAGTCACTTTCTGATTTTCTGTATTCCAAGATCTGCCTATCAATTTTACTCAAGGAAAGACACCCATTTTGTATTTCTTGGAGCCTGTTGAGACTAAGTTGGTTGAAATGGGTAGTAACTGTCATTCTTACATATATTCATATATATATGTGAAATTTCACCATTTTCATAATTGGTGGCCACAAAAATTCTCATAATACTTAGATATTTTAGATAACCTTGAAAGCTCACCCTCCTCTAAAATTATTTTGGCTGCTGGAGGTCTTAATTACTCAGTAAAACACTTCCTTACTTTAGAATTAGGCAACCTTCTTTTTAAGCAACTTCTTTCCCAGGGCTGAAAAGATTTTGTAACTTTACCCAAAAGGAAGGTCCCAAAGCATTTGCTCAGTTCCTGAAGAACATCCCAGAGAAGGAAAATCTACAAATCTTTCCTTTGTTGCCCAAAAGTTATGTAATTTTTTTAAAGTTTTAGACAAAATATATCCCATGAAACACTTAGGAGTTTTTAAAGACTGTAACTACATTCCCTAACAGTTTATATTATCATTTCAGAGCATCCAGAAATAAAGAGAAGTTGATTTCCAAAGAATACAATTGCATCATCCTCTGGTATGATTTTTTTTATAACATAAATTTATTTATTTAACTTGTTACATTCATTTTCACAAAATTTTAGGTTCCAAATTTTCTTCCCATTTGTCCCCTCCCCCCACCCCAATACACTAAGCATTCTAATTTCCCCTATCACCAGTCTGCCCTCTCTTCTATCATCCCTCCCTTCCCTTGTCCCCATCTTCTCTTTTGTCCTGTAGGTCCAGATAACTTTCTATTCCCCATTACCTGTATTTCTTATTTCCTAGTAGCAAGAACAATACTCGAGAGTTGTTCCTAAAACTTTGAATTCCAACTTCTCCCCATCCCTCCCTCCCCACCCATTCTCTTTGGGAAGGCAGGCAATTCAATATAGGCCATATCTGTGTAGTTTTGCAAATGATTTTGATAATAGTCGTGTTGTGTAAGACTAACTATATTTCTCACCATCCTATCCTGCCCCCCATTATTTCCATTCTGTCTTTTGATCCTGTCCCTTCCCAAGACTGTTGACTTCAAATTACTCCCTCCTCTCATTGCCCTCCCTTCCATCATCCCCCCCACCCTGCTTATCCCCTTCTCCCCCACTTTTCTGTATTGTAAAATAGGTTTTCATACCAAAATGAGTGTGCATTTTATTCCTTCCTTTAGTCAAATGTGATGAGAGTAAGCTTCATGTTTTTTCCTCAGCTCTCCTCTTTTTCCCTCCACTAAAAAGTCTCCTGCTTGCCTCTTCTATGAGAGATAATTTGCCTCCTTCCATTTCACCCTCTCTCCTCCCAATACATTTCTCTTATGCATTTACCTTAATTTTTTAAAGATATGATTCCATCCTCTTCAATTCACTGTGTTCTCTCTGTCTCTGTGTGTGCATGCATGTGTGTATGTGTGTGTGTGTGTACGTGTGTGTGTAATCCCACCAACTACCCAGATGCTGAAAAGTTTCAAGAGTTACAAATATTGTCTTTCCACGTGGGAATGTAAACAGTTCAACTTTGGTAAGTCCCTTATGACTTCTCTTTGCTGTTTACTTTTTCATGCTTCTTCTCATTCTTGTGTTTGAAAGACAAATTTTCTTTTCAGCTCTGGTCTTCTCATCAAGAATGCTTGAAAGTCCTCTGTTTCATTGAAAGACCATATTTTCCCCTGAAGTATTATACTCAGTTTTGCTGGGTAGGTGATTCTTGATTTGAGTCCTAGTTCCTTTGACTTCTGGATTATCCTATTCTGTCAAGGTCTGCTACCCTGACCGTCGCCTGAATACTTACCTTACCTGGTCTTCAGATTTCTCCGGCCCCTCGGGTGAGGGAGGGGAATGACTAGACAGAGCATCTGCGTGGTAGATGCACAGCGTTTATTGCTTACCTGTGGAAGCTGTGGGAGAAGAGAGAGAGCAAGCCCCAGACCCCAGGTTTTAATACCTGCCCGAGCTCCTCCCATGTTCCTCCCCATGGGTGGAGCCCGCGCTGTTACTGAGGCGTTCCCAGTACCCTAGGGGCAGGTTAGCACCTCCAGGCGTCTCACTGACCTCACAGGAGGTCACGGTCTAGAGCTGGGCCCTAACACTATTCTATTCCACGCCCTTCGATCCCTTAATGTAGAAGCTGCTAGATCTTGTGTTATCCTGATTGTATTTCCACAATACTAGAACTGTTTCTTTCTAGTGGCTTGCAGTATTTTCTCCTTCACCTGGGAATTCTGGAATTTGGCCACAGTGTTCCTAGGAGTTTCTCTTTTTGGATCTCTTTCAGGTGGTGATCGATGGATTCCTTCAATACTTATTTTGCCCTCTGGTTCTAGAATCTCAGGGCAGTTTTCCTTGATAATTTCATGAAAGATGATGTCTAGACTTTTTTTGATCATGGCTTTCAGGTAGTCCCATAATTTTTAAATTGTCTCTCCTGGATCTATTTTCCAGGTCAGTTGTTTTTCCAATGAGATATTTCACATTCTCTTCCATTTTTTCATTCTTTTGGTTTTGTTTGGTGATTTCTTGGTTTCTCGGAAAGTCATTAGCCTCCATCTGTTCAATTCTAATTTTGAGAGAACTATTTCCTTCAGTGAGCTTTTGAACCTCTTTTTCCATTTGGCTAATTCTGCTTTTGAAAGCATTCTTCTCCTCATTAGCTTTTTGAACCTCTTTTGCCAATTGAGGTAGCCTATTTTTCAAGGTGTTATTTTCTTCAGCATTTTTTTTGGTCTCCTTTAGCAAGGTATTTACCTGTTTTTCATGCTTTTCTTGCATCTGTCTCATTTCTCTTCCCAGTTTTTCCTCCACCTGTCTAAATTGATTTTCAAAATCCTTTTTGAGCTCTTCCATGGCCTGAGCTCATTGGATATCTATTTCGGATGTTTGGGATACAGAGGCCTTGACTTCTATGTCTTTACCTGATGGCAAGCATTGTTCTTCCTTGTCTCAAAGGAAAGGAGAAAACATCTGTTCACCAAGAAAGTAACCTTCTATGGTCTTACATTTTTTCCCTTTTCTGGGCATTTTCCCAGCCAGTTACTTGACTTCTGAGATTCCTCTCCACCCCAGCCTCACTAGTGCTTGGGGTCTGAGATTCAAATGCTGCTCCCCAGCCTCAGGGCTTTCAGCGATGGGCCGGACTGCTCTTCAGGGTAAGATTAAATTCAGGTTCTCAGGTGGGGGCATGGTTGCCTCCCAGTCTCAGTTCCCTCAGGGGGTTTACATGGAGACCTTCAGTAATAGATCAGAGTCCCTGTCTGCTTAGGGAGCTCCTGTCCACTGCTTCCCCCTGCTGCTGCCTCCTGAGGGGGCCTGAGTTATGGAGACACCCCACTCCCCTCTCGGCCAGTCCAGAAGGCTCTCTCACTGACCTGTGCGCCTGTGGGTGGAGGGACCTTTGTGGCCACTGTAGATTTCGTCCCTGAAGCCTGTTCTCATCTGTTCCTCTCAGGGTCGTGTGGCCAGGGCAGGGCTGGGCTCTGCTCCAGGTCCGGTGCACTACGGACTTTTGGTGCTAGTTTTTCAGGGCTCTCTGGAAGAGAAATCTCCTCCACTCCGTTGCTGTGTGTCTTACACTGCTCCAGGATTTGTTGGGAGTTCCTCTTTACAGATAATTATGGGCTGTGAGTTCAGAGCTAGTGTATGTGAATCTTTCTACTCCGCCATCTTGGCTCCTCCCTGCTGGTATGATTTTTAAAGTAAACATTTCTTGTCAAATGAGTTCCCAAAAATACAATTAAATTTTGAAGCATAATATAATAAAAGCAGTATTACAGATTTAAAGCACATCTTACTATTTTGACAAGACAAATTTAAAGCGAAACCTTGATATCAATCGAATGATATCAGTTCACACAATTCACAGAATTTTGATCTTACATAGAAAATCACTTTATCCAGTTTTCTGTCTAGATTTTGATACTCTTGATTGATTGTAGTCAGTTATCAAAACATTTACACCAGAATGTTTTGCGCCAGCAAAGAACAAGAAACAAAATGAGCACCCACCAATTACTGAATAGCTCAAGAAATGATAGTCTATAAATTCAAAGGAATATTAATGAAGAATGAGAAATATCAGAATTTCAGGGGAATAATCTATGACATTTACAGGGATTTAAGCACAATACTTTGTTGTGGATATTTAACGAAGTCTCATAGTGGGAAATCTAATGAGGTCTTGAGCAAGAGGCCTAACTTTCTTAATTAAATCCCTAAGTTTTACCTCTAGCGAGATTTTTCCAGTGTATACTCAAGTTCTCTTCAAATTCATGGCAAACCATTCAACATCACAGTAATAAGCCTATATTCCAAGTCCTGACTCAAAAGAGGCCAAACTTCTTTACTACTATGAAAGCCCAAAACAATTTCCAGGGTTAAGGCAGAAGTGATGAAGTTCTATACAATCAGTCAAAACGTGACCTGAAGATGACTGAGGATCAGATTGTGAGGTTCTTATTGAAAAATTAAGACTCAAATTGAAAAAAAAATAGGGGAAATCATCCCACCCTACAGATATGACCTACATAACATTACTTATGGTCAGGAATTGGAAGTGATGCATAGATGACGGGGATTAAACCTAGGTGGTAGAGTCCTGAAGAATCATAGACATAGAATTTTCCTAAAATTGAAAAGGAAGCAGCAACTAAATATATTCCAAAGAAAAAGAGGAGCAAGAAAGGAAGATGGCTATTTTATAAGGCCTTACAAAAGGTAAGGAAAGAAGGAAAGGGAAGGAAAAATGAAAGTGGGAGAAGATAAACCCAAATGATTTCACAATTCCAGAGAATAGGAATGAGAGTTAAGAAGGTATTCTTGAATGAGAAATGCAAAGAAATTGAAGAAACAACTGAATGGGAAAGACAAGATCTTTTAAAGAAAATTTGAGCTATCAAGGGAATATTTCCTGCAAAAATGGGCATGAAGACATCTGGATCCAAGATGGGAAAGTGAGGCAGTAACAGTCCTGGGTTTTCCAAATTACCTTCCAAAAAATCTTGCAAAAATGGCTCAGAAGAAATTTTGGAACATTGAAGTAGATTACAGCTAAGACAGCTTGGAGAGGGAACAGAAAAGGCGACTCACTGGAATGGTAGAGTTCAGTTAAGTGAGCAAGCCAGTGGCAGGATTCATTCTAGGGGGGCCGTGGAATATTTTAGGGGAATCATGAGAAAACTTGGCATTTCAGAGATAAATTGAATCCGTTTTTTTAAAGTAAATTATTTTATTGTTTTCAGTGTTCTACAGACACTTCATATATCTTAGATTTTTCCCCTCCCTCTCCCTTCTTCACCCACCCTCCCTACTCCCTCCCTGAGACAGCATACAATCTTACATAGGTTCTACACATACATTTCTATTAATTACATTTTCACCCTGGTCATATTGCATAGAAGAATTAAAATGAATGGGAGAAACCATAAAATAAAACAAAACATAATACAAAAAAAATGGTCTTCTTCAATCTCTGATTCAATTTGATAGTTCTTTCTCTGCAGGTGGAAAGGGTTTTTTCTCTAGAGTCCACTGAAAATTTTTTAAGTCCTTGCATTGCAATGAAGTACAAAGTTTGCCAGAAAAATTCCTCTCACACTGTGGTTGCTGCTGTGTACAAATTTCTCTTGGTTCTGCTCCTTTCACTCAGCATTAGTTCATACAAGTCTTTCCAGGCCAGTCTGAAGTCTTCCTGTTCATCATTTCTTACAGCACAATAGTATTCCATTACATTCATATACCACAAGTTGTTCAGCCATTCTCCAGTTGATGGGCATCCTCTTGATTTCCAGTTTTTGGCCAGTGCAAAGAGAGCTCTATGAATATTTTTGTACATGAGGGACCCTTTCCCATTTCTATGATCTCTTTGGGATACAATCCCAGAAGTGATACTGCTGGGTGAAAAGGTATGCACATTTTTATAGTCCTTTGGGCATAGTTCCAAATTTCTCTCCAGAATGGTTGGATTACAGCTCCACCAACAATGAATTAATGTTCCAACTCTCCCACATTTTCTCCAATATTTATCATCTCCTCTTTGGTCATGTTAGCCAATCTGATAGATATGATGAGTTACCTCAGAGTTGTTTTGATTTGCCTCTCTCTAATCAAATGTGATTAGAACATTTTTTCATATGACTATATCTAGCTTTGATTTCTTCCTCTGAAAACTCCCTGTTCATATCCTTTGACCATTTATCAACTGGGAAATGATTTGGATTCTTGTGCATTTGACTCAGTTCTCTACATATTTTGGAAATGAGGCCTTTTCACCTACACTAGTTGTAAAAATTCTTTCTCAGTTTTCTACTTCCCTCCTAATCTTGATTTCATTGGTTTTGTTTGTGCAAAATAGATTTCAATTTAATGTAAATATTCTCTCTCTCTTTTTTTGTCAATAATTTCTGCATTCTCCACAAATCTGACAAATACACTATTCCTTGCTCCACTCATTTGTTTGTAGTATCAATCTTTATGACTAGATCATGTATCCATTTGGACTTTATTCTTGTGTATGGTGTCAGGCATTGGTCTATGCCCAGTTTCCACCACACTGTTACTGAGTTTTCCCAGCAATTCTTGTCAAACAGTGAGTTTTATCCTAGTGGATTGCTATATTCATTGACTACTATGTCTCAAGTAGCTAAACTATTTCACTAGTCTACACCTGTTTCTTAGCCAGTATCAAGTAGTTTTGATGATTGCTGCTTTATACTACATTTTGAGGTCTAATAGGCCTCAACCACCTTCCCTAGCATTTCTTTTCATTAGTTGCGTTGATATTCTGAACTTTTTGTTCTTCCAGATGAAAAATACTATTTTTCTATTTCTAGAAAATAATTATCTTGTAGTTTGATTGGTGTGGCTCTGAATAATCAAATTAATTTAAATCAAATTTTCATTTTTATTATATTAGCTCGGTCTACCCACAAGCAACTGATGTTTTTCCACATACTTAGATCTGGATTTATTTGTGTGAAAAATGTTTTGTGATTGTGGTCATATAGTCCCTGGGTTTGTTTTGGTAGGTAGACTCCCAGATATTTTATAGCATCTACAGTAGTTTTAAATGGGATTTCTCTTTCTATCTCTCCATGTTGGGTTTTGTTAGTAATATATAGAAATGGGGATGATTTATGTCTGTTTCTTTTGTAATTTTCAACTTTGCCAAAGCTGTTTATTATTTCAAGTAGCTAATTCAATCCATTTTTAGATCTTCATTTACTATATGAACTATGCAATGTCTAGTGAGGTGTGTGCTACAGGGAGAGACCATCCCCCATTAATTAGATTCATAAATTTTATCTTCAGGAACATTTCTCCAATGTACACACTGTAGTACACAAACATATTCATGAGATTCAGACAATGGCCTTCCCACCATTATTACATTTGTAAGGCTTTCTTCCAGTGTGAATATTTGGGTGTCTAATGAACTGTCTCTTCCAGGAAAAGGCAGGTCCTCATTGAGGATATTCATTAGTTTTCTTTCCACTAGGAATGCTTGGTGAAAAGGAAAAGATAATCTGTGGCTGCACATGTAGCGGACGGCCCACATCCCTACACGGCTCGGTGATGTGGTTGAAAGAAAAGAGTCACAGGAGGCAGGAAAAAATAGACCAGTTCCGTTTATTGATCTGAGGGTTAGGGTTTATATAGACAGAATCTGCAAGTCTATGTGACATTCACATTCTGCTCATCTCCTGTCCCAGTGATTTGGCCAGACTTATTGTGTTTAAAGGCTACTAGCCTAGAGGACATCTATTTTACATATCCCTTGTTTTCTGTAGTTCCCATGTCTGTCTCACGGAGACAGCAACATCTGGGGGGCATGGAGAGCCATTCCAGATGATAATGAGCACAGTCTCCAAGAAGAGATTCCCCGAAGGTCTTTCCTGATCTTGTCAATAGCACCCCACCCTGGCCCTCAACAATTCCCCCTTTCTTTTGTTGTGACCCGAGAGAGGGTACTCAGGTTTGAAAAGCTTACCCATGAGAGAAGGCACCTACGAATAGGTGGCCATACAAGAAAACACAGGGATAGAGGTAATATAGATATGAGCCCAATGGAACAGGGATGCAAAGGGATTCATATGAGCAACATAATCCCAAATCATTCTCAGCTTCCTTGGAGTCAAGATTTCCCTTGGAGGCCTGGTCTATAAATTATATATGGAGGTATTATAATGGACAGAAGTTAACACCAATGGAAATGAACCTACAATCACATCTTATGAGCAATCTTGTTTCAAAAACATCAATTTTGTTTCCCACCACTACAATAGTTTCCCTTAAAGTATCCATTAAATTGTATGTGAAGCCAATGCTTCCACAAAGCTTATAATGCCTAAAATAATGCAACTTATACATCTTTTCTGTCTTACTTTCAACATTAATCGATTAAAAGTTTGATCAGATACAGACAGATACCAGCCTTCACTTTTGACAGGCATTACAGCAAACCTAGGACACACAATTACAGATTTAATGCTAGTGTTAGCTATATGAAAACCAACATATTCAGTGGTAGTACAGTTAAAACATGTTATTTCCCAATCACAAAAGCAGAAATTCTATCTATTATCAATTTCTTTCCCAAAAACCTTAGATCGAGGGCTGAGCCAAGATGGCGGAGTAGAAGGACGCATGTTTACGAGCTCCGAACCCACAACCCATAGAATTAAGGTAAAAAGAGATCCCCATAAATTCTAAATCACTGCAGGGGGTGCATAAACATAGGGGAAGAGATTTCCGTTCCAGTGAGCCCTGGAGACCCGTCCACAGAGTCTCCCGCACCCCGGAAAGCGGATCCCACCCCAGCGCTGCCCTGGCCGTGGCCACAGAGAAGCTTATCCGAGCAGGCATCAGGGACGGAAGCTCTGGCAGCCGGAAAAGTCCCTCCGCCCACAGAAGCTACAGGTCAGTGAGAGAGAAGTCTGGGCTGGACGAGAGGGGGAGCAGGACGTCTCCGTGACTCGGGCCCCCTCGGGAGGAAGCAGCGGTGGCAGAGACGGGGGCAGGAAGCAGCGGAGGCAGAGGCGTGGGCGGCGGCTGAGGCGGCAGTGGCCCAGGACTCAGGAAGCCCCCAGCAGCAGGCAGGATCTTCATTACGGAAGGTCTCTGTATAAACAACCTGAGGGGGCTGAGCCTGGGAGATGGCCCTGCCCCCACCCTGCTCTATTACTGAAGGCCTCTGCATAAAGCCCCTGAGGGAGCAGAGCATAGGAGGCGGGACCCCCACCCCGCCCTCACCCGCTCCATTCCTGAAAGTCTCTGCATAAAGCCCCTGAGGGAACTGCCCCCACCCCAGCATCACAACAAAAGGTCACATTAATTAGTGGCCAGCGGCGGGGAAAGACCATAAGCACTACCTGGGCGGATTTAGGAGGAGGTGGACAGGAATCTCAGAAGTCAAGTAACTGGCTGGGAAAATGCCTAGAAAAGGGAAGAAAAATAAGACTATAGAGAGTTTTTTCCAACAAGTGCAAATGATCCCGACATTCGGATCTGATGAGGAAATATTCTCGCCAACAGGGAAAGATGTGGAAGGCAGGGCCTCAGTACCCCCAACATCCCAGGGGGATATCGGGTGGGCTCAGGCCTTGGAAGAGCTCAAAAAGGATTTTGAAAAGCAAGTTAGACAGGTGGAGGAAAAACTGGGAAGAGAAATGACAGAGATGCAAGAAAAGTATGAAAAACGGGTCAATACCTTGGTAAAGGAGACCCAAAAAAATGCTGACGAAATTAACACCTTGAAAAACAGGCTCACTCAATTGGCAAAAGAGGTTCAAAAAGCCAATGAGGAGAAGAATGCTTTCAAAAGCAGAATTAGTCAAATGGAAAAAGAGGCTCAAAAGCTCACTGAAGATAATAATTCTCTCAAAATTAGAATGGAAGAGATGGAGTCTAATGACTTTCCGAGAAACCAAGAAATCACCAAACAAAACCAAAAGAATGAAAAAATGGAAGAGAATGTGAAATATCTAATGGGAAAAACAACTGACCTGGAAAATAGATCCAGGAGAGACAATTTAAAAATTATGGGACTACCTGAAATTAAGTTGTTAATAAGTTCAAATACTAATTTTAACTTTTGCTTAAGCCATGGAATGACGATAAATTCAGATTAAAAGAGAAAGATCTTTCAGCTTTATAGATCATTACATATTAATTTAGCAATACATTGTCTTGAAAATGAAAATTTAAAACTGTTTAAAATCTGTCCTGATGTTAACAGTCACTAAACTTTTATAAAGAAAATTAGTTGAAGACCTTTAAAATGATAGTTCTCTTTTTACTTTGAAACAAAAATAAACCCTTAAAATTAAAATCCATTAAAGTTAATTGGTATGAAAATGTCCTTAAAGGATATGAATGCCCAAAGTATTACAAGAAACCAAATTCTTAATTATCACAGAATACTTAGATGCATCCCACAAAATGCTCTTTAGTCAAAAAGGTGCAATATATACTCTCACATTGATAACAGTAAGAGACTGAATACAGAAAAACACTACTGCTTATAAAATTCTTTTAAATAATGGGAACATCTAAGGTGAGTCTTAGGTGAGTTTACTTAGATTGGGGCTCACATGTTTTGTTGGTCACTTGCTATTGATCATAGAAATTTGCTATAGAAAACAAGAACATGTAACATAGCAAATATGAGAGAATAAAACATCCTTGACTTTGTTTGAATTCAGATAAGAGTAAAATTCTCCAATTATGTGGTATCTGTTTCATAGACAGACTCAGGAATAGTCAGGTGGGAAATATTCCCTTTGAGTAGCTTGTGGTATTCCTCTCAGATACTGATTCAATGCAACCAATTATACTGAAATTCAAATTCAAAAACAAAAATATTTGTGGTCTCAAATGTCTTTCACCTTAAATAACATAATTTCTTCATCAGCTCAGAGCCAGATTGTCATTCCTATTCTCATGGAGTTATAGTAAGCAATAATGATTTACTAGGACTCATATGCATAAGGGAATTCCATTAAGATCTTTCCTTTTCAAGTTTAAAACTTGTTCAAATGTAGAAGCCAATTGCAAAAAATCCTCTCCATATATTACAACTTCTAAGCAAGTCCCATTCATTGTTTATAATTTGCATGAGTCAATCAAGTTTCTTTCTCAGGGTTGATGACTACCTACAGGGATGGTTTCCTAAAGGCCTTCACAATCTTACAAAATAAAGGAGATTGGTACAGCACCCATGCTGACCAACCCCCAAGCATACACGAGGTCTGTTCTGAATGGGCACATCTAAATTAAATTTTCATTCAATTCCTTTCTTTCTACATATATTAACCAATTGACAATTTTAGGTTTAGCATTAAAACAGTAACTCCAAATAACTTAACAATCTTACAACATTTAAAGTGATAGCCAAATTGTTTGAACTGAAACTTCTGTAATAGGCAAAGGTGAAAATACCAGGTTTTCTAAATGACAATCACAAAAACCAAAACATTCTAAGACAAGGTCAGCAGGGTTGATAAAATTTAAAATAACGTAACTGGTTTTACAATTTTCCCAACATCTTTTAGTTTCAACAAAATTCTGATTAGAAATTGGTTTCTCTAACACTTTCTGAATTGCAGGTGTTACTCAATTTTTACAATACAAGACTATAACACTTTAGAAACACAACAGTAACACCAAGAGTGAAACTTAGGTGTCATTAATTACATTTCCAATCCATCACATATAAATATTATTAATAGAAGATTGGGCTTACTAAATGTAGGGGCTGGTTGGCTTGTGATCTCATTGCTATGACCTAACCCCTACCCTCCGGGAAGGGTAAATTAAATTCCCTCCTATTCTTTAGAATTCTCTTCCCTTGATCTAATATGGGATGATAAGAGTTACAGTTCACTGTAGTCCTAGCTGGATGATGAGTTGGAAATTCAGGGCAAAAAAGTCTTAATTGTTCTAATCTTTACTCAAGTAAATTTTACTTCTGTATCCACTCCTTAAGAATTTCTTTGAAAGAGAGGGCTTTTGAATCTATCAGCTGAAGTGAGGGAGACTTCTGAACAACTATCCAGCAGTGCCAAGTCTCCTTCATTCTACTGGAGAGTTCAAAAGCTTTATCTCTGCTGAGGTGTCTTTTTCAGATCTATGCATTTTTCCAATTTGCCTTAGTGCCAAACAGTTTAACAAATTTTGACCTGTTTTAAACATCCAATTAGGAGGGACATGTTTCACTTAAAATGACAAGAATAACTACTTTCTGGTTATTTCCCATTATACAAAAACTTCTCTTTCAGGTGAGGCATGAGGTAATTGAAATGCTAATCCAACTTCCCTCTGACATGAGGGAAAAAAACTTCCCTGATTTCTTCTTGTCTTTCTCTCCACCTTCCCTACCTGGCCAGGGTTAGAAGGTAGAAAGAGAGAGAGAGAGTTTTACAAACAACTTTCCAAAACTTTTTTGCTTTCCTGAAACTGCCTTTAGCAATAAGGTTAGTTTCTCTTTCTTTCTCCCATACTCCTCCCTGATGCTGCAGTCATCAGAGAGAAGGGACGAGGGAAAGACAAAACATGGGAAAGAGATTAACATACAAACACACTCACACAGAACATAGAGACAGAATACATATACAGACAATAAGACAGAATTCAAAAAACCGAGAAAAGATGGTCAAAAATCCTCTGCACAAATTAGACCTATGACTTGATTTCTTTTACTTTGTTCCAACATGCTTTGTGAAATTCAGATTTCCACATTAAGTAATCTCCTTCAAGAATGACTTTATCTGAATTACACCAATCAGTGGGGCAAAGGGCTGTCTGAGAAATGCTCTCTAGAAGAGATTCAATGCAAGGATTACTTGGTCCATAATTGATTGCCCCTTGTTTTAATTCCTGTAAAAATTTAAATTCCAGAGGAGTGAATTCTCTTGCAACTCCTCCTGTGTTATTGGGATCTGGGGTTTCTGGAGGAGTACAGAATGGCAGTGGTTCTGTGGGAGCCAAGGGTTCCAGGGGTGCTGAGGCTTCCTCTGACCAGAATCCACCTCTTCTTCCCCTTCCTCCTTCTCCGCAACCACCTCTACCTGAGTGTTTCTGCTCTTAAAAAGTATCTGACACATTGCTAACTTTACTTTTGCTATTTACCTATCAGTACTGATTTCTTATGCACAGAATCTGCCTTTTGATTCTCTTAACACAGTAAGCTCTCCCCATAAGCCTGCAAGTGCTGAGATCTTACTGTGCCTGCATGAACCTCGAACACAAAGTGAAATGCCCCTGCTGGACTTCTTCGAGGCTTCCCCTTACCTTCATTGTCTTCTCACAACTTGGAATTTCTGAATTCCTTTCCAAGGGGGCCATTCACCAAAAGACGAGTCCTTTTCCTGGATCAGGTCCCTGGTCCTGGCACCAGATGTAGTGGATGGCCTGCGTCCCTACATGGCTCAGTGATGTGGTTGAAAGAAAAGAGACATGGGAGGCGGGAAAAAATAGACCAGTTCCGTTTATTGATCTGAGAGTTAGGGTTTATATAGACAGAATCTGCAAGTCTACGTGAAATTCACATTCTGCTCATCTCCTGTCCCAGTGATTTGGCCAGACTTATTGTGTTTAAAGGCTATTAGCCTAGAGGACATCTTTTTTACATATCCCTTGTTTTCTGTAGTTCCCATGTTTGTCTCACAGAGACAGCAACATCTTGGGGGCATGGAGAGCCATTCCAGATGATAATGAGCACAGTCTCCAAGAAGAGTTTCCCCGAAGGTCTTTCCTGATCTTGTCAATAGCACCCCACCCTGGCCCTCAACATGTGCACCTTTCCAGCAGTGTAGATAGGGCTTGTTTGCAAGGTGAAATTTCTCATGTCTAAAAAGCTTTATAGTTCATCTGAATGGCTTTCCACATTCATTACAGGAATATGGTTTCTATTTCATGTGAATTCTGTTGGGAAATAAGAGATGACTTTAGCCTGAACACTTGTCCTATTAATTATATTAATGAGATTCTCTCATGGGAAATGATTATTTCACATTAATAACCAGTTAGTGAATTAAGACTAACCTTTTTCCCTCTTTCTATTTCCTCATTCAGAAATCAGCCCCTGTAGATGATTCAGACAGCCTGAAGAGTAGGGCAAGGCTGAGGATGAGATAAAATGGTTGGCAAGACTAAGCCATCTAGGAAACTTTAGATCTGACCAAAATTTAGAGATTTTACTCTAGGTAGTCTAGACTTCTACTCTAGATTTTGCTCTGGCCCAAAGTCAGAAAGGTCTGAGAGGAAGTGGACTTCCCTCTTTTCCAGATTGCACTAGGCAAGGGTGATCTGGATAGAAAGAAGTCTCTTTGTCAAAGACTAAGTCATGTCCCCAAGCCCTCATTAGAATAAGTCCATCTTTCTTTATAATACTCATTATCATTAAGTTAAAAGCAATCAGAATTAATTTATGCCTCATGATAGCACCCACTTATCTGAAGGCATGTAATTGTTCATAAACCTCCATGATTCAACTTCCATTTACAAGACATAGCTACATAACCATTATTTATTTTATATTTTATTTTATTAATGATTCACTAGTCATAATTAATTAAATGATCACCCCAAAATTATGTCTCTTGGACTTTGTTTTCATCAATTTTTACAGCAAAGAAAGCTTGTACATAAAAGTTTTTTATCACATTAGGTTTCACTCCAGTGTGGATTCTTTGGTGTACAGCAAATGTGGAGTTGTATCTGAAAGCTTCTCCACATTGATTACACTCATAAGATTTCTCTCCAGTGTGCATTCTCTGATGCTGAGCAAGTTTGGAATTGCCTCTCAAAGCCTTTCCACTTTCATCACATTCATATGTTTTCTCTCCAGCGTGGATTCTCTGATGTACAGCAAGACAGGAGCTGTGTGTGGATGTCTTTTCCACATTAATTACATTCATTAAGTTTCTTATCACTGTGAATACTGTAATGAATAATGAAGGATGACTGTTCACTGAAAGGTCAAACACATTCAAGACATTCATGTGCTTTCTCTCCAGTATGAATTTTTTGATAGAAAAAAAGAGATAACTGTTGACTCATATCTTTTCCACAATGATGACAATCATAAGTTTTCTCTCCTGTGTGGATTCTGTGAAATGCAGCACAGATTTCTCTCCCAGTGAAGTCACAGGGATCATCCCTCATGAAGATTTCTTGGTGTTTCTTTCACAGAAAGCCTTAGCTTTTCATTAGTTTCTTTCATTTTAGCTCTATTCTTTTCTTCTTTTTTTTTTCTAATTAACACCTGGATTTGGCTTGTCACTTTTATTTTTTATTTTTTTTAATCTTTTCTTCTGCAAGAAAGAAACAGTAAAACATATATACAGAGACACACATACACACATATATAATTATAATCCCTTCCCTCCATTGCAAGAAAATAAAATAACTAATGTGTGGACCTTTGTAATTGACCCTGCAACATCTCTGAGCTATTTCTGAAATTTTTCTCATTCTTGTTTTTATTTTGATTTTTTTCCCTAATTCTGCTCTCCTTCTACCATTACCAGCTTCACTCCTTGAGGTCCCTCATATATCATTCTATCCCATTGTACTAGATGTCTTTCCACTCCCAAACACTCTCTTTTCCCTGGATGAGCTGAGACCAAGGTTTCTGATCTCTTGCTTCTTCTCAACCATCTCCATGTTTCTATGCCAGACTGAGGGCTTCCTTGATACCAGGGACTGGCTTTTCCCTTCCTAAAGCTTGGTGAGTTGCCTAAAAAACTACAGGTGTTTAATCCATGTTCATTGACTAACTGATAGGGTCCAAGGCTGACATCAGGCCCCAGCTTCTACCTCAATCCCTCTATTCTGGTCTCTGTCTTATTAGGCAAATGCAGGTTCTAGCCTCAACCCTGTCTCTCTCTCTCTTTTGCACTTTATTTCCTATATGAAGGACTTTTAATTAATTCTAACCCTGATGAGACCTAACCTGACCTGTAGCAGAAGACTGCAGAGACTTCTTTTGCAGCTCCTGAAGCATCTCCTCTATGAAACATTGGGGAATTTCTACTTCCCTGTTCCCCAAATGGAAAGTGCCTGCAACTCAGTGAATCTGGTCTTGGATTAATTTCAAGTAATGTAACAGCCTTTACTAGTACTTAGATGCTGCTGAAAAGAGAGAAAATCATAAAACCAGACAGCTTGGGTCCACTAAAAATTGAGGGTATGTAATTTCAGAGTGGACCTCCCTGTGGCAAGGATATCATTTGCCATCTCCCTAACTTACTCTCTTGTGGTGCAGTGAATAGAGTACTGCTTAGGAAGACTCAAGTTCGAATCCAACCTCAGACACTTAACAGCTTTGTGACCCTGGACAAGTCACTTGGACCTCTTGCCCTAGATTTCCTCATCTGTACAGTGAGCCTGAAAAGAAAATGGCAAATCACTCCAATGGATTTGCCAAGAAAACACAAATGGGATGATGAAAAGTCAGAAAGGACTGAAAACCACATGACTGACTCCCTACCTCATTCACCACAGCAACTTTTCCAATTATTTTCACTCTTTTCCCACTGTTCCTTATTGATTGCTCCCACTTTCCACCCCCCACTCTCCTTCTCAGTGGAGAAATGTGCCCTCTGTTTTTCCTTTGAAATAATTGGATATTAATCAAGAGCTGAATTGTGCTCCTTCTCTGTCATACATTAAGTGCTGTTATTTTTTCATTTTGATATCCCTAACAGAGGAAATCATTCTCGTTCTGCTAGTTAAGCAAACACCTTTTCATGTGTCAATCATCCCACTTCAGGTCATCATCTTCCTCAGTACATTGCCGTTCCAGCATTCTCTTTTTTCACTACTTTCCCATCTCTCCCACACTCATCCCTTCCCTACTGCCACAAGTGCCTATGATCACATGGTCCATTTCATCCAAGAGCTATTTTCCAAGATCTTCCTTCCATTTCTTGATTGAAAAGTTGGAGATGTCCAGTTACAACTGGTGTCTCCAATTCCTTTCCTCTATTTTCTCTGAAATTCTCAGCACCCTAGCTCCCAATTTCATTGTTCAGCTGAAATTCCTCTCTCCAAAATGACCAAAAATTTAAAAGTTGCTAAATCCACTTACCACTTTTTCATCCTCATCCTTCTTGCCTGCAGCCTTTGACAGTCAATCAATCTCCCTCTATCTATCACCCCCCTCTCTGTTTTACTGACACTTCTCTTATTGTTCCCCAAATGAAGCTCATTCTATTTCCCCCAACCCTCCATCTTCCTCCTTTCAGAATGTTGTCCCAGGCATCCTCCCAATAGGGCAGACTCACAAATGAGGTGTCACACATGCCTCACTGACTCTCCAACACACACTCCTGACCCCCATATTCAATCTGCTACAAATTCCTATGACTCAACCAGGTAGCATCTTTCCCATACACACCCCTCTGCCAACACTGCCACTGTCTTGGTTCAGGCCCCAAATACCTCCCATCTGAGGTACTGCAAGAACCTTCTACTTGCTCCAACTGCCTCAATTCTGCCCCAACTCCAGTCATTCCTCCAATACTTTGGAGACTCTTTCAAGGCCCAGGCTGGGAGTCTGAGGCCATTCCAGGATAATGGATCTAACAAGAGCCTGCCCAAGCCAAGGTCTACCAATAAGAAACTCCTCAGGTTTACTTCAGTTTGGCTAATTTGATAAAATGGAGTCTCAAAACATCTAATCTAGTGCATGTTACATAGCAAGTGCTCCACAAATGATTTTGAATTGAACTGAACTGATTGGAATCATGTTGAAATTATGTCTTTTATTAACAGACATCTTCATCAAACAAAACAACGCCTAGCTTTCCTCCATGGTTACCCGTATTCCAAGTCAGCAAAACCCATTTGCATCTAAAGGTTATGAACTAAGGAACTTTTGTAAATAAGGTTCACCCTTAGGTCATGCAGCACTTGGAGTCACAAAATGGATGCTCCCTCAGACAAACTGATATCTGGGAAAGACCTTTGCTTAAAAGGCCAAAATCTCCCACTACGTCCAGTGCCATCTCCAGTCTTCCTGATCTGTATCTTGCCACTGGACCCAGATGGCTCCGGAGGACAGTGAGGCTGATGAGTTCATACAGCCCTGCCTCACTTAAATCCAGTTCACTCATAAGTCACGACATCAGCTTTCTGATGTCTTTGGTCCTCTTTGAGTAGAAAGACACACATTAATCTGTGAGTACTAGCAGCTACCCCACTGGGGACCCAACTGGGCAGCCTTAGTTTTATTTGGGCAATGCAATTCCCTCCTTCCTTCCCTCCTTTCTTTTTTGCTCCTTCCTTTCTTATTTCCACCTAGCCTCTCTTTCTCCCTTCCTTCTTCCCAATGGGGAATCATAAACTTTTATGTGGAACATAATTTCTTGAAACAGAACTCTGTAAAAGCACACTTTGATAAAGCCCTTTGGGGTTCAAGTGGAGCAACATGACCCAAATCACTCTTTCACTGGCTGGCCAATAATCGGTCCCAGTTCAATCCACTATAGGGCTTTGTTGGCTCAGAGTGAGTGTAAATAGCAACCATTTCTGTTGTGGTCAGAAATCTTAAGGTTTTTCCCTACCAGATTGATTTTTTTTCCTTTTTTTGAATAGCCAATGAGACCATATTTTGCTTCTTTTCTTACCCAACCTTAAATCACTAGATGGCTCTTACTTCAGACAAACTGAAACCTAGGGAAAGACTTTTGCTCAAAAAGGCCAAGGTATCCCATTGCATCTGGAGCAATCTTCAGTCATCCTGATCTGATTGCCACTGGACCTAGATGGCTCTGGAGGAGAAAGTGAGGCTGGTAACTTTGCTCAGCCCTGCCTCACTGAAATCCAATTCACTTGTGTTAGAGACGTGCTTGACAAACACAAAGGTATTAAGGAAAATCTATTAAAATGGACTTCAGAGGAACTGAACACTGTGGCTAAAGTTGACTCCCCCACTCTTCAGGAGAAGCAAATACCTTTTACGTTTCATTCTCTTGAATGAATGGGCACCTTCCTAGTAAGGCCACAAGAATACTGCAACTTGTTCAGACTAATGGAAGCTTCTTATACTGTTCTGAAGTTTGGGCTCAGCCCCCACTATCCCCTGGCCACGTGACTTCATGTTCTCATCTCTGACAGGCTTTCTCTGAAACAGCTCATCAAGCCTGCGCACATTTCTGACCTCTAACCTAACTGTGCTAGGTCACAACCTGGATCACTCAAAACTGTGGAAACAGAACTTTCTTTTTCCCACACTTGCAAGTCAAGACATCACCTTCATGATGTCATTGGTCCTCTTCGAGAATGAAGGACAATCTGTCACTTGGAGAAGAGCAAAATTGTGCTCTCTCCTGCTCAGAGGGAGGGGGGACAGGTGTTCTTCATGTTCTTCATATTTTTTCCAAGATCCAGCAACAAGGATTGTTAGAGCTAGAATATGTAAATGTTTTCTTTGCTGTACTTAGAGCCCTTACGGCAAGTCTTATCACGAGAAGAGAGCAGACTCAGCACAGTTACATACATGTAGGTTTTTTATCTGAGGCCTGAACCTGTACTTGAGCATAATACCAAAGGCTAAGTTTTTATCTCCATAATTTCTGCATTGTAGGAAGTATCTCTTTGGCAGCAGTTACCCACCACAGGAACTCAGAGAAGAGCTATTTCCCTCCATACACTAGTTTTCTAGGTGTCACATACCAATTTGTTCTTCTCCATGTACTCAGGATCCAGTGACATTGGCCTCCATGTTGTTTGTCACGCATGAATCTCCATCTCCTGACTCCACATTTTTGTTGGATTCCACCACTGGCCCTTATGCTTTGACTGCAATACCTCCTTGTCTCAATCTCCTAATTTCACTGGCCTTCTTCAAGAAGCATTCCTTGGCCAACATTCCTTTGATATCCTCCAATTTACTTTGTACATAGCTGATATGTAGGAAATAAGGGGAAAAAAATGGTTTGTTTTTTTTTAAGTACCTGCATTGTGCCAGGCACAGGAAGTTTATAAATACTATCTCATCAGATCCTAAAAACAAGCCTACTCTGTAGGTCCTAATGATGGGGGAAATCTGGGCCCCTAAAAGGAGAAGACCTTGAAGTTTCCTGCATATTTCAGGAACCCCAGACCCTGACTTCCCCTGGAGTATCTGGGCCACAACAGCCCACCTGAATTATTTAGCTTACTTGGCACTCCTTCATCCTGTTCAGGCTCCTGTCTCTGCTACTTCCAAACCGCCTCAGGCTACTTGCCACTGCCAGATTCCATCCAGATCTTTCCCCAGTCTTTCTGTACAAAAATATCAGTTTCAACCTCATCAAATGCACAGAGTCTTCAAATCTACCCTGTTTGTACAGGCATCACAAAAAGCACAGACTCACTAAGAGTCTGTCTGGCTTCTATTGGTGATCCAATAAACTTGCTACTTGGAATGAAAGGTTGGAGTGATCAGATTCTTTTGAGGAAGACCCCCCACCCTGTACCATTGGATTTGAGGATTCCTGGCATGCCTAGACCACAACACTATCACTTCCCTTTTCCAACAGAGAAAACTGAGGCAAACTAGCTTATGTCTGAGGCAAGATTTGACTGACTCTAAGCCCAGCAGTCTATCCACTGGTTCTTTTAGTTATTATTATGCATTGTGTGGTATGATTGTTTGGAAATTGTCTTCTATTTTCTTTTTCCTTAATGGACAACCCTTTAGAATATGAGCTCCTTGTGGGTGGTAGCTGTTTCACCTTGCTTGTTATAGCACCTAACACAGAGCCTGGCATGGAATTGGGACTTGTCGAATTAACATGATGGAATCCCCAGATAGTGAGACTTGGAAACATTGTCTTATTTTCTATACTCTAAGATCTGTCAATTAGACTCAAGGAAGGGGTCCTATTTTGAATTTGTTGGAGTCTGTTGAGACTTAGTTGGTTCAAAGGTATAGGAATTGCCATACATACTCCAGGTGGAATTTCATAATTTTCATAAATGTTGTAACCATATTCTCTAAGAGATAAGCTCATTTCACAGTATCCACATCAAAAAAGTTTATTTCCTAAGATACAAATGTGTCACCCTTTAGCTATCATTTTTGAAGTTAACAACATTTTTGTCAAATAATTAACCAAAATCACAAAAAAATAATTTGAAGCATAACCAAAGCAATTATTAGATTTAAAACAAAATTTATTGTTTTGATGAGATTAAAAAAAAAGTTGCTGCCAATCAAATGATATCAACTCAGTTGAATATATTTCCCAAATTATCTTACATAGAAAATCATTTTCTCTAGCTATATCTAGCTATAATCTCTAGACTGATTGCAGTCGGTCATCAAAATATTTACACCAGAAGTTTGGTGCCAACAAAGAATAACAAACAAAGTGAATAGTCATCAATATTTGAATAACTAAAGAAATTACAGTATAAGAATAATGAAGGAGTATTATTGAAAATATTGAGAAACATCAGGATTTCAGGAGGAAAAGTAGTGAAATTTATAGGGGTTTATTAGAGTAATTTTGGATGTTTAATGAGGTCTCACACTGGGAAATGCAATGAGGTCTTCTGGAAGAGGCCTAATCTTGTTAAATAGATCCCTAAGTTTTATCTCCAGCAAGATTTTTCCAAAGTGTAGTCAAGAACTGTTCAAATCCAAAGTAATCCATTCACCATCACAGTAACAAGTCTGTGTTCCAACCACTGACTCCAAAGAGGCCAAAGTTACTCAGTGCTATGAAAACCCAAAACAATTTCTATGGAAAAGGATACAGGTGGTGAAATTCTATAGTCAAAACATGACCTGGAGCTGACTGAGACTCAGATTTCGAGGTCTTCATTGCAAAATTCAGATCCAAATGACATTACTTATCAATGAGAATTGGAAGTGCTACCTAGATTTAGGGGATTAGATCTGGTAGAGAGTACCTGAAGAACCACAAAAATTCTGAATATTGTAGAGGATGTAGCAACTAAATATATTCCAAAGAAAAAGAAGAACAAGAAAGCAAAATGACTGTTTGATGAAGTCTTGCAAACAGCTGAGGAAAGAAGGAAAGGGAAAGGAAAAAGAGAAAGGGAAAATATATTCTCAAATGAGTTCAGAATTCCAGAGAATATCATGGAGAGATATAAGATTTTTTAAAATATATGATTTATTTTTCAGTTCTCAACATTCACTTCCACAAGATTTTGAATTCAAATTTTTCTCCCCATCTTTCACAACCCCAGAATAGCAGGCACCCGTCCACCCCTTCCTTCAGTCTGAGCTCCCTTCTATTACCCACTCTTCTTCCATCCCCCATCCCCTTTATTTTCCTGTAAGGCAAAATAGATTTCTATACTCCACTGCCTGTATATCTTAATTTCCAGCTGCATGCTATAATAAATTTTTAACATTCATTGTTAAAGCTTTGAGTTTCTTATTCTCTCGTTCCCTCCCCACCCTCACTGAGAAAACAAGCAATTCAATATAGGTCACACATGTATAACAATCAAATCACTTCCATAATAGTTATGTTGTAAAAGACTAGCCACATTTACCTCTATCCTGCCCTCAATTTATTCCATTCTCTCCCATGACCTGTCTTCCCACCACAGTATTTACTTCTGATTATCCCTTTTTGCAATTTGCTGTCCCTTCAATTATCTTCCCTCTCCTATCGTCTTCTCCCTTGCCTTCATGCAGGGTAAAATAGATTTCCATATTCAACTGTGTGTGTTATTCCCTTCTTAAGCCAAATCCCATGAGAGTAAAGTTCACTTATTTTCCTTACATCTCTCTGCTCATCTTTCTTCCCTCCTTTATGTGAGATGATTTGTTACATTCTACATCTTCCTTTCCTTACTCCTAGTACATTCCATTCAAGAGGAAATTTTTTTTAGGTGTTTTCCCTTTATATTCAGTTCACCATGTGCCCTCTGCCTATGTGTGAACATACACACACACACACACATATATACATATACATACATATATGTATATATATGCATATATATGTTTAGGGTTAGGGTATATACATATATGCCTACACATATATACATTTTATATATTCCTTCTAACTACCCTAATACTGAAAAAGGTCTCATAAGTTACAAATAATATCTTTCCATGTAGGAATGTAAACAGTTTAACTTTAGTGACTTCCTTAAGTCTTCTCTTTCCTGTTTACCTTTTCATGTTTCTCTTGATTCTTATATTTGAAAGTCAAATTATCAATTCAAGTTCTGGTCTTTTCAACAAGAATGCTTGGAAATCCTCTATTTCACTGAAATTCCATTTTTTTCCCTGAAGTATTATACTCAGTTTTGCTGGGTAGGAGATTCTTGATTGTAATTCTAGCTCCTTTGATCTCTAGAATATCACATTCCAAGCTCTTTCATCCCTTAATGTAGAAGCTGTTAAATTCTGTTTTATCCTGATTGTATTTCCACAGGACATGAATTGTTTCTTTCTGGCTGCTTGTAATATTTTCTCTTGGCCTGGAAACTGTAGAATTTGGCTGCAACATTCTCAGGAGTTTTCCTTTTGGAGTCTCTTTCAGGAGGTGATTTGGGGGATTCTTTCCATTTCTATTTTACCCTCTGGCTTTAGAATATCAGGGCAGTTTTCCTTGGTAATTTCTTGGAAGATGATCTCTAGGCTGTTTTTTTGATCATGGTATCCAGGTAGGCCAATAATTTTTAAATTATCTCTCCTGGATCTATTTTTCAGGTCAGTTGTTTTTATAATGAGATATTTCACACTGTCTTCTATTTTTTACATTCTTCTGCTTTTGTTTTATAATTTCTTGGTTTCTCATAAAGTCATTAGCTTCCATCTGCTCCATTCTAATTTTTGAAGAACTATTTTCTTCAGTGAGCTTTTGAAACTCCTTCTTTTCCATTTGACAAATTCTGCTTTTTAAAGCTTCCTTCTCCTCATTGACTTTTTGGACCTCTTTTGTCATTTGGGTTAGTCTATTTTTAGAGGTCTTATTTGCTTTAGCATTTTTTTGGGTCTCCTTTAGCAAGCTGTTGACTCACTTTTCATGATTTTCTTGCATCCCTCTCATTTCTCTTTTTCTTCAAAATCATTTTTGAGCTCTTCCAAGGCCTGAGACCATTGCATATTTTTTTTTTGAGGTTTTGGATGTAGAAGTCTTGACCTTGATGTCTTTCTCTGATGGTATGTTTTGTTCTTCCTCAGCTGAAAGAATTGGAGAAAAATACCTTTTCACCAGGAAAGTAACCTTCTATAGTATTATTTTTTTCCCTTTTTTAGGCATTTTCCCAACCACTTACTTGACTTTTGAGTCCTTTGTCAAGTGGAGGGCATCCTTCCCTAGGCTTCAGAGGATTTGTACAGCTGTTCTCTGAGATATCTCTAGACTTATTAGGTCTCAGTTCCTCCAAGGTGGCACAATCAAGACAGAGTAGTTTACTCCTCCACTGGCCTGTGCTTTGGTCTGTAAGCAACCACAAGCACACTTTTCTGCCCTGGAACTGTGAGTAGGGTTCCCTCTCTATAGCCACCATCAGCTCTACCATGTCAGAGCACCTTCTCACCCCAGGACCACCACTCAGAACTGAGACCCAGATCAGCTGCTCGATTGCATTCCCTGGAGCCTGCTCCAGTCCTGTGCCCTGCTCTGAGACAGGTGCAATAGACCATTCCTGTCATCCTTCTAGGCTATGTTGGCTTACAAATCTGTTTCACTCTGGCATGTTGTGGCTTTTGCTACTCTAGAATTTGTTTAGAGTCATTTTTTACAGGTATTTTATGGGCTGCAGGGGGAGAGCTAGAGTAGATCTGTCCTTCTACTGCACCACCTTGCCCTGCCCCCTCAAGGTTTTCTTAAATGAGCAATGCAAAGAAATAGAAGAAAACAACTGAGTGGGAAAGACAGATTTCTTTAAGAAAATTTGCGCTGTCAGGGGAATTATTTCCTGCAAAACTGGGCATGAGGACTTCTGGAGCAAACATGACAAGATAAGGCTCTGACTTACCTGGGCTCTTCCAATTTCCCCTCCAATCAATCTTGTAATAATGGATTACAACCAGTTTTGGAGCAGCGAAGCAGATTACAGGCAGCACAGCTTTGGAGGGTGAAAAGGAAAGGTCTCTCACTACAGCAGCACAGTGCAGATAAGTGAGGAAGCCAGCGGCAGGCTTCACCCTAGGAGAGAGTCATCAGAAGCTTTGGAATTTCAGAGATAAATGAATTCAATCCATTTTCAGGGCTTTATGCCCTGAATTTCCTCATTCAGAAATCAACCCCTGATTCTGCCAGCCTTTGAAGAGCAGGGCTGACAATGAGAAAAAATCTTGGGCAAGATTTAGCCAAGTGGGCAAGTTTAGATCTGACCAAAAGATATAAAGATTTTAGTCCAATTAAATTCTGACCCTTCTGCTTCAGTCAGACAGTTCTGAAGGGAAGTGGATTCCCCTCAGGTGTAGATTGCCCTAAGTTAGGATGATCTGGATAGAAATACATCTCTTTGTCCAAGATTGAGTCGAGTCATGTCCCTCCAGCTCTTCATTAACATAAGTCCACCTCATTATAATATTCATTCTCATCAAGGTTTAACCAATCAGAATTAAGTTATGCTTGTTGGCAACACCTACTTATCTAAGAGCACATAAAGTATTGAGAGGCTTCCATTATTCATATTTCACTTACAAAATAGGAGTCAGGAGGACCTGAGTTCAAATCTCCTCTCAGACACTTGACACTCACTAGTTGTGTGACCTTGGGCTTGAAGTTAAGTGACTTCACTTAACCCCAGTTGTCTCATCCTGAGTCATCTCCAGTCATCTTGATGAATATCTGGTCACTGGATTCAGATGGCTCTAGAGGAGAAGTGAGGTTGATGACCTGCACAGCCCTCGCTTACTCAAAACAAAATCAAGTGCAAGTCATGTCATTATTTCTCTCATGACATGATCTTCTTTGGCAAAGAAGGGCGAACATACAAGATAAAGCTACAAGACCATTTTTTAAATTATTATTCAGTAAGTAACACTAAATGATTACCTGAAAATTATGTCTTATGTTGTTTTCATCAGATTTGTACAGTAAGTTGAGAGTGTACATAAAAGGGTTTATCACATTTGGTTTCTCTCCAGTGTGTATTTGCCGGTATACAGGAAGTTGGAGTTTTAATCGGAAAGCCTTTCCACATTGATCATATTGACAAAGTTTCTCTCAACTGCGGATTCTCTGATGTGCAGCAAGAGCGCAGCTCCAAGTGAAAGCCTTTGGACATTGATTACATATATGTAGTTTCTTTTCAGTTTGAATTCTCTGATGTCTATCAAGTTTGGAGTTTTCTCTGAAACCTTTTCCACACTGATTACATTCATAAAGTTTCCCTCCAGTGTGGATTCTCTGATGTGCAGCAAGACTGGAGCTCCTTGTGAAAGTCCTTTCATGTGGTTCATGAAAGTGCCTTCATGAGGTTTCTCTGATGTGCAGCAAGACGGGAGCTGCTTGTGAAAGTCTTTCCACACTGATTACATTTATAAGGTTTCTCTCCAGTGTGGCTTTTGTGATGTACAGCAAGACTGGAGCTAAAACTGAAAACCTTTCCACATCGAATACATTCATAAGGTTTCTCTCCAGTATGGATTCTCTGGTGTACAGTAAGATGGAAGTTTTTTCTGAAAGTCTTTCCACACTGATTACATTCATAGGGTTTCTCTCCAGTGTGGATTCTCTGATGTGCAGCAAGATTGAAACTCTCTCTGAAAGCCTTTCCACATTGATTACATTCATAAGGTTTCTCTCCAGTGTGGATTCTTTGGTGTTCAATAAGATGGAAGTTTCTTCTGAAAGCCTTTCACAATGATTGCATTCATAAGATTTCTCTACAGTGTGGATTCTCTGATGGCCAGCAAGACTGGAGCTAGAACAGAAAACCTTTCCACATTGATTACATTCATAAGGTTTCTTTCTTGTGTGCATTCTCTGATGTATAGCAAGACTGGAGCTCTCTCTGAAAGCCTTTCCACATTGATTACATTCATAAGGTTTCCCTCCAGTGTGAATTCTCTGACGTATAGCAAGATTGGACCTCCTTGTGAAAGTCTTTCCACATTCATTACATTCATATGGTTTCTCTCCAGTGTGGATTCTCTGATATACAGTAAGACTGGAACTCTCTCTGAATGCCTTTCCACATTCATTACATTTGTAAGGTTTCTGTCCAGTATGGATTCTCTGGTGTACAGCACGATGGAAGTTTTTTCTGAAAATCTTTCCACATTGATTACATTCATAAGGTTTTTCTCCAGTGTGGATTCTCTGATGTGCAGAAAGATGGGAGCTCCTTTGGAAGCTCTTTCCACATTGAATACATTCATAAGGTTTCTCCCCAGTGTGGATTCTCTGATGTACACCAAGATCGCATTTAAATCTGAATGCACTTCCACAATGATTACATTCATAAGGTGTCTGACCATTGTGGATTCTCTGATGTTGAGTAAGATTGGACCACTGTGGGAATGCCCTTCCAAGTTTATCATACACATAAGGTTGTTCTCTATTCTCGATGCTCTAAGGTACAGCAAAAATACAGCTACAACTCCCAGTGTTTTCACACCAATTACATTCATGAGTTTTTGTCTCACTGTGAATACTGTGATGAATAAGGAAGGATGAGTATTCACTAAAAGGGACAGCACATTCAAGAGAGACTCATTGGTTTCTCTCCAGTATGAATTTTTTGGCATTAATTCAGGGATGACTGTTGACTCATGTTTTTCCCACAATGATGACAACCATACAGTTTTTCTCCTGTGGGGGATTCTGTGATTTGTAGTACAGATTTCTGTCCCTGTGAAGTCACAGAGACCATCATTCATGAGATTTTCTTGGTATGTTTCCTTCACAGAAATTCTTAGCTTTTCAGTTGTCTCTTTCATTCCAGGTCTAATCATTCCTTCTGAAAAACAAATGGTAAAACATATACACAGAGACACGTACACAAACATATAAATAGAAAACTTGCCTTCCATTGCAAGAAAGTAAATTGATCTACATGATGCTTCCCCAGGTGAAGAAAAAAGTCATAAAAACACAATCACAATTGTTTGAAAATGCCATTAGCTCAAATATGCAGGATAACTTAACTTACAGAGAGCTTCACAGACAACATTGAATCCTCAGAAACACATGTGAAACTGGCAGACCTACCATTCTTACCACAACCTTAAGTCAGGCCATGAGCTCAGAATAGCTGAATGACCTGAAAAGTGTCCCTGCAGGTGAGATTAGACCACCAACCCTGAAAGTGGGCATGTACTTAATTTGTTCTACCTTTTTTGAGAAAAAAAAATGTTTTATTTTTGTATCCTTGACTTTTTTCTCCCTCTGCTTCAATCTTCCTATTCTCTGAGACACAAAATTATGGAAATTAGGCCAATTGACAAGCCTACAATGGGCCTTTAAGTTCAAGGAAAGAGTCAATTAATGTGGTAACCTTCTCTGTAGCCTTATTTTAAGAAATTGCCATGGCAACTCTCAACCTCGAGCAATCACAACTCTGATGAGTCAACAACCAGCAACACTGGACCAGAGACCCCACCAGAAACAAGATTAGGACTTATTGAAGGCTCAGATAGAGATAACTTTTATTACCAGTGAAATATTTTCAAATTAAAATATGTACTTTTAGAAAATAAAATAGTATTGTGCATGTAACAGCCAACAGTATATAAAAAACATAACTTCTTTGTGCACTGAATAAACAAAAATTCAAGTGATTCACTTGTTTGCAATACTTACTGCAGAGCTCAGGAACTGATTCTGCAATATGGCTGAGGTGTACCTGGATTTTTTCTCATTCTTGTCTTGATCTTGAATCTTTCCTAATTCTATTCTTCTTAAGCTATTATTAACTTCACTCCTTGAGTTTCCCTTTATTCCAGTGTATCCCACTGAACTAAACAGCTTTCCACTCCCAAACACTCTCCTTTCCCTACATCAGCTATGACCAAGGTTCCTGATCTGTTGTTTCTTCTCAACCATTTCCATGTTCTATGACAGACTGGCGGCTCCTTAACAACAAGGACTGCCTTTACCCTTCCCAAAACTGGAGTTGCTTAATCCATGATTATTGACAGACTGCCAGGGCCCATGACTGACAACAGGCCCCAGTTTCTACCTCAATCCCTATATTCTGGTCTCTGTCTTATTTGGAAAATGCAGGTTCTGGCCTCAGTCTCTGTATCTTTCGTTTTTGCACCTTATCTCTTATTTCAGTGAACTTTCTCTGGTTTTAACCCTGATGGGACCTGATGAGATCCACAGTGAAGATAAGTCGAGACTTCTTTCTAGGCTCCTGAAGAATCTCTTACTATGAAATACCTGGGAAATTCTACCACCCACTTTATCAAACTGAGAGTGGCTGTCAAATTCAATGAATCTGCCCAACAGTTCCCCAAGAAGGGGCCAAAGATTGAGCCCTAGAGATCAAGGAATGGACATGGGTTGATGATTCAGGTAATACATTTCCTAGGACTGTGTGAACAGCTTGTTGCTGACTTGGAGGGAAAGTTGAGCCAACACACAGTTGGTTAACAGTGGAGCAGAAAAGGAGTGGGCAGCTCTCAGAGATTTGGTGTATAGCACTGCATTTACTTATCTGGGTCAGAACACTTGCAAACAGCAAGACTGGTTTAATGAAAATGGTGGGGAAACTCAGAAGCTGCTAAAGGAAAAATGAGAACTCCACAAGGTTTACCAGCAGGATAGTTCATCCACCTCTAAGGCCGCATTTCATTCTGTCGCAAGCAAAGTACAATCAAAGTTTAGAGAGATGCAGGATTCCTGGCTCAGTAAGAAAGCAGATGAAATTCAGTTTTATGCTGATAGTAACAATCCAAAGATTGTTTCTATGATTCTATGATTCCCTGAAAGCTATTTATGGACAAAAAAACCTATGGTGCATCACAACTATTCAGTGCTGGTGGAGCCACATTGATTAGTGATAAGAACATGATCCTAGAGAGGTGAACTGAACACTTCCACAGTGTTCTCAACAGACCATCATCAATCGATGCTGAGGCCATTGACCATTTACCTCAGGTGGAAATCAGTCCCTCCTTAGCTGAACTTCCAAGTGAAGAAAAGGTTTTGAGGGCCATTAGGCTCCTTTCATGTGGCAAAGTACCTGGTGCTGATGCAATTCCAGCTGAGATTTACCAGGTAGGTGGACCACTGCTCATACAAAAGCTGACTGAATTTTTCCAGGCTATAAGACAAGAGGAGGCTATCCCTCAGGATTTCAAGGATGCCTCCACTGTCCATCTCTACAAGGGTAAAGGGAATAGATTGTACTGTGACAATCACAGGGGATCTCTCTCTTAATCATTGCTGGCAAAGTTCTTGCTAGAGTCCTCCTTAATACACTGATCCTTCACCTGGAAGATGGGCATATGCCTGAGAGCCAGTGTGGCTTCAGAAAGGGCCAAGGAACAGTCTATAAGGTGTTTGCTGCCCACCACCTCCAGGAGAAATGCCAGGAGCAGAACAGAGGTCTGTACACAACATTTGTACATCTGACCAAAGCCTTCAACACTGTTAATCATGAGGGCTTATGGAAAACTATGTCAAAATTTGGTTGCCCAGAGAAGATCATCAATATTGTATGTCAATTTCATGATGGCATGTTTGCCTAGGTTCTAGAAAATGAGCAAAGCTCTTGTGCCTTCCCAGTCACCAATGGAGTGAAAGAGGGCTGTGTGCTTGCTCCCATTCTTTTTAGCATGATGTTTTTAGCCATGTTAACAAATGATTTCAATGAGGATGAAGACAGTATCAAGGTCAACTACTGTTCTGCTGGTGAGTTCTTCAATTTGAAAAGGTTACCCGCCAAGACCAAAGTAGAAGGAGTGTTGGTGCATGATTTTCCGTTTGCAGATGATTATGCACTCAGTGCAGTCTCTGAATCTGAGATGGAACAAAGTATGGATCAATTTTCCTGTGCTAATTTTGGCCTAGGAATTAACACCAAGAAAAATTAACACCATCCATATGTGGAACCATTGGTTACAATAAGTGGAGAAGTTTTGAGTGCTGTGAATAAGTTCATTTATCTTGGTGGTGTACTTTCCAGGGATGTACACGTTGACAATGAGGTTGATGCATGCATTGCCAGAGCTAGCTCAGTGTTTGGGAGGCTCCGAAGAAAGGTTTGAGAAGAGGTATTAGACTGACTACCAAACTGAAGGTCTACAGAGCTGTTAGGTGATCACATGGTGGCCAGAAGAAATGATTCAAGGTCTCAACGTCTCTCTCAAGAACCTTGGATTTGACTGCACCATGGGAGACACTGGCATGGGGCTGTTCAGCATGCCTGCCCACATAAGAAAAGGTGCTGTACTCTTTGAGCAAAGCAGAATTGAGACAGCAAAAAGTAAACACAGGATACACAAATTTGGGATATCCACCCCAAATATTCATATGCAGTATGTGTGCTCAATCTATGGTAGAGCATTCCGAGCTCATACTGGTTTGATCAGCCACAGTCAGACACACTGAAATTTCACTTTACAAAGGTGATGTCATTTTGGTCATCATCGAAGATGAAGGACAAGAACCGCCATCCTAGGATTATTTTTAAGTTAAGTGACACCTGGTTAAAAATCTCTGAAAAAGAACCCCAAGTCAGGTGTTCTGCCTGAAATTTAGCACTTGCATTTCCACAACACCTAGAGTCACAGCTCTCATATACCTGATTTCACCTCACTCACCTGCACTGCAGGTACTCAGGCCTTCTTGTACCAGCATCTGTGGTGCTTCCCTCCCCTCCAAATAAGAAAGCAAATGTTCTCTGGGAACTGGCAGCCCTAAGAATGTGGAATGAGGAAGGAACATGGAGAAAAACTTACAATTTAATTTTCTTTAGGGAAAACAGTGTCCCTACAAAAGTGCTACATTTTGAGACTCACTCCATCATGGTCACACATATCTGGCTTATTCTTCTATGAATGGTTATAATGCAAGTAATCAAAAAAGGATGTATCAGATCAGCATTGAGCTCCAGCAAATTAGAGCTTCATGGAGCAGCCTTGTCTTTGTCTTCTTCGCAACCATGAAACCTATAAAAACCTTGTTACTGTTCCTTCAAGGAATCATTGCCTTTCATGGTCAGAGTCTCCTTTTGAGCAACTCAATAAAGCTTAGTTCGTCAAACTCAAATTCTTGGCCAGTCTCTTATTCCTATCATTGATAGGGGCATGAGAGCAAAGAGCACAGGACAGTTCCCAGAAGCCCTTAAGCATGGTTTCATAGCATTTGTTTTGGAAATCTTTGGGGAAAGGTAGGAGGGAAGATCATGGAGCCAAGGGGGAATCAGAAAATTTGATCATGGTGCAGCTTCCTCATAGGAAGGACTCATTGCAGAATTTCCACTATCTAGAAATTAGAGGCAGCTGGTAGTGCAGAGGAGAGAGGCCTGGGACTAGAGTGAGGAATGCCTGGGTTTAAATCCAGTCTCAGACATTACTAACTGTGTGTCTCTGGAAAAGTCACTTAACCTCTGTTTTCTTCAGTTTTCTCAAATGCCAGATGGGGATAACAGTATCAGCCAATAATATAATAGTGTAAAGAAAGGACTTAACCCCACAGCGAGGAACAGTAGGTGAATAGAAAGGCTTATTGGTCTCTGTCCTTTCCCACCATCTGTACTGGGTAGTAGAGGCAATTTAAAGAAAGATTAAGGATAAATGTGAGACACTAGGCACAACCAGAAACTGAGAATTACAAATGGATGCTTCTCAAAAAGAAGGATATCCTAAATACTTGGCCCATCCCAAAGAGGAAGAGGTTACAGAGAAAAGCAGGCTCAGCACTTTTCAGATATTTGAAAATGAATATCCAGGGAGAGGTTGGGCTAAATAATAGATGGGAGTAGTTCTATATCTGAGATGCTTCCATACTGACCTGATCCTAGACCTCAAGCTACCTAGAATTGCCAAGAGACAGCTACAGCAGCAACAAGGCAACATACAAGTTATCTTCACACCATGTACTAACCTTCCATAGGAAAACCACACAGCAAAAGGACAGCAGAACATGCCATTTCCCTTTCTAGTAATTGATAAACATACAAAGCCAGCACAATGAGGAATAAAGATATTGCCTTTGATAGCAGAGGGACCAGGGGAAATGTCCTTACCTAAGGAGAGTAGGTTGTGGGCATTCTCCAGCATGACCTCCTTGTAAAATTCCTTCTGAGCATGGTCTAAGAGGTCCCATTCCTCTGGGGTGAAGTCCACAGACACATCCTGGAATGTCACCAGCTCCTAAACCAACAAGAGTCACAAGACTGAGATCTAAAAAAGACTCCAGCATTCAGGCAGTCCAACCCTAATCAAGTGAGAAGAGGAAACTGAAGCTCAAAAAGGGGACTGATCTAAGCTGTATACTTGTTGAGTAAGAGAGCCAATGCTTAAAAGGTCACTGAAAAGTGAGAAAATTATTTGATAAGATCAGTTGGAATAAACTTGAGGAATGTCTTACTATGGAATCTGGGACAAATTGTGTGTTATCTGTGATTTTGAAAGATCTCAGGAAGAGAAAGAGAGAAATGTGAAATTTCTTCCATATATGAACTGACAAACACAATGTTCTATATAATATTATGTCAGGTTTGTGAGAAGCTGGCAAATGGAGTGTATTCTGGGGTGTGAGGGGCAGAATGTTTGATTAGAGGAAAGGGAATTACCTCAGAGCCTGAATCAAAGTTCTATCTAGATAAAACATGAAAAAGATTTATAAGAGATACTTAATTACAACCGAACTGAACTAAGGGAGATGAGACTTTTCAACCAAGTGAAGGAGAATTATGTGTCATTACATTGGGTCTTGATGCTAACGGGTATAACCTGTCATAGCCTAAACATCTTATGCCTTCTCTTCATGATTGCTTTCATTTGTCAATGCTTTATTATTTCATTATTAAAATATTCAGTTATATAGGGGTTTTTTGTGTTCAAAGCAGGCTAAAATGACATCACTATGTAAGAGGTAAGTACAATGTGTCTGACCATGGATGATCAGCCTAAAAGAGGCCAGAAGGCTTTACTACAGGCTGGGAATAAAGAGTCCACATGAATATTTGGGGTGGAAGACACCTGTCACTTTGCACACCTCATTATTCTTTTGAAATAGTGCAAATCTGCTTTGCTTGCACAGCACAGCGTGTTCTTTGATGGCGATAAGCTATGCTGAACAGTCCTTTGCCACTCTCTCCCATGTCCCACCAATGATCACAAAGTTCTTCAGAGACCTTGGGAATGCCCCTGTATTATGTCTCCTGAGCACACTGTGAGGGCCCTCTTTGCATGTGTTCTCCATGAAATAGTCTTTAAAGCAAACATACTTTTGGCATTTCAATAACATAGCCAGTCCATCAGAGTTTTGCTCTGCAGTAGAATGTGAATGATTGGCAATCTAACTTGAGAAAGCCAGAGTCCTGTACTATGCCAGGTGAACTTCAGAATCTAAGATAATTCAAATGGGATTCAAAGAATATTCACAATTTCTCCATTTGCTGCAGTCAGTGGATGGTGCCATGCTGAATGGTGGAGAAACTCTAATTTCCTTTTTCACATTTCCTGAAAAAAAAAAATTTTCCCTTACTACATGGTTTTTTTTTTAATATTTGTTGATTTTTTTAAAGTTTTGAGTCCCAAATTCTATCATTTTTTTCTCTCTATTCCTTCCCCTGTAATTTAGATAGTATAGGTGTAGGGTGTGTTCAGGAAGAACAAGTGCCTTTGGTATGAAGGCTACCTAGCCCTTTTTGGGACTCTTTCTACCTTTGGTGTCCACCTGTTCCACCTAACTCTCACCTGTGGCTCCAGGAAGCTGCAGCATGTGCATCAGCCACACTCCTGTAAACCATTTCAGCAGACTGGCCAAAACAGGTTGAGAGTAAACAAGGGATCTCAAATCACTTGGTGAGTTGTGAGGGTGTCTACTCCAAGCAAGTGAAAACTTCCTCTGTTGGAATGGGTAGATGAGAACAATTTGTTCCAAAGATCATGAAGGCAGATGAAGCAGGTGATGTGGAGCACTTAGAGCTTGGTTATACACTGAAGATGCCAAGGTTATCCACTGTGTCCTGACCCAGTGCCAGCTGTCTTGACTCTGTCTTGCCACTGGACTATGATGATTCAGGAGGAGAGAGAAAGGCTGATGACTTCATTCATTCTGCCTCACTTAAATCCCACTTATGCACGAATCAAAAGACATCACCCATACCATTTCACTATGATGCCTCAAATTTGTGTGGCCACAGGCAAGTGATGAAACAGCAGGTGTGGATACACTAGGAGCTGTAGTCACAACCCTGCACACAGGTGGCCCAGGCCATGGGGTCATTTCTCAATGGAAGCAGCAATGGGATTCGGTAGCCCCTGGGTGTCTGAGCAGCCTTTTAAGGATAGCACTGATCACATCCTGGGGTGAGGAAGGGGGCTAGAAAAGGTACCCTAAACATTGTTTCCTTACTCAACCCTGGCCTGATTACTGTGGCAGATGGGCAATCCCACTATATGGTCAAAACACAAAAAGATGTACAAAATGTACCAAAACATCTGCAAAGATGATTCCACTCACCACTGGCACATGGAATGTGCACACAGTAATATACAAAACAAAATCCAGTAGACCTGAAAGAAGAACTGCTCTTGTTGCAAGAGAACTCAATAGGTATCACATTCAAATAGCAGCTCTGAGTGAAACAAGGTTGGCAAATGAAGGTCAGCTTACTGAGTTGGGAATGGATACACCAATTTCTGGAGTGGGCACAGTGAAAAGGAGTGTTGTGAATCTGCCATGGGTTTTGCAATCCAAACTATTCTAATCGGGTCAGAACACTTGCAAACACCAAGACTGGTTTCATGAAAATGATAGGGAAATTCAGAAGCTACTAAATGAAAAATGAGAACTCCACAGGGTTTACCAGCAGCATAGGTCATCCACCTCTAAGAAGGCAATATTTAATTCCATCAAAAGCAAAGTACAAGTAAAGGTTAAAGAGATGCAGGATTCCTGGCTCAGTAAGAAGATGAAATTCAGTTTTATGGTGACAGTAACAATCCAAAGTGCTTTTATGATTCCTTGAAAGCTATTTATGGACAAAAAACCTATGGTGCATCACAACTACTCAGTGCTGATGGAGCCACATTGATTAGTGATAAGAACATGATCCTAAACAGATGAACTGAACACTTCCATAGTGTTCTCAACAAACCATCATCAATCAATGCTGAGGCCATTGACCTTTTACCTCAGGTGGAAATCAATCCCTCCTTAGCTGAACTTCCAACTGAAGAAGAGGTTGTGAGGGCCATTAGGCTCCTTTCATGTGGCAAAGCACCTGGTGCTGATGTTATTCCAGCTGAGATTTACCAGGTAGGTGGACCACTGCTCATACAAAAGCTGACTGAATTTTTCCAGGTTATATGGCAAGAAGAGGTTATTCCTCAGGATTTCAAGGATGCCTCCATTGTTCATCTCTACAAGGGTAAAGGGAATAGATTGTCCTGTGACAATCACAGGGGGATCTCTCTCTTAATCATTGCTGGCAAAGTTCTTGCTTGAGTATGCCTTAATAGGTTGATCCTTCACCTGGAACATGGGCATATACCTGAGAGCCAGTGTGGCTACAGAAAGGGCTGAGAAACAGTTGATATGGTGTTTGCTGCCCACCACCTCCAGGAGAAATGCCAGGAGCAGAACAGAGGTCTGTACACAACATTTGTTGATCTGACCAAGGCCTTTGACACTGTTAATCATGAGGGCTTATGGAAAACTATGTTAAAATTTGGTTGCCCACAGAAGTTCGTCAATATTGTATGTCAATGTCATGATGGCATGTTTGCCTGGATTTGGGATAATGGACAATGTGGGACCCTTTCCCATTTTTATGATCTCTTGGGGATATAGCCCTGGAAGCGATATTGCTGGGTCAAAGGGTATGCACATTTGTGTAGCCCTTTGGGAATAGTTCCAAACTGCCCTCCAGAATGGTTGGATCAGCTCACAGCTCCACCAACAATGAATGAGTGCTCCAACTTTTCCACATCCTCTCCAACATTTATCAATGTCCTCTTCTGTCATGTTTGCCAATCTGATAGGTGTGATGTAGTACTTCAGAGATGGTTTGCATCTCTCTAATCAAAAGTGAATTAGAGCATTTATTCATATGATTATAGATATCTTTAATCTCTTCCTCTGTAAATTGCTTGTTCATATTCTTTGACCATTTCTCAACTGGGGAATGAGTTCTATTGTTGTACATTTGACTCAGTTCTCTATAAACTCTAGATATGAGGCCTTTATCCTCGAGATTAGCTGTAAAAATTCGTTCCCAATACACTACATCCCTCTGAATTTTGGTTGCACTGGGTTTGGTTGTGCAAAAACTTTTCAGTTTAATGTAATCAAAATTATCCATCTTGCACTTCATAATGTCTCACTCCAAACTGTTTATTATTTGTGTGTGTGTGTGTTGCTTTCTTCTGTTAGATTATCAAGTCCTGGAGGATAAGAGTTCTAAAAGTCATCAGGAGAAAAACTTTCAAATACAATGAAAAGGAAACTGAAATATTTGAGACTATTCCAAACCTACTAGACATGAGGAGAGAATGGAACAATGTGTCCAGAGAGCAGTGAAGCTCAGTGTGAAGTACAGGCAGATTTATCCTGAAAATATATAATTAGCCATGTGGGACAAAGCAGGATGTTCAATGATTACATTGAATGATTACATTGAAAAAAAACCAGTCAAATGTCTTTAGAAATAAAATCAAAACTGAAGTCATTATTTGTTTCTTTGCACCTCATGGAATTTTTGCAAAAAATAACTGGACTAGGGCAGAAAGATACTCAAACATATGTAAAAAGGCAGGAATTATTAACATAGCCTTTCATTCTGTAATAAAATAAGAATGGAAATTGTCTCAAATATAACAAAAGATGCAAACCAAATGGAAACCTAACAATAATATTTATATATTTAATCCTATCTGAAATGATGGGGGCATCTTGGGTCAGAATGAATAGAATATTGGGCCTAAAGTTAGAAAAATCTGAGTTCAAATTCAGCTTCAGACTCTTACTAGCTATGTGATCCCAGGCAGGGCATTTAATTCTGTTTGCTTCAGTTTCCTCATCTGAAAAATGATCTGGAGAAATAAAAACCACTCCAACCTCATTGCCAAGAAAACCCCAAATGGGGTCACAAGGACTTGGACGTGACTGAAAAACATAAATAATAATAAGAAAGAGAAAGAGAGAGAGAGAGAGAGAGAAATGAATGGAACAGATCAAACAAGGGAGACTCAGAATCAGACTTAGACTTAGAACTCAGTCCTTATTTGGTTAAAGTAAACACTATGGAGTCAGGAAATAGGACTAGACCAACATCTCATACAATACTGTACAATGTATTCTATATCGACATCACCGTTGCTGTTCAGTTGCTTCAGTCATGTCTGACCCTCCATGACCCCATTTGGTATTTTCTTGGCACAGATCTGATATATTAAGAGTCAAAGAGTAAAACAGAAATTGAAAGAATTCACCAATCACCTCCTAAAAAATGGGTGAAATGAAAACTCTAGAGAATATTATAGACAAATTCCAGAGCTCCCAGTTCAAGGAAAAAAAGAGTATAATCAGCCAGAAAGAAGCAATTCACATGTCATGGAGGCACAGTCAGTCGAACACAAAAGTGAAGAACTTCTACGTAAAAAAAAAAATCAGAGAGTATGGAATATGATATTCAGCAAAACAAAGGAACTAGGATGGTGACCAAGAATCACATACCCAGAAAAAATGAATATCATTCTTCAGGGGAAACAAAACATGGATATTCAGTATATAGAAGACACTCAAGCATTCCTAATGAATGGATCAGAGCTGAACAAAAATTGGGTCTTCAAATACAAGACCCAAGAGAAACATCCAAAGGTAAACAGGAAAGAGAAAACAAAAGGTTCCATAAGGTTGAATTGTTTATATTCCTGCAATGGAAGAGGATACCTGTAACTCTGAAGAACTTTATGACTATCAGGGCAATTAGAAGGAGCATACATTGATAGTATACATTAATTGTGATGGGGTAGCATTCAAGAAAACAAAACTAAGGGGTGAGAAAGAGAATGACACTCCAAGAAGAAGGAAGGGAAAGGTACATGGGGGTGAATTATCTCACATAAAAGAAGCAAAGAAGAGCTATTACAGTGAAGGGGAACACAGGGGAGATGGGAATGGAGGGCTTGAGTCATACTCATCAAAATTAGCTCAACGAGGGAATAACATACATGCATAGATGGGTACAGATATCTAACTCATCCTACATGGAAGTAGAAAGGGACTTGGTTGGGGCGAGGGGAGAGACTGTAGAAGAAGAGTAGACTGGAGGAGGCATTGGTCAGAAGCAAAACAGTGGTGAGGAGAGTGGGTAAAAGTTCAAAGAAAGAGAGGGTGAGAAAGGGAAATAGGATGGAGGGATATACACAGGTATCATAGATGCAAATATGAATGCAATTAAATTTTTTATGCAATTAAATTATTAATTACTTATTAATTAAATTAAATTATTAATGCAATGAAATGCATTAATAGATATAAAACAGGTAAATTTGAATGTACTAAACTTAAAAGTTTCTTTCTTTCAGAAATAAAATCAGTACAACCAAGATTACAGGGGAAATTGACAACTGGGAAAAAAATTACAGCAAATGTCTCTGATAAAGGCCTCATTTCTCAAATATACAGATAAGACCACTGAGTCAAAATTGAAAAGAATGCAAATCACAAGCCAATTGAGAAATGGTCAAGGAAATGAATTGGCATTTTTCAAACAAAGAAATCAAAGCTATTTATAATCACATAAAAATTCTCTAAAGGACTATTGATTAGAAAAAGGCAACTTAAAACAACTCTCAATTAAAACCATCCTCATACCTATTAAATTGAGCAATAAAACAGAAAAGGGAAATGATAAAATATTGGAGGGAAATAGGAAAACTGAGGCACTAACGCACTGTTACTGGATTTGTGAACTGATCCAACCATTATGGAAAGTAATTTGGAAGTATACTCAAAATGCTATATAAGGTGGTTGTCCTTTGACCCACCAATAACATTACAAAGTTGCTATACACAAAACATTTTTTTAAAAAGACAGAAAAGGACCTTCTCATACGAGAGTATTTCTAGTAACTCTTTCTATGGTGGCAAAGAATTTGAAATTGAGGAGATGCCCATGAATTGGGGAATGCCTTTACAAGTGGTAGTATATGATTGCAATGGAATACTATTGTGTTACAGAAAATGACAAGCAGGATGATTTCAGAAAAGTCTGGAAAGACTAAAATGAACTGATACAGAATAAACAGATGCAGGATAACATTTTACAAAGTAACAGCAATATTATGTGTTGAACAACAGTGACAACTTAGCTATTCTCAGCTATATAATAAACTAGGACAATCTGAAAGGATTCATGATGAATGGTGCTCTCCCACCTCCATAGAAAGAACTGATTCAGGATATATACCTAAAGCATACTACTTTTCACTTGCTTTCCTTTTCCTTCGAATTTTTCCCCATGAAATGACTAATATGGAAATGCTTTACATGACTGAATACATAGAACCTATTGCTGATTGCTTGCCATATGTAGGAGGGGTAAGAGGAAGGAGACAGGGACAGCATTGTGACCTCAGAATTTAGGAATAAAAGTATTTTTATATGTAATTGGGGAAAAATGAAATATTGTTTCAAAAAAGACTAAAAGCCAATGGCAGCTAGGAGACACAGTAGGTAGTGCCAGGCCTGGAGTCAGTTCTGGAGTCTGGAGTCAGAGGATCTGAGTTCAAATTTAGCCTCAGACACTTACTAGCAATGTGACCCTGGGCAAGTCACTTCACCCTGTTTGTCTCAGTTCCTCCTATGTAAAATGTGCTGGAGGAAGAAATGGGGAAACACTGCAGTATCTCTGCCAAGAAAACCCCAACGTGTCACAAAGTGCCAGACAAGACTAAAACAACTTAAACACAACAAATAGCCATTCCCCAGTAGATAAATGGTTAAAGGATCTGAACAAAAAATTATCAGAAACAACTGCCAAGAACTCCCAGCCATATGAAAAAATGCCCCAAAACACAAATAAGAGAAAAGCAAACCACACCACTAAGAATTCATCTCACACTCTGCAAAAGTGACAGCAGTGACAATAGCACCAGCCAACGTTGGAGGAGTTGTGGGAAGGTGGGCACACAAATACATTGTGGATGGAGCTATGGAAAGGGAGATCATGGAGATCTGAGTTCAAATGCTGCCTCAGACACTGACTAGTTATGTGACCCTAGTTGGTAACACATTGAATCTGTTGGCCTCAGTTTCCTGAACTGTGAAATAAAGATAAGAAGAGGACCTACCCTATATGGCTGTTGTGAAGATGGTCAAAAGTGGATTTGGGGGAAAAAGTAATTACTGTGCTGGGTCTTTGCCTTTCAGCCCTATGCCTCTTTGATAAGAACTGAATGTCTCCTTTAGGACCTCCCTTTCCCCCTGTGGAAAAGAAAACTCCCAGAATTTTGAATAGTTCCCCAAACTCAGTCCTCTCCTATGTCCTCTCTAACAAGGGAGGTACTGGGCCCTTAATATATGCTAATTAAGTAAATGCTAAAGAAGGCATTCTTTTCTTTGGCCTGGTCCAAATAGTGCTGGAAGGGCCTTAGAATATGGGAATGTAAGCCAGAGGCCACCTCAACCTGTTTTCTAGAGTTGCCCTATTTTGCAGAAATACAGGAGCACAGTATGCAGGAGGCCAGGAGCACCTCAGCCCCGCTCATGGTATTTTCTCCTGGCACCCCTCACTGCCCCCTCAGTGTGCCCTTGATGATGCCCAGCTACAAGACAGTGTGCAACTGAGATTGACCATTTGTGCAGATCAGACCACGGAAGAGAAGCAGAGCATCTTGTCTTCCAGATCTCCCAGGGAGAGCTTGGACAAAGAGGCAAAGGGGAGGGGGGAGAAGTCCTATGGATATGTGGGGGAAGGGTGCCAGGCATGGAAACAGGAGCAAAGACAAGACCCCTACAGAGCAGAGAGGAATGAGTGAAGAGGTCTTAGGAGGGCGGTCACTGGGGATGAGGGGTAGTTAGTGATTGTGATGCCAATATGCCAGGGATTAATTCAAAGGACAGAGAACAGAGTGGTGTTCTTACTGCCGTTTTCAACGTCCTGCCTATTTTTGCAAAGGAACAATCCATAGTTTGGGGATTGCCAGCCTCACAGACAATCCTCTTTGTCTATGGCAATGGCCTCTGTGGGGATCAAGTCCGTGGATAGAATGCACTCACCTGGGGTGGGGGTCTGCAGCTGCCAAGGGCCATTCCTTCTAGCTCCACACTCTCAGGCTGGGCCAGGCTTTGGTCCTCTGCAGACTGAGCTGGAGAGAGAGAAGGATCCCGAGACAGGAGGCTAGCCTACGGAAGTTACAGGAGGTGAGGCCAGAGAATGAATCCTAGAGGTAGGGATCCTGCTTGAAAAAGATGGTCCTACCATCTCCTACTACTATTCTTTCCCCTTTCTTTCTCCCATTCTTATTCAGATAACAAGGGGCAGAAGGTGAGTGGGATTCCACATGGAATAAGAGCAGTCAGAACCTCAATGGCTCCTGAATCAGAGATTTTCCTCTGACTGGGTCCAGGACATGGGCAGAAAAGAGCAATCCAGCTCCTGACCTTTCCCCCACCCCTACCTAGTGTTAACCTGAAAACTTGGTTAAACAAAAGGCAACAGGCTAATAAGCATGCGTTATTATTTCATTAATTCTCTTTTAAAGATAACGGTCATAGTGCTATGGAGCCAGGATCAGAACTGGCTGACTTAGTACAGAAACTGACTGTCTTAAGTACATTTTGCCAGGAGAAAGGAATTCACATAGTAAACAAGTGGCACCAATTGGGTTTTATGACCCGAGGCTATGGACATCTTCCTTCTGTAGCATGCCTTTGTGATTTAAGATAAGGAAAAACAAAGTCCCATCACCCAGATGACAGATCCTGTCCTAACAGGCCTTTGAAGTTGCGGTATCTTAACAGAGTTGACAAAGCTGAAGTTACAACCCAAGGCATCTGTATTTTCTCTTATCACTAAGATGCAAAAAGGAGAATCTGGTAAGGAAGTCCCATTCGCTTGATACCAAAAGGCATCCTCTAAACAAAGGAGACTATTAGGTCCAGGCTCTTTTTAATTCAAAATCTAAAATTTCATATCAAAGGATTGTCAAGGTCCAGATTCTTCAATTCTGGCCTTTACTAAAATCTAGAGTATATAAAAACTAAAGATTATCACTAGACACTGAACCATCCTTTCAATCCCCAGCCAAGGTGGTCCCCACCCAGCCTAACTCTTCATTGTGGGTTACCTTGGAATCACCCCAGGCCCCTTCTCCTTTACCTCAGGATCACCGTAGGCAATTTGTCACCCCTCAAACCCACCCGAGATCTTCCCATCATCTTTCCTTTTTCCCTATAAAAGTCAGTTTTGATCAGACCAAATGGACAGATTAAAAAACAAAACAATCTCACCCTCTTCTACAGGCAACAGAATAAACCTAGTCTCTGAATGAAAAATGGCTTGAGGGGCCCAGTTCCTTGGAGGCAGATCCAGGCCTTCACGCTGGCATTTCCAGGTTCATTCAAGACTTTCAGTTTGTTTCCCTCAAGGCAGGATTCCTGGGTCCCTGAGGGCAATGTATGAATTTTGTGAAAAGGTGACACGATCTTAAATTGGGGGCTTTAGGGGGTAGCACCAGACTCTTGAGAAGGGATCCCAAGTCTGGAACAGTTAGCAGGAGGAAGCTTGTCCAGGAACCAGGCTGGGGAGGGAGGATTGCTCCAAGGGGACCTGGAGTTAGACTCACCACAGGGTCAGAGGGGGAGGATGAGACTCAATGGGATGAACAGCCAGCAGGTCTGTGAGGGGCTGGCTCAGACCTACCTGGCACCTACACCCACAGAGATGGCCGCCAGAAAGCAGAGATCTCAGGTCCAAGACAAAACAGTGTGATCTGTGATCTGAGGAAAGAAGGCTGAGGGAGCTCCAGTACTAGGGCAGAACGGAGAGAGATCTGAGCTCCAGGGAAGAAGGAAGAAATATCTCAGCACAACTTTCAGTTTTCAGTCAGCCCATTCTGGGAGACTCCTCCCAGCCTCGGAGGTCCCACGAAGGGCCCTTTTCTCCAATCACACCCAGGGTCAGGCACGAAGGACACTTTCTTCCTCTCCTGTCTAAGCCCTGCCTTCCATCACCTGGACAGCCGTGGCCACTGGGATGACCCCTCTTCTGCCCTAGACTTCACCCAGGCCTCCAAACTCCACCCCAGAGCTCCTGTTCCACCTGGACCACCCTCAACCAGGCTGGTCATCTCTAAGGGCTCCTCCTCCCCCATCACCCTAACACCTGATTTCTTACTGGAGGAAAGATTCAAGGACCTTAGGAGTTGGGAGGGGGAGAAGAAGGCAGAGGCAAGCTGGAGATTTCCAGGCAACCTGGGATTCCCAACCAAACACAGGTTAGTTTGAGGATGGGGGATGCTCACCAAATGCAGGCAGCCTAATTAGCACATTCTCCTAGTTTGACTTAGAATGTGACCCATTTCAAGTCAGATCCCCCAGTAAGATAAAAGGGATGTTTGAGCAGCTAAGGCCAGATCCACTCTTAATGTGAAATAGACGTAAAATTTGGTATTTAATGTAATATATTGGGAAAGAATTTTTACAGGTAATCTTGAGGATAAAGGCCTCACTTCTAGAATATATAGAGAAGTGAGTCAAATGTATAACAATACAAGTCATTCCCCAACTGATAAATGGTCAAAGGATATGAACAGGCAATTTTCAGAGAAGAAATATCTATAATCATATGAAAAAATGCTCTAAATCACTTTTGATTAGAGGGATACAAATCAAAACAACTCTGAGATACCACATCACACCTATGAGAATGGCAAACATGACAGAACAGGAAGATGATAAATGCTGGAGAGGATATGGGAGAGTTGGAACACTCATCTATCGTTGGTGGAGCTGTGAGCTGATCCAACCATTCTGGAGGGCAGTTTGGAACTATGCCCAAAGGGCTACAAAAATGTGCATACCCTTTGACCCAGCAATATCACTTCTAGGACTGTATCCCCAAGTGATCATAAAAATGGAAAAGGGTCTCATGTACAAAAATATTTATAGCAGCACTCCTTGTGGTGGCTAAAAACTGGAAATCAAGGGGATACCCATTAATTGGGGAATGGCTGAATAAGTTATGGTATATGAATGTAATGGAATACTATTGTGCTATAAGAAATGATGAACAAGAAGACTTCAGAGAGGCCTAGAAAGACTTACATGATCTGATGCTGAGTGAACGGAGCAGAACCAGGAGAACTTTGTACACAGCAACAACCACAGCGTGAGAGACTTGGTAGACTTGGAACTTCATAACAATGCAAGGACCTAAAAAAATCCCCAATGGTCTTCTAAGGCAAAATGCCCTCCACATCCAGAAAAAGAACTATGGAAGTCAATCACAGAATGTAGCAGATCATTTTTTTTGTGTATTATGTTTTGATTTGTTATATGATTTCTCCCATTCATTTTAGTTCTTCTACACAGCATGACTATAGTGAAAATGTATTTAATAGGAATGTACGTGTAGATCCTATATAGAATAGTATGCCATCTTGGGGAGGGAGGGGGGAGGTGTGGGGTAGGTAGGGGAAAAGAAATCGAAGTTTTATGGTAGTGATTGTAGAAGGCTAAAAATACAAAAAAAAATTGGCATTTAAAGGAACGTGTTTGGGAGCTGAAAGAAGAATTCAATGTAACTGGATCAGAATTACCCTTTGCTCCTCCCTGAATGTAGCAAACCTAGAGGGTCAAATGCATAATTGGGCAAAGTGGTTTTCCTATTTAAGATAATTCTAACTAAGATAATCAGCTGAATTGATGTTATTTGACTGGCAATTTTGTTTCATGTATTAACATTGTAACATCTTTTGTGTTGTTGTCATGCTCCAAAATTTTCTCAGCTGGGGAACCACTGCATATATGTCTTTAATTTGAAAAAAAAAATTTTAAAGTGATATGCAATTAATTGTACCATTAGAAAACCGTAATTTTCTTTTAATCTGAATACTGTGAATTTGTGACTTAAGCTGTAAGAGGGTGGTTATGACGTTTCCACACTGTTCTCCATTTAATTGGATATATTTTGCTTTAAAATGAAGGGTAATTTACTCTTTGAGAAAAGTAGGTAGGAGCTGGTAAATTCTCCATTCAGGCTTTCACCTTGATTAAAAAGGCAAAACTCAGGACAGGGAGAATTAAAAGGAGTTACTCATACTTTGTCAATGTAGAAACACATGGAGCACTTGATCACCTTAGGTCAGCTAGGAATTCAAGATGCAACCAGCTTTTGTTGATACACTCCTACAGTCATATGAAAGAGTGGGAGTGGAAGTGGATAGACAGAAGAGGGAGGAGGAGCTCTCAGTGGAAACCAATATTTTCCATTTTAGCCAATGTAGAATTTGATCCCTGAGGTTTAAGTTGGTAAACCAGGACAAGGTCAAAGCAGAAGAAGGGTCACTCCCATGGCCCTGGCATTACAGTTGGTGGAGACCAGGAATAGGGGCAAAGAGGAAGGCAGGGCTTTGAGTTTCTGGCCATCAGTTTTGAATGGAGGAACAGAATAATCCTGGGGTCTCAGGACTGAGACAGAGAGAGGTCCTTGAACCATCCCAGAAAAGGGTTGACCCAATGAGGCTCTTGGGGCTTCTTCTGCTTTCCACATACTGTATCTTTCTAGGCAAGTTCTGCCTTGGACTCCTCCTCCTGCTAGATCTCCTGGTTGAAAGAAGTAACCCTTTGAGTTGGTGACCCAGACGCTTGACTATCCTGACTGGGGAGATCTCTCAACCAGCCCAACCCTTATCCCCTGGCTGCAACTTTCTGGTTACTTTTATGCCACACCCTCTCAATCTCTTTCAGAAAATCCATAGGATTCACTTCCTGTCCTGTTATTCTAAGAAGGCACAAAAGGCTTAGCCAATGCTGCTTGACTACCTAATTAATCAAGCAGCTACAGTTTTCTTTGGACTAGTATAAGTAACTGTGCTAAAGGCCTTTGTAACAGACCTTTCTAACTATAACTCTCAATTCCCATTTTTTTTTTGCTTTTCCTAAAAATATACCTTTCAACGAAAGCAGAAAGGTGCAAAACAATCTTTATGGCAAGTGTCTCTGGAAAAGACCTCATTTCTCAGATGTATAGAGAAGTGAGTCAAATTTACAAGTCATTCCCATGTTGGTAAATGATCAAAGGATATGGACTGGCAGTTTTCAGATGAAGAACTTAAAATCATCCATAGGCACATGAAGAAATGCTCTAAATCATTTCTGATGAAAAAAATTCAAATAAAAACATTTCTGAAGTACCACCTCACACCTATCAGATGGTCCAATATAACTAAAAAAAGGGAAAATGATAAGTGTTGGGTAGAATGTGAGAAAATTGAAATACTAGTACACTGTTGGTGGAGGTGTGAATTGATCCAACCCTTCTGGAGAACAATTTGAAATTATTTCTTAAAGCAACCAACCTGTGCATACCCTCTGATCAAGCAATAACACTATTGGGACTGTATTCCAAGGAGATCATAAAAAAAGGAACAGGACATGCATATGGCAAAATCTTTAGAGCAACCATTTTTGTGGTTGGCAAAATACTGGAAATTTAGATGTCACATGCTGTGGCATGTAAATGTAATGGAATACTTTCACCAACGCAGTGATCTAAGGCAACTACAAAGGACTCCAGAAGGAAAATCCTGTCCAAAGGCAGATGAAGAACTGATGGACCCTGAGTGCAGATCCAAGAATATTTCTTTCACTTACTTTATTCTTTTGTGTTTTGTATTTTTCCCTTTTGATCTGTTCTTTATTTCACAACTGTGATTAATATGGAAAAATGTTTTACATGATAGCACTTATACAATCTATATCAAATGGCTTCCTATTTTAGGAAGAGTGGAGGGCATGAAGGAGAAAGAGAAATATGGAACTCAAATTCTGGTAAAACAGAATGCTGAAAATAATCTGGATATATAATTGGTGAAAAATATTATTAAATTGTTAATATGTTTAAAATTAATTAATATAATATTAATAATAAAATAATTTTTTTATACACACACATGTATCTGTCTGTATATCTGTCTCTATGGATGTGTGTATGTGTATGTGTGTATATATGCCTTTCTCTGCCTCTATTCTTCAACCCGATCTTATCCAAAATTTCTTTGTAAACCTGCCTACAAGACCTCAAAGTATGAGTCATGTAGCTTAGGAGAAGAGACTGTCTCTGTGTCCCCTGGGGAACTCTGAGACACATACTTTTGTGCCAGGTAGGTGTGAACTAGGGACCCTCCTCATTCCTCACTTCTACTGGTGGCCATTTGCGTTGGACTTCTTCTTCCCCCTCTGACCTCTTGGTGAGTGTCCTCCAGCTGTGCCAGGACCAGGCTTTCCTCCTGGTCCTGGTTCCCAGGGCTGCCCCTGCTACTTGTCCAGGCTCCCTGCCATATCTCAAAGAGTTCACACTATTGAGTGGATAAATAAACCACAGTTTACTGCATGTCTGTAACCTGTACTGTCTTATTCTGGCTGTCCCTAGCAAGGACCCTGAGGAAATGCTCCCAACAGGATCTAATGAGATAACAATTATATGGCACCTGGCACACAGCAGACACAACATTCTCTTACACTTTGGTCCTCTTCTCCTCTCTGACCAGGGACACTGGCCTCCTGGCTGATCCTTGACCTTCTTTTGTCTGTGCCTTTCCAATGGCTGTCTCTCATCCTCTCCCTTCACCTGAGTCTCCTGGATTCCTTCACATCTCAGCTAAAATATCACCTTCTGAAAACAAGCTTTTCCAGGTTAGGAAAGTGCCAGAGCCTTCCCTCCCAGGTGCCTCCCATCCATATTGTAGAGAGCTGGTTTGGACACAGCTGATGAGATGTTTTCTCCCAATTAGACTATGAACACATGGAGGGCAGGGGAGGTTATTTTTTTTAACCTTTCTCTGCATCCCCAGGGGGTTAGCACAGTGCTTGGCAAGGAGCAGTCAATTCCTAAGTGATTATTCACTTGAACTAAAAAATGGTAAATGAGAGGGATTCAGAGAACCCTGGGAAGATATGTGTGGTCTGAGGCAGGAGGAAATGAGCTGAAGCAGGAGGCTAATTTCTGCTCTGCTGACAGCACTGCAAAGGCCAACCTGTGTCTAACAGGATGACGCTCCCATAGGTCTCTTGGGCTCCATCTTGGCTGATGTTGATCTGCTCTGTGGATTGACTACCCTGCCCTGGGATGAGCATTTCTGGGTCCTATGGGTCATTCTGTCTGACTCCAAACTTTGCTATTCTGCAGACTGAACTGGGGAAGGACAAGACAAGATGGAGAAGGGGGAGACTTACCTTACGCCTTTTCTTCCTAGGCTGGATGCTGACCTGCTGCAAATTATAGAAGGTGAGGTCTTACAGGAGTTACCTGGTATTGCCCTCAGGGGAAAGAGCCCTACCAATGTCTGAGGACAGCAGGGAGGGTCAGTCTTGGAAGACAGCTTGGCTTGGACAGGAAGAGGACTTGCCACCCACTCTAACTCCTTCCCTTGGGCCTTATACCCCTCCTCCATATTCCCTCAGAGACCTAAGAGGCAGAAGAGGCTTGAGACCCCAGATGGGATGAGACCAGTCAGAACCTGAGTGACTCCAGACTGAGAGCTCTGCCTCCATCAGAAACTGTAGGTGAGATATTTGGGTCAGGCAACTGTGACCCAATGGTAAAATTAGGAATGGCACTTGAGGAACTTTGAGATATGGCAGGGAGCCTGGACAAGTAGCAGGGGCAGCCCTGGGAGCCAGGACCAGGAGGAAAGCCTGCTCCTGGCATAGCTGGAGGACACTCACCAAGAGGTCAGAGGGGGAAGAAGAAGTCCAATGGCCGCCAGTAGAAGTGAGAAATGGGGAGGGGCCCTAGTTCAGACCTACCTGGCACCTGCCTGTGCAGAGATGGCTCCCAGAAGGCAAGGCTCTCTCAGCTTCTAGTGCTTCTGCTTCCAGTCAGTCAGCTCAGGGTAGGTCCTCCTGATCCCAAGAATCCCACCCTGCCCTGCCCTACCCTCCACCTTCTAGAATGGCCTCTCTTTTTCCCTGTCCTCTTCCTAGGCTTCCAATGTTCACCCCAGGGACAGAATTCCTCCAGGGCTACCACATACAAGCCTAATCATCTCTCAGAGCTCCCCTACCCCATTGCTCTACCACCTTTCTCCCTCAATCCCTCACTGCGCATCAAAAGAATAGCCATTTCACTTACAAATTACAGCATTTCTTTGTCTCATTTTTATGGAAGAATCAATTAAAAATCAAGGAACTTCTTAAGTGTCTCCCAGGACTGAGAAGACGATTCTCTGGATTGCGTGTGAGTAGTTTCATGCAGTGTACATTTTTGCTACTAAATCCCATCTTTCAAAATACCTATAATCGCCCAGAGATCTCAAATGGTCATGGGTTAGGGAACACAGTAGTCTCAAAAAAGGGCAAATTATATTTAGCTAAAACAATGGAGAGAAATCCAGGGATCTTAAGATTAGCAGACATCAACAGCCAATGAGTCAGATTCCATGAAATTCCAAATTCATCTTTCCAAAACATTTTACCCTGTTTCCTGCCTACTCCAGTGTATTCCAACACAATTCACCTCATTCCATAATGTTCTTCTAAACTCCTACATTGGAAGTCTCACTGGAGTCAGTGAAGGTCATTCTCAATTGTGATGGTCCTGTGCTCTGAGGGGATAAAATCAAGTTTCCTAAGGAATGACAGAAAAAGGAATGTAATCTTTATTGTGAGCCTATAGGGAACTCTCCAGGTAAGGGAACTGCTGGATGAACAGTAAAGTATAAGGCTCTAGATTGTGGCACCAATCCCCTATTGAGCAGATGGTTAGAAGAGGACATAGTGAGCCAATGTGTGTATTAAAGCAGCGAGCAGCATCCAGGGGAACCAGCCCTGCTTCTTTCCCTAAAATCCTTCCTCTTATCTCAGTCCATGAGGTTCTATCATTGGGTCTACCTCACAGTTGGAAGATGGAGATGGGGAGATTTCTCAACGGAAGAAATTTTACTGAATGGCATACTTGACAGCTTGATGATCTGAGGTTTGAATGTGAGACTCAAAATATTGCCCTTCTTTTAAATTTACAAAGTCAGTGAAAGGAATTTCCATGAAGAATCACATACAGGTACAGAGAATGCAATTCCCCTGCCTGTGGAGGCTGTGGCTGAGTATGAGATGTCAGTCCCAGGGAATATAAGGGACACTTACACGCACACAAGCTATCTGAAACACATTTCTAGGGAAGGAAGCTTTGTTCCATAAAGTAGTACCAGCCTTTGGGGTGTCTAGGTCTAGATGATGGGATACTGAACTGGTTAATGGATGATCAACTGGTGGAAAGCCATTTGGCTGCTGGAGCCTCAGCCCTCTACCCCCATTTCAGCGTCCTGCTGTGATGGTACCTTCAGAGTTAAGATAAGCCTTCTTCCTAATTCTAGCGCTTCCTTCACTCTTCCTCATTCCTTCATTCTTATTTGGTAATTTAGAAAAGGTTTTCATTTTAGTGAGCCAGTAGACAAAATGGCATTTCCTCCCAGGCCTCTGAAAGTATCTCTATATCAAGTGAGTGTCTCTAGTCCTTCAACAGCTAACCATAGAACTCCTCATGTGCCTGGAACATGGAAGGTCCTTAATAAATGTTGATGGACAGACTGATTGATTAAATTAGAATGGTTTATTTGAGTTTCTAGGATAAAATACAAAGCACTCCATCATCTAAGGTCTTTGCCATCAAGCTCAGCATGCCTTTCCAGACAAATTATGTGATACATTCCTTCATTTCTTCTACAATCCAAACTAAAGAATTTTCTTGCTCTCCATCACAAATGATATTTCACCTCCTATCTCCACACCTTTGTGACTGTGCCTTATTCCTGAAAAGTACTCTATGCACCTCTGCCTCTGAGAAAGCATATTATTTTTTAAAGCTGAGCTCAAAGGCCTCCTCTTAGAGAAAATCTGCTTTCCCTGGCTGCCTATGGCTCACTTTCCATATCAACTACTTTCCATATCAACTTTTCTCTAGGCCTTCCCATGGTTTCATTTCGTATAAGAAAACTCTTACATGTAAGAAAATTCATGCAAAGAAATTCAATGTAAGCAAATGCTTGTACTTCATGCAAGCCCACTCCTGGGACTGGGTCCATGAGAGTGAAGGAAAGCATCTGGGAACAGGATGGGGACTCAAGACCCTATTGAGAAGAATCTAGGAGTTGAGCCAATCTCCTCTGCATGGGGCTAATCCCCGGCCTTCACTTGGCTACTAAGCCAGGCGGTCTTCGCCCAATATTCCAGGCGGAAATCTCTCTGGGGTCTTCGCCCAATATTCCAGGCGGTACTCTAACACGGGGCCCAATTCCTTACCCCAGACTTCGCTTGGGAAATCTTACCCTTGCTTCGGGTCTTTGGACGTCTCCGGTCCCTGCTGTGCGACTGTATGGCCTAGCTGCACAACAGGGCTATCCCCTCCTCCATGGAGGGAACAATGACTACACATGCACCCGAGGATATCAGTGCTCTTCACTTTATTGATGACATCCTGTACATCTCTTCCCAGCATCCCCGTATATACCCAGCCAGAGCTCCTCCCATGTTCCTCCCCGAGGGTGGTTACCTGGCCAGAGCTCCTCCCATGTTTCGCCCTGAGGGTGGAGCCAGCTCCCGTGTGGGCGGTCCCAGCACCCAAAGGCGGGTTAACACCTGGGGTGTCTGCCAGGCGCCTCAGGGGGCCACGGTCCAGAGCTTGGCTCGTAACATCTTCCCCTTTTTGTTTACACAGGGGTGGTATCATAAGTACCAGGGTGGTGTGAGGAAGAGAGGAGGGTATGCACATCTGCCTTAGCATCTAGAATTGCTTTCCGAATAACAGTACACAGGCATCTAATACAACATGGAATAAGAAGACAGAGAAACAAACAGATTACAGCAGGAATCGCAAGTGACAAAAGCCACTGAAAGTCCACAAGGTGTTGCAACCAGCCCACAAAGTCATTAGCTTCGTGTGCACGCTGTCATTCAAACTTTGCAGAGGTGTTATGGAGCTCCTTAATAAACAAGGACAGTTGGTGTATGTCCCCACTGGCATTGTTGGCTAGGAGCACCCCCTGTAGGGCCTCCCGGACTTTTGCCCAGTTCCCAGGAAAAGAAGAATTAGATGTATTGAAAGGAAGAGGAGTGACACAAAGGGGCAAATATTTGTAATGACATTGCAATTGCATATAAAGTTGAGTTAACTGAAGGCTGTCCCCAATCCAAAGAACAGTAGTAGCAAGGGCTTCTAGAGTATGTTGCAAGTGTGTGTTAATTTGATTTTGTACAGACCACGCACCAAGCTCCTCCTGCATGAATGTTTGCAGGGTGGACGCAAGGAACTCAGTCTCCTGTCGTAATTCTTGTATTTGGAATTCCTCATAGACTTCAATTGCAAGATTCATAAGGCCAAGCACAACGCCGGCATTGGCCCGGCGGGAATGTTTGAGGGATATAGGTGGAGGATTATGCATAATCTTTTGCCATAGCTCATCTGTTGGATTTGAAACAAAGGGCTGCTCATACAGGGATAAGAGCATATGGAATGCGCCGTACCAGAAACACTAGACAACCCGAATACCTATACGAGAGTGTATCGGTAAGGGTCGCATTGAGGCAAGTAATATTGTAGCGAGGCAAATTAGCTTGTGATGACAAAGGCACAATAGTAGTATTCTCCAGATGGCATTAAAGAAAAGCTACATCAGGCGGTGTGCGAACCTCAGCAGTGAATTGGTAACAAAGGGTTTCCCTCCCCAAGTTTGTGCGATGACATGTGGAATTAGTGCAGCCAAACACCGCACTCCAGGTGGTCCAAGTGAAATCCCTACAGCGGGTCATAGAGGAGGTGGATTGAAAGCAAAGCCATATTTCAATGGAAACATTTGTTTTTGCGAACGCAAGGCCAATTTTCCAGAGTTCAGGGTGAAGTGTTCCATATGGTGCCGCCACAGGCGCTGGTGCAGGAAGTTGACAATATCGCTTGTATTTTGCTACATGATCCCCAAAATTAAGAGTCACATTGTGAAGTCATGGTCTGCAGGCAAACACCCCTGTGGACCAAGTTTTGAAGGGGTCCCACACATCCGCGTCCCCTTCAATGCAGGGCACAGATGCATGGGTGTGATCAAAATAGGTGGAATACTGGTGGTACGTTTGGGTACGGTTTTGGGTGCAATTTATAGAATGAGGTATAGCTAGGAGGGACACATTCAAGCGAGCAGTGTGGATTAGAAGTAATGTTATAGGTGAGGAGTTGAGGACAATAGTGCGAAAGGTTATAAGCAGTGAGATTAGTAGTAGCTAGACATATTGGGTGAGTGTGTGAAATATAGGACATAGAACGACGAAATTCATGAGAGGCCTCACCATTAGGATCGCCCATTCGCGCACCTCTCTGGATGAAATCTGAGGGGCTGTCTCCAACGAGCTTTGATGCATTCCCTCGAACGAACAATCTCACTGTCCCACTTCCCCATCCAAGTACTCTCACCGCAGGGGGATCCTTCAAAAGAGCCCAGTACACGTCCCTTCTCATCTGCTTGGCGCCGTTCCAGTTTGGTGAGGTTATACCATCTTGAATGTGACGTTCCTGTAGGAGTAGGTGCTAAACTGAAAGCAAGAAAGCTAAGCATGAGCTTGAGGTTCCGCTTCCGTCTTGCCCGGGTCAGGGCAGTGGCTTTGCGTGACCGTCCCCGGCAGCGGCGTCGTTTCTTCGGGACCTCTGGTATCGATGATTGTTTCATCTGGCTCCAGCTGTCGTATCCATCGGGTACGACACCGTTGGTCAGTTTCTGACCCTCCATCTGGAAGAATACAAACATGTCCCTGCCCCCTGATGGTTATAACTCCAGGGCCTTCCCAATTCCCAGAGGGAGACTTCCACATGACCCAAGTTCCTGGTAAGCAGGAGTTAGGTCGTGAAGAAGGAACAGCAAGGGTCTCCTTGCTTGGTGCCTGTGCGAAGTATCGCATAGCAGGGCTAAGAAAATCATCTCTAAACATCAAATAATTGTAAGTGAAAACTGCCTGTGACAATTGCGCTCTGGACAGCCGGCCATCCACTCCCCCTTTTTGTTTAACAAGGAGGGCTTTAAGGGAGCGGTTAGCACGTTCAATAATAGCTTGGCCCTGGGGATTATAAGGGATACCTGTGACATGAGTAATACCAAATTCAGTACAAAAGCATGCAAAGGCATGAGAAGAAATGGGCCATTATCAGTCTTAATGAGCCTGGGAGTACCAGCAAGGGCAAAAGAGTGAAGATGAGCAGTAACATGGCAGGCAGCTTCACCAGGTTGTAAGGTGGCGAAGAGATAAGAAGAACAAGTGTCTATAGTAACATGGAGGAAGGAGGCACCAAAATGGGTAACATCCATCTGCCAAAGCTCATTAGGATAGGTGCCGCGAGGGTTAATGGCATGATCAGGTGGGCAAGGGTGAAATGGGACACAAGAAGAGCATCGGTGGACAATAGTGCGAGCCTCCTCTTTAGTAAGGCCAAACAGATGTCGTAAAGATCTGGCAGAAAGATGAAATTTGTCATGGGCCAGACGGGGCTCAAATTGCATAGGACACAAGAGAGCCCGGTCGACAATATGATTGCCGTGAAAAATAGGACCTACAAGGGAAGTATGGGAACGAACATGGAGAATATAAATGGGCTTCTCACGAGAGGCCAAGCACTGCTGAACTGAAGCAAGGAGATTGGCTATGGTCGACTGATGGACATTAATTTGGGACATAGGTAAAGTACGGAGAGCAGTAGCACAGTATAAGCTATGTGTTACAAGATTAAAGGAAAGGTGGGGGAAAAGGCACAAGGCCTGAAGAATGGCAAACAGCTCATTCTTCTGTGCAGAAGAGTAAGGGGTATCATATACTTTAAGTAAGTGACAGTGAGGGGCATAAACAGCAGCGCGACAGTTCTTGGTGGCGTCAGTGAACACGTTAGGGCCATCCACTGGACTAGCCGAGATAACAACGGGGGGAGGAGCAAGAGGCAAGACAGCCCAACCACAAAGGAAGGAAGGTAGAGGAAGGGAAACAAAGAAACACATAGAGAGGAGGATAGCCCACTCCTCATAACGTTCTGCTTGAAGGCAGAGAAAGGATTCATCTACAGAAAGATTGAAGTGAGGATAAAGGCCAAAAATTTGGAGGCACCATCAGCCAATTTGAAGGAAAAAATGTGCCAACAAAACATACTAATCAGGGAGAGTTTTCTTCAGTCTCTTAGGGTACAGCCACTCTAGAACTCCATGCGATTGATAGAGGCAAGAAAAAGGGGGTACGTCCCGCAACACAGCGACTAGAATAGGAGCGTCAGGATCGTATTGCACTATGTGACTGGTAAACAGACGTTGTATTTCAGTTAAGGCCTCGGTAGCAGCAGGAGTCCATTGTCTAGGGGAATCAAGGTGGCTGTCCCCCAGAAGAATGTCATACAAGGGGTGCATGATAGGGTCAGGTATAGGCATAGTGGAGCGTAACCATTGAATAGAGCCAATAAGCTTTTGGAGTCATTAATCTTGTGTATATTAATTTTTGGAGGGTGTCGTGTAGCACGACCATTATCTATGGAGTGACCCAAATATATGTACGGAGGAGCACTCTGAATTTTATGGGGGGCCACTTGAAGGCCATGAGCGGGAAGACAGCTCAACGTGTGTTCCAATAAACTTTGTAATTCAGAGGCTCGGGAGGTTGCTAAAAGAATGTCATCCATGTAATGGAGAAGGATAGCATCTGGGTGTGTTTCCCGAATAGGTTGTAGGACAGCAGCTACAAAAGCTTGACACATGGTAGGACTATTAGCCATACCCTGGGGGAGCACTTTCCATTGGAACCTCTCCGCAGGACCTTGGAAATTCAGCTGAGGGACCGAAAAGGCAAACTTTGGACGATCGTCGGGGTGGAGAGGAATAGAATAAAAACAATCTTTGATGTCCAAAACATAAATATGATAATCCTTCGGGATGAAGGCAGGAGAGGGAAGTCCCATTTGTAAGGGGCCCATAGGCCGCATAATTTGATTAATGGCGCGCAGATCGATTAATAAACGCCATGAGCCAGCCTTTCTCTTAATGACAAACACAGGGGAATTATAATTACTAGTTGTGGGCTCCAGGTGTCCCGCGTCTAATTGTTCCTGGACTATATTCTTTAAAGCGGTGAGTTTCTCTGTACTCAGGGGCCACTGTTCTACCCACACTGGGTCAGGAGACTACCAGTCAATCCGTGGGCACCTCACCGTTTGAGTGACCCCCTAGAAGTTTTCCGGGGTCACAACATGGACCCCGATTTGTTGGAGAATATCTCTGCCCCACAGGGCTGAATTAAGGCCACTTATCTTCAATGGCTTAAAATATCCAGTTTTATCTTCATATGTCCAAGTCAAATATCTAGCTGCCCTAATGTCAATCTGGCCCCCTCCCACTCCAGCCACCGTAAGTGGATGCCGTTCAAGGGGCCATGCAGAGGCCCACTGCCTGCTGTCTATAACTGAGGAGTCTGCTCCAGTATCCAGCATCCCTAATATAGGGTGGCCCTCGACTGTTATAGTCATCATAAGCCTGTCTTTCCCTACCACTTGGCACCAATTGATCTCTGGATCCCTGGGAGTCTCCTCTATCCAAGGGAGAGATATAACTCGACCAATGGCCGTCCCAGGAGGGAGGTGAATAGGATAGCAATGTGGATTAGTAATGTAAATGGTAGTGCCCTCTGGAGGCAACAGCTGAGTGTGCACAATGCCAGGAAAATAACTGGAAGGCCCCACCACAAGGCGGGGGAAGGAGGCAGGAGGGACCTGAAGGGACTGAGTGTCCCAGGGCTTTATCACTACGTCCTGATCTCCTTGTCCTTCCTCAGGGGCACATGTCAATATCTCAGTTGGCTTAATTCCTGGCAATACGCTCGCCAAGGCCTGTTGGCTGGGGGAGGGGCCCCATGGGACCTTCTGTGGTCACGTGAATTGGGAAAGTCTGTGGAGAGCAAAACTGAGGGCCCCCACGAGGAGGGCCCCCCTCCCGTTTCCCTGGACCACAGTAGCGGTCCTTCCCTTAAAATGGCAATTCCGTGCAGAGTGTCCCATCCCGGCTTCACGCTGCTCAACAGCGAGGTTTTGTAGGCCTTCCAAGCAGTACCCTAAGCTGTGCCCCATGTTGGGCGCCAGCTGCACGGGTGCACGGGGTTAATCCCCGGCCTTCACCTGGCTACTAAGCCAGGCGGTCCTCGCCCAATATTCCAGGCGGTAATCTCTAACACGGGGCCCAATTCCTTACCCCAGACTTCGCTTGGGAAATCTTACCCTTGCTCCGGGTCTTTGGACGTCTCTGGTCCCTGCCGTGCGACCGTATGGCCTAGCTGCGCAACAGGGCTGAGGATATCAGTGCTCTTCACTTTATTGATGACGTCCTGTACATCTCTTCCCAGCATCCCCTTATATACCCAGCCAGAGCTCCTCCCATGTTCCTCCCCGAGGGCTGTTACCTGGCCAGAGCCCCTCCCATGTTCTGCCCTGAGGGCGGAGCCAGCTCCCGTGTGGGCGGTCCCAGCACCCGAAGGCGGGTTAACACCCGGGGCGTCTGCCAGGCTCCTCAGGGGGCCACGGTCCAGAGCTTGGCTCGTAACATGTCCCTCAGGGGGCCACAGTCCAGAGCTAGGCTCCTAACACTTCTCTTCTTTTCAGTGACAAAGCCTGACTACAGAGCTTTGGAGTAGTACTGAAATCATTTGTGTGTTTGTGGTCCTAAAGGGAATGGACAGGGCCTTGGGCCATCATAACACCAAGAGATCTCTTGGGTCAGAGAGTAGAATCAGAGACACAAAGCAGAGATAGCCAGTGAATGGGTGTGACTCTGCCACCAACTCTATAAGGAACTCTCAACATGCCTACCGGGAGGTACACTCCAAACCTCCTGGTACACACATTACCCTGAGTTAGCCCATAAGGCCATTGATCTCCAGATACAGGAGATGAGTCTTTCACTGGGCAGTGGCTGGGTGAGTCAGAGCATTTACCTTGGCATTTGGTCAGGCCCAGGTCATAAAGAAGACTGTCCTGTGAGCCCAGTGTGGCCAGCACTGGAGAAAAAGTAGTCTAGTCTATATCATGGCAGCCAGGTGGCTCAGTGGATGGAGTGCTGGGCCTGGAATCCAAAAGACTCATATTCCTGAGTTCACTTCTCACCTTTAACACTTACTAGCTATGTGAGCATGGACAAATCACTTAACCCTATTTGCCTCAGTTTCTTCATCTCTGAAATGAGCTGGAGGAGGAAATGGCAAACCACTCTAGGACATTTGCCAAGGAAATCCCAAGTGGGGTCACAGAGTCAGACACAAGTGAACATTGGCAACCAACAGTTTTCTATCATTTGCTACAGAGAACTAGAGCAAAGCCTACTCACCATAAACTTAGGCTCCAAACAAGAAAAAAAGAAACATTATGTGGAGGCAAAAAGATCAAGTGAACTAGAAGTGTCAGTATTTCCCCCATTTGGATTTTCCCCTTTGTTTCCCAGGGGGCTGTGCTACCTTCACTCTGCCTTGGCTGTGCAGACAGTGTTTGTGATTGACAAGGTTTTGTTAGAAGGAGGGGACCTATAAGCCCTGGGAGATGTGAGCCTGCCCAGAGAGCAGGGCCTTCTCTCACTTGGGGAGCACAGAGGAAGCTGCTCTGAGCTGAATCCCCTGAACAGCCTGGGGAGGTTTTTGTTCAGGGCTGAAGCACTGTGGGAATGGGGAGAACCTAAACTGCAGACAGTGATAACCTGCAGCATCCTCAGTGTCCAAATTGTGGTGGATGACAGTGAAATCTGTGTCAGACCCACTGCCACTGAACCGGGCAGGTAATGCCAATTGCCAGGAGCAATTGATGCCAATGCAGTAGCATAGTAGATGAGGAACCTGGGGGTTGTCCAGGCTTCTGCTGGTACCAATTAAGGTAGACAATACCAAACTTATTAAGCTCTCACTGGCCTTGCAGCTGATGGTGACTACCTCTCCTGGAAAAGTAGACAGGGATCCTGGAGACTCAGTCATCATAATGGCTCCTTGGAAATCTAGAAAATGAACAAAAGTAGAAAATAGAAATAAGTCAATGTCCAAGTCAAAGTGTAGGAACAAGAAGATTTTCTGGAAACCACTGAAATTGCAAGTAACTTGCAAGAAGTTTTATTGACTGTCAGCATGAGACAGAAACCATCTTTCCCACAGACCTCCCAATACTTGTAACCTGGTGCTGGTCATGCTGGTCTGCCCCCATCTGCTTCTGTGGAGACTAAACTTGCTCACCCACTGGATCAAGGGGTCATAAAGTCTTTCATCCCTTGTAACCTGTGATCTTCTAAACCCTTCACTGCTCTGCTGGGTCTCCCTCTGAGCCCAGAGAACCAGTAACCAGAGGAGCTGCCATTGAGAGACCATCCTGGCCTTTAGACACCTACAGGGAGAGCACTCAGAGCCTTGGGAGGGCAGGAAAGAAGCAAGCTTTGGTATCCTGAGCAGAGCACACTACAGATCCCTTGGGTCTCCACATGCCAAACAGTCCCAGGGCTGGTAAGAGCCTCACCTAAAAGACCCAGTAAGCCACACTGAGTTACACTGGCTGAGACTGGCTCTGGGGGAGGAGCCTCACTCTTTTATGTCCCCAGCTGTGTTACATCAAGAGCAAAGGCAAGCTCACGTTTAGTACTGATACTACTTGTTTGGGTAAATGAGGAGAGGCTTCTCTCTGTGTCCCTGGACTAGATTCCCCATAATCATGAGAGAGCTCCAACCCTGGACAGGTGGCAGAGACAGCAGGAGCTCACAGCTTGTAGACTTTGGAGGTGCCTCAACTGATTCTGCTCCTGGATCTGCCCCACTACCTCCCTCTGCTAGAGAAGGTGTGAACTCAAGAAGGCAGTGAGGAGGGTGAGGTTCATGGACAGATCCTAGCCTGGGCCCCTGGGAAAAGCCTAGAAGAGCCTCTTTCCTAGGGAAATGGGTTTTGTCAGTCACTAGAAGACATTACTGTATTTGTTCTGAGCAATGAGAAAGGAAAGGTTAGATCTGCCCTTTTCCCCATTTTCCCATGCCAGACTTGCCATGAAGGTGAGGACCCTTTCTGTGATCCATCCCATACCTACTTGTGACTTTTCAGAGGTGTGGATCTGTGTAAATCTGTGTGCCAGTGTGAGGACATGAAAGTGAGAATGACTAAGAGAGAAGGAGCCTGGAGAGAGTCATTGATTTCTGGATAATTGCTTCTGTCCTGGGGGGATTAAAAGAGCCTCCTGTTTGGCATCCCTGCCCCCAGCCTCTCCTTTCTTTCATCAGGCGACAGTGAATGAACACACGAACAAGCAGTTATGCTTTTTAAAAAGTTTACTTTTCCCAATTACATATAACAATTATTTTAACCTTTTTTTTTGGAATTTTTGAGTTCCAAATTTTCTGCCTCCCACTACTTTTCTCTTGAGAAGCCAAGCAATCTGACATATGTTAAACACGTGCAGTCAGGCAAACCCATTTATAGATTAGTAGTGTTGTAAAAGACACAGACCAAAATACCCAAAGAAAAGTAAAGAATAAAGAGGCTTGCTTTGATCTGCATCGAAAATTCATCAAGTCCAAGGACATTTAAAAAAGATGGGGAAAAAAACCAATGCCAAGTGTTTGGGACAGAAATGAAAAAGTGGAATACTTCATACTTCAGAGGGGTTCATAATCTAATGGAGGATGTGATGATAATATTACTTCTTATTATTTGGTTGACATTTTTGATTGCCCTTATGTTGGCAAAGTACATTGAAATTCTGTCTCCTTTTATCCTTAGAATTGCACTAAAAGGGAGGTGCTACTAAAAAACAGCATTAATGGGAGACTGACCATTTTACAGATGAGGAAACTGAGACAGTCAGAGTTGAAGTGACATGGTCAGGGTTTAACATCAAGTAAACATGTGAGGCAAGATTTGCATTTGATTCTTCCTGAATCCAGGCCCTGCTGTCCTTGCACTGCACCACCTTGCTGTCTGCAATGTATCTATAGAGGCACAGATTTATCCAGACATGATTTGGGGTAAGAAATTCCCATACACAAACATCAACCTGCACATCTTAGAATCTTCTCTACAAAGGAGAGTCCTGAGGAGTTGTGTTCAGCAGCCAGAGGTTAAGTTGAAGAACACAGCCAGCATGGGTGAAAATCAGGACTGGGTGCTGGTTTTCTTGACTCTCAGGTCACCTCCCTACCCATCACTCACTGTGGCCTCATCTTTATCACATGTGTTTATATCATTAATATCTCTATTGGTATCATCTGTCTATATTACTGTCTTCTATACCTTCCATGTCTATATCTGCCTATGCTGGGAGTGGAAATGAGGACAGAGAGAGAAGAGGGAGGGCTGAGGATCCTTCCATTTACTTTGGGAAACATAGGCCTGAGAACACCAAGGATATTTGGGGAAAGAATGTAAGCCTTGGGATGTGACCTTGCTGAGTGTCAACTCTCCCCCTGAGCAGCTGTGTTTGACTGTGGTGTGATGACTGAGTCTCTCTGAGTTGTTAAAATGATGAGAGAAAAAACGTTTTTAAGAGTAAAGGAATCTGTGAGTGCAAAGGGTTTGCTGAAGGCATCTAATGTAACGCTCTCTCTAATGTATGAGTGATCACACAGAATTTATGTAATGAATAAATATACAGAACAGGAACTGAAGGATGATGGTTCAGCCTAGAAAGAAAGGGAAGAGAAATGAGTGAGATTAAGGAATTTTTCTTAGAAGAAAAAGTGTAGAAAAAGAAAAGAATCAAGTCATAGGGGAAAAGGGATCAAGAATGAAAGACTTCACTTCAAGAGAGAAAAGAAGGGGCCAAAGGGGGTATTATATAACTAAAGGAGGAAGAGATAAAGAAATCAGAAAGTTAAATTAAACTCTAAAAACAGGGACATGGTGGACAACTAGGAGAGAAGGTGAGGCTGAGGTGAAAAGAGCCAGAGGGAAGAGAGTTGTGTTAAAATAAAAAGAAGAAAGTTAATTATCTGGATAAAGTTGTGCTTAAGAGTGGAAGAGGAAAAGAGGCAGAAAACTGAATTCAGAAAAAAAAATACACAGAGACATAAATGTTGCTTAATGAATGTGAAGAAAATCCCTGAGACCCTTCTGACTGGGGCCACTCCAAACTGATGCTCCACAAACTCACCGGGGGCTACAGTGCTGAGAGGCAATGTTTTACACCTTTGTTAACTCATCTCACTTAGCATCTTTGCTCTTCAGGATGCTTTCATCCTTCAGACTTTCAGTAGCTCAGTCAACCAGCTTTCTCAGTTGAAAACCTGCCTTCATATTCTACTGAAGAAGATGGAAGTCATTCTCAGAGAGCTCCCTGTTCTCTTCTCCTCATCTCCCATTTCCAGGTACCTTCTGCCACTGTCTCCTCCTTCACCCTGTCTGATCCATAATGAGGAAGTCTTCCTCATGTCAAAGTCAACCTGTCAACATTCCTAAGTGACCCCATCCCATTCTCTCTTTTTCAGCAGACGACGCTTCCTATCATCAGAATCCTCTCACGTTCAGCCTTTCCCTGCTTCCAGATTGTTTCCCTCTTGCTTATAAGTAAACAAAAATGTCCAGCCTCTCCCTGTTACCTGCTGTCCTAGAATCTCCCCCATGGCTGTTGGGAGGCATACTGCAACACACTCAGGTGCACACACAGGAAGCCTCAGGCAGCCAATGAGGCCTTTTCAATCCCAGAATCAGAGACTGAAAAGGCAATGGCTGGGGTGGGCCATTCAACTTTGCTCCTTGGCCCTGCCTAGGTCATAGAAAGCCCAGTTCTGTGAGGTGAATGGGGGCAGCTCTTGAGAAAAAGAAATTTAATCTTTGTCCTTGCTGCAGAGAACTGGAATGGAGATTCCACCAAAGGAAACTGGGTTTACAACAAGAGAAACTATGTCAAGGCAAAGATTTGATGTGGATTTGAAAGGTCAGCAAATCTCCAGCATATTCCACTTTGTCTCCCAGGGATCTATGCTGAGTCCACTCTGCCTTGTTGGTTGTATTTGTCCTTTGTTTTCCAAGAGGACTGGGACTGACATGACTTGGCAATTGACTTTGATTTGAGAGAGGGAGGGCTGTGTAAGGTCATCAGCCTCGCTTCTCCCTCCAGAACCAGCTGGGAAAAGTTGCCTAATATTCATCAAGATGACTGGAAGTGACCCAGGATGCAATGGGAGACCACTGCATCCCTTTGGCCCTTTTAGGCCAAGACGTTTTCAAGTTCTTCACTTTGAGTGAGATAGTGCCCATTCATCGAATAGGTCTCTCGAAGAAGTGAGACAAGGGATGGCCCCTTTAATTAGAAAAAGAAAAAAAAATCACATTGACTCTAAGGCAAGGGAAGGGCAGGAATTTAGCCACTAAACCCCAAGTTAACTGGGTAGCTTGCAGTCATCAAAATTCACCTTCCTTTGCAGAGGAGAAGGATCCAGCCACTTGAGTAACTCAGCTCGATCTCTCCCACCCCCTCTTCCTCTTCTCCACTCTGCTTTTACTGTAGGTAGAAAGAAGCTCTTATATCCTCATCAGGGCCTGTGAAAACTCCCTTGAGTCTCCAAATGCAAAAGAGAACCAGCACTCACATGAGGCTCATCTCAGGAGCCAATAGAGTAGATGAAGACATTCTGGCTAAATCTACGTAAAACCATCAGCAAGCCTTTTGTAGAATGGGGATAAGCTACAAGCATTTCCAGTAAGATTGGGCGTGAAACAAGGATGTGCATTATCAACACTGTTGTCAATATGGTGCCAGAAATGGTAGGTTTAGCAATAAGAGAAAAAGGAATTGAAGGAATGAAAATAGGCAAAGAAAAAACTAATCTATCACTCTTTGTAGATGATGTGATGATGAGAATCCTACAGAATCTAGTAAAAAAACTACTTGAAATAATAAAGAACTTTAGCACAGTTGCAGCATGTAACATAAACCCATATATATCATCAGCATTTCTATATATTATTAACAAAGCCCAAGAGCAAGTGGTAGAAACAAAAATTGCACTTTAAGTTACCGCAGACATTGCAAAATATTTGAGAGTGCACCTGCTAAAACAAACTCAGGAAATATATGGACGCAATTACAAAACACTTTTCACACAAATAAAGTCAGATCTAAATATTTGGAAAACACATCAGTGGCTCCAGGGTAGCCTGAATTAGTACAATAAAAATGAAAATTCTACTTAAATTAATTTACTTATTCAATGTCACACCAATCAAACTATCAAAAAATTATTTTGTAGGGCTGGAAAAAATAACATCAAAATTCATCTGGAAGAACAAAAGGTCCAGAATATCAAGTATGAATACGATAAAAAAAAATTCTAGGGAAGCTGGCCATACAAGATCGTAAGTGGTATCATAAAGCAGCTCTCATCAAAACTACTTGGATTGGCTAAGAAGTAGAGGGGCAGATCTTGTGTACATTAGGTACCCAAGACACAATAGTCAATGATTATAGCAACTTCTGTTTGATAAACCCAAAGAACCCATTTGACAAAAAATTCATCACTTGACAAAAACTGATGGGAAAACTAGAAAATAGTATGGCAGAAATTGGAAACAGACCAATGTCTGACGCTGTACACCAAAATAAAGTCCGAAAGGGTACATGGTTTAGGTATAAAGGCGGACAATATAAGCAAGTTAGGGGAGTAAGGAATAGTTTGTCTGCCAGATTTATGGTGAATGGAGGATTCACCAAATAAGAGATAGAGAACATTATGAAATGCAAAATGGATAATTTCATTAGACTAAATTGACAAGTTTTTGCAGACAAAGCCAATGCAACCAAGCTAAGGAGAGAAGCAGAAAAAGAAAGAATTTTTACAATTAGTGTCTCTGATAAAGGCCTCATTTCTAAAGTATATAGAAAATTGAGTCAAATTTACAAGAATACAAGTCATTCCCCAATTGATTAAGGGTCAAAGGCTATGAACAGGAAATTTTCAAAGAATTAAAACTATCTATAGTCATATGAAAAAATTCTTAATATTGTACAGGAAACAAGGAAATATATCCTGAAGAAAAAGAACAAAGCAAAATGTCTGTTTGATGAGGCCTTACAAATAGCTGAGGAATGAAGGAAAAGGGGAGATTTCCTCAAATGAATTCAAAATTTGTAGGACTATCAAGGAGAAATATGGTTTTCTTAAATGATCATGGCAAAGAAACAGAAGAAAATGGGAAATGGAATGGGAAAGACAAGAGTCCTTTTGAAGAAAGATTCAGCTATCAAGGGAGTATTTCCTGAAAATATGAGCATGAGGATTTCTGGAGCCAAGATGGCAAGCTGAGGCAATCACTTGTCTATGGTTTTCCAAATTTCCTTGAAAACAACCTTGCAATAATGCCTCAGAGCAGTGAACCACATTACCAGCCTAGGATAGCTTGAAGGGTAAGCAGGAAAGGTACCTCACATTGGCAGAGTGCAGTAAAGTGAGGAAGCCAGTGGCAGGCTTCATCCTAGGGGGTCATGGCATAATTTAGGGAAGTCATGAGAAACTTTGGGGTTTCTGAGATAAATTCAGTTTCTTTCTAGGGCTTCATGCACTATATGAAATATACAATGTCTAGTGAGGTCTGTGCTCCAGGGAAAGACCAACACCCATTAATTAAATTCTTAAGTCTTATCTCCAATGTACACAAACAAAAATATTTGTGAGACTCAGGTGATGACTTTCCTACCATTACTGCTTTTATAAGACTTCCTGTAGTGTTAAGAATGTGGTGTCTAGTGACCTGCCTCTTCCAGGAAAAGACTGATCCTCATGGAGCACATTCATAAGTCTTCTCTCCACTAGGAATCCTTGATGTAAAGGAAGAGATGATCTCTTGCTGCAGACCTTCCCTGAGTCCAGACAGGGATTGTTCATGAGGTGAAATTTCTGGTGTCTAATAAGCTCAATAGTCCATCTGAATGTTTTTCCTCATTTATTACAGGAATATGGTTTCTATTTCAGGTGAATTCTGATAGAAAATAAGGAATGATGTTAGCCTTAATACTTTTCATATTGATTATATTGAAATATGTCCCCTAGAATGGATTTTCTGTCAGAGAAAAGATTATTTCTCCTATACAAACAAACAATAATTGAATTAGGACTAAGCTTCTCCCCTATTTCCTCATTCAGAAATTGGCCACTGTAAGTGATTCAGCCAGTCTTTGAAGGGCAGGGCTGATGATAGGATGAAATCTTGGGCAAGACTTATTCAACTGAGAAAGTTTAGATATGACCAAAATTTAAAGAGATTTTATTCTAGGTGGACTCGGGCCCATTGTATTTTAGTAAATCAGGTCTGAGGGGAAGTGGACCTCTCTGACCCAGACTGCCCCAGGCAATGGTGATCTGGATAGAAATAAGTCTTTGTCCAAAATTGAGTGAAGATTCATGCTTCCCCGCTGAGTCCCTCAATAGAATAAGCCCAAATCTCATTATAATACTCCTTCTGATTAAGTTTTAACTAGTCAGGATTGATTTAAGCCTTTAGGTTAACTCCCACTTATCTAGGGGCATATAAGTGTTGAAAGGTCTCCATGATTCATCTTTAGTTTGTAACAGATAGTCAAAGGACCATTGTTTTATTAATTATTAATAGGCCATAATTAAATGAATACCCAGAAATTATGTCTCTTCAACTTTATTTTCAGCAGAATTGTATGGTAATGTGATAATGTGTATAAAAGGTTTTATGACATGATGTATCTCTACACTGTGCATTCTGTTATGTGCAGCAAGTAGGGAGTTTAGTTCTGAAAGCTTTAGCACGTTGACTAAATTCATAAGAGGTTTCTCTCCAGTGTGGATTCTGCGATGTACAGCCAGAGTGGAGCTGTAACCGAAAACCTTTCCACATTCATTGCATTCATAAGATTTTGCTCCAGTGTGGATTCTCTGATGTGCAGCAAGATTGGAACTCTCTCTGAAAGCCTTTCCACAATGATTATATTCATAAGGTTTCTCCCTAGTGTGGATTCTCTGATGTGAAGCAAGAGTGTAGATGTCTCTGAAAGCCTTTCCACATTGATTACAATCATGAGGTTTCTATCCAGTATGGATTCTCTGATGTGCAGTAAGATTGGAGCTCCTTGTGAAAGTCTTTCCACATTGATTACATTCATAGGGTTTCTCTCCAGTGTGGATTCTCTGATGTGCAGCAAGATTGGAGCTCTCTCTGAAAGCCTTTCCACATTGATTACATTCATAAGGTTTCTCTCCAGTGTGAATACTCTGATGTAGAATAAGTTTGAAGCTTTCTCTGAAAGCTTTTCCACATTCCTTGCATTCATAAGGTTTCTCTCCAGTGTGGATTCTCTGGTGTACAGTAAGATGGCACTTTCTTCTGAAAGCGTTTCCACATTGATTGCATTCATAAGGTTTCTGTCCAGTGTGGATTCTCTGATGTGCAGCAAGATTGGAGCTCTCTCTGAAAGCCTTTCCACAATTATTGCATTCATAAGGTTTCTCTCCAGTATGGATTCTCTGATGTGTAGTAAGACTGGAGCTCTTTGTGAAAGTCTTTTCACATTGATTGCATTCATAGGGTTTCTCTCCAGTATGGATTCTCTGATGTACAGTAAGATTGGAGCTCTTTGTGAAAGTCTTTCCACACTGATTACATTCATAGGGTTTCTGTCCAGTGTGGATTCTCTGATGTGCAGCAAGATTTGACCTCCCCCTGAAAGCCTTTCCACATTGATTACATTCATAAGGTTTCTCTCCAGCGTGAATACTCTGATGTAGAATAAGTTTGTAGTTTTCTCTGAAAGCTTTTCCACATTGATTGCATTCATAAGGTTTCTGTCCAGTGTGGATTCTCTGATGTGAAGAAGGAGTGGAGTTGTCTCTGAAAGCCTTTCCACATTGATTACAATCATGAGGTTTCTCTCCAGTATGGATTCTCTGATGTGCAGTAAGACTGGAGCTCTTTGTGAAAGTCTTTCCACACTGATTACATTCATAGGGTTTCTCTCCAGTGTGGATTCTCTGATGTGAAGCAAGAATGTAGCTGTCTCTGAAAGCCTTTCCACATTGATTACAATCATGAGATTTCTCTCCACTATGGATTCTCTGATGTGCAGTAAGACTGGAGCTCTTTGTGAAAGTCTTTTCACATTGATTACATTCATAGGGTTTCTCTCCAGTGTGGATTCTCTGATGTGCAGCAAGATTGGAGCTCTCTCTGAAAGCCTTTCCACAATTATTGCATTCATAAGGTTTCTCTCCAGTATGGATTCTCTGATGTGTAGTAAGACTGGAGCTCTTTGTGAAAGTCTTTTCACATTGATTGCATTCATAAGGTTTCTCTCCAGTATGGATTCTCTGATGTACAGTAAGATTGGAGCTCTTTGTGAAAGTCTTTTCACATTGATTGCATTCATAGGGTTTCTCTCCAGTATGGATTCTCTGATGTACAGTAAGATTGGAGCTCTTTGTGAAAGTCTTTCCACACTGATTACATTCATAGGGTTTCTGTCCAGTGTGGATTCTCTGATGTGCAGCAAGATTTGACCTCCCCCTGAAAGCCTTTCCACATTGATTACATTCATAAGGTTTCTCTCCAGCGTGAATACTCTGATGTAGAATAAGTTTGTAGTTTTCTCTGAAAGCTTTTCCACATTGATTGCATTCATAAGGTTTCTGTCCAGTGTGGATTCTCTGATGTGAAGCAGGAGTGTAGCTGTCTCTGAAAGCCTTTCCACATTGATTACAATCATGAGATTTCTCTCCACTATGGATTCTCTGATGTGCAGTAAGACTGGAGCTCTTTGTAAAAGTCTTTTCACATTGATTACATTCATAGGGTTTCTCTCCAGTGTGGATTCTCTGATGTGCAGCAAGATTGGAGCTCTCTCTGAAAGCCTTTCCACAATTACTGCATTCATAAGGTTTCTCTCCAGTATGGATTCTCTGATGTGCAGTAAGACTGGAGCTCTTTGTGAAAGTCTTTTCACATTGATTGCATTCATAGGGTTTCTCTCCAGTATGGATTCTCTGATGTACAGTAAGATTGGAGCTCTTTGTGAAAGTCTTTTCACATTGATTGCATTCATAGGGTTTCTCTCCAGTATGGATTCTCTGATGTACAGTAAGATTGGAGCTCTTTGTGAAAGTCTTTCCACACTGATTACATTCATAGGGTTTCTGTCCAGTGTGGATTCTCTGATGTGCAGCAAGATTTGACCTCCCCCTGAAAGCCTTTCCACATTGATTACATTCATAAGGTTTCTCTCCAGCGTGAATACTCTGATGTAGAATAAGTTTGTAGTTTTCTCTGAAAGCTTTTCCACATTGATTGCATTCATAAGGTTTCTGTCCAGTGTGGATTCTCTGATGTGAAGCAGGAATGGAGCTGTCTCTGAAAGCCTTTCCACATTGATTACAATCATGAGGTTTCTCTCCACTATGGATTCTCTGATGTGCAGTAAGACTGGAGCTCTTTGTGAAAGTCTTTTCACATTGATTACATTCATAGGGTTTCTCTCCAGTGTGGATTCTCTGATGTGCAGCAAGATTGGAGCTCTCTCTGAAAGCCTTTCCACAATGATTGCATTCATAAGGTTTCTCTCCAGTATGGATTCTCTGATGTGCAGTAAGACTGGAGCTCTTTGCGAAACTCTTTTCACATTGATTGCATTCATAGGGTTTCTCTCCAGTATGGATTCTCTGATGTACAGTAAGATTGGAGCTCGTTGTGAAAGTCTTTCCACAGTGATTACATTCATAAGGTTTCTGTCCAGTGTGGATTCTCTGATGTGCAGCAAGATTTGACCTCCCCCTGAAAGCCTTTCCACATTGATTACATTCATGAGGTTTCTCTCCAGCGTGAATACTCTGATGTAGAATAAGTTTGTAGTTTTCTCTGAAAGCTTTTCCACATTGCTTGCATTCATAAGGTTTCTCTCCAGTGTGGATTCTCTGGTGTACAGTAAGATGGCACTTTCTTCTGAAAGCCTTTCCACATGGATTGCATTCATAAGGTTTCTGTCCAGTGTGGATTCTCTGATGTGCAGCAAGACTGGAGCTGTCTCTGAAAGCCTTTCGACATTGATTGCATTCATAAGGTTTGTCTCCAGTGTGGATAATCTGATGTGCAGCAAGATTGCAGCTCCTTGTGAAAGTCTTTCCACATTGATTACATTCATATGGTTTCTCCCTCATATGAATCTTCCGATGTACAGTAAGGTGACCTTTAAATCTGAATCCATTTCCACAATGATTACGTTCATAAGGTTTCTCACCATTGTGGATTCTCTGATGATGAGTAAGACTGGAGCTCTGTAGGAATGCCTTTCCAAAGTTATCATACCCACAAGGTTGCTCTCTAGTCTCCAGGCTCTGATCCACAGCAAGATTAGAGCTACAACTCCCAGTCTTTCCACACTGATTCCATTTGTGTGGTTTCCTCTCACTGTGAATACTGTGATGAAAAAGGAAGGATGAGTGTTCACTAAAAGGTACACCACATTCATGAGGCTCATGTGGTTTCTCTGCAGTATGTATTTTTTGACAGTAAACCAGAGATGACTGTTGACTGATGTTTTTCCCATAATGACGATAACCATAAGGTTTTTCTCCTGTGTGGATTCCATCATTTATAGTACAAATTTTTCTCCCAGTGAAGTCACAGGGACTATCACTCATGAGGTTTTCTTGGTGTGTTTCCTTCACAGGATTCCTTAGCTTTTCAGTAGTTTCTTTCATTCCAGGTCTACAAATACCTTCTGCAAAAAACAGACAGTAAAACAGAGACACATGTACACAGAAATATAATTAATAACCTTTCCCTCCACTGCAAGAAAATAAACTGATCTACATGATCCTTCCCCAAATAAAGAAAAAAGTCATAACAGACACAAACATGATTGTCTGAAAATGCCATTAGCTGAAATTTGCAGGATAACTTGACTTACAAAGAGCTTTACAGACAAACATATTGGGTCCTCAGAAATACCTGTGAAACTGGAAGACCTAGCATTCTGATTACAATGTCTAGTCAGGCAATGAGCTCAGAATGACTGAGTGACCTGAAAAGTATCCTTGCAGGTGACACTAGACCACCAATCCTGAAAGTGGGCATGATCTATCCATGGAACTAGATGGCCCTTCTCCATGGCACTTGCTTTTGTTCTACATTTTTTGAGAATAAATGTTTTATTTTTGTATGCTTAACTTTGCTCTCCCTCCCTTTGGGTCTTCTTATTCTCCAAAGCACAAAAATGTTGAAATCAGGCTGATTCATAAGCCTAGAATGGGTTTTTAAGTTGAAGGGAAAAGAAGAGTCAATCAACATAGGTGGCAAACTTACCTCTTGCCTTATTTTAAGAAACTACCATGGCAACTGCCAGCCTTGAGCAATCACAACTCTGACGAATCAACAGCCAGCAACACTGGCCCCACCAGAAAGAAGATTAGGACTCACTGAAGGCTGGGATATAGGTAGCTTTTATTACCAATGAAACATTTCCAAATTAAAATATGTCCTTTTAAAAAGCAAAATAGTATTGTGCATATAACAGTCAATAATATATTAGAAGCATAACTTTTATAGGCACTGAAAAGAAAAGGTCAGGTGACTCACTAGCTTGCAATATTTGCTTTACCCGCAAGGTCTGGAACTGATTCTCCAGTATGGCTGATGTGTACCTGGATTTTTTGTCATTCTTGTCTCGATTTTGAATCCTCCCCAATTCTATTCTCCTTAAACTATTACTAATTTCACTCCTTGTGTTCCCCTTTATTCCAGTGTATCCCACTGAACTAGATAGCTTTCCATTCCCCAACACTCTCCTTTCCCTAGATCAGTTAAGACCAAGGTTCCTGATGTGTTGTTTCTTCTCAACCATTTCCATGTTTCAGTGACAGATTGGCAGCTCCTTGACCTCAGGGACTGCCTTTTCCCTTCCTAAAACTTGATGAGGTGCCTAGCAAACTGGAGGTGCTTAATCCATGCTTACTGACTGACTGCCAGGGCCCATGGCTGACACCAGGCCCCAGCTTCTACCTCAATCCCTATATTCTGGTCTCTGTCTTATTTGTCAAATGCAGCTTCTGGCCCCAGCCCTGTTTCTCTCCTTTTTGCACCTTATCTCCTATTTCAGTGAACTTTCTCTGGTTCTAAGCCTGATGGGACCTGACCAGGTCCATGGTAAAGGTCACAGAGACTTCTTTTCAGGCTCTTGAAGAATCTCTTACTATGGAACACCTGGGAATTTCTACTCCCACTTCATCAGACTGAGAGTGGCTGTCAAATTCCATGAATCTGCCAAACAATTCTCCAAGAAGGGGCCAAAGTTTGAGCCTTAGAGATCAAGCAAGGCACATGGGTTGATGATTATGTAAAGTATATCCTAGGATTAATTCTATGTGAGTGACAGATAGCTAAAAATCTCTGAGAAAGAGTCCCAAGTCAGGTGTTCCTGCCCCCAAATCCAGCACTTGCATTGCCCCAAGACCCAGAGTCACAGCTCTCATGTACCCACTTTCATGTCACTCACCTGGACAGCAGCTCCTCAGGCCTTCTTGTTCCACCTTCTGTGGTGCTTCCCTTTCCTCCAAATAAAAAAGCAAATATTCTCTGGGAACTGGAAGCCCTAAGAGTGTGGAATAAGGAATGAACATGGAGAAAAACTTAAAATTGAGTTCTCTTCAGGGAAAATAGTGCACATACAAAGCTGCTCCATTTTGAGAATCACTCCACCATGCTCACACACATCTGGCTTATTCTTCCATTAATGCTTGTAACCAAAAAACGATGTGCCAGATCAGCACTGAGCTCCCAAAAATTAGAGCTTGATGAATCAGTTTTGGCTTTGTCTCCTATCCACCCATGAAACCTATAAAACCTTTTCACGGTTCCTTCAAGGAGTCATTGCCTTTCATGGCAAGATTCTCCTTTTGGGGAACTCAATGAACCTTAGTCAAATTCCAATTGTTGACCAGTCTCTTATTCCTACCATGTATAGGGGGCATGAGAGCAAGGAGCAAAGGATGGTTCCCAGAAGTCCTTAAGCATGGGTTTCATAGCATTTATTTTTGAGAACTTTGGGGAAAGGTCGGGGAGAAGGTCATGGAGCCAACTGGGAATGAGAAAATTTGCTCATGGTGTACCTTCCCCATAGGAGGGACTCATTGCAGAGTTTCCATTATCTAGAAATTAGAGGCAGCTGGTAGTGCAGAGGAGAGAGGCCTGGGATGAGAATGAGGAATGCCAGGGTTTAAATCCAGCCTCAGACACTTACTAACTGTGTGTCTCTGGAAAAGTCACTTAATCTCTGTTTGCTTCAGTTTTCCCAAAAGCCAGATGGGGATAATAATATGAGCTAATAACATAATATTGTAAAGAAAGTACTTGACACAACAGCTGATGAACAACAGGTGAAGACAAAAGCTTATTATCCTCTGTCCTTTCCCACCACCTGTACTGGATAGTGGAAGCAATTTAAAGAAAGGCTAAGGAGAAATGTGTGACACTTGGCACAACCAGAAACTGAGAGTTACAAATTGATGCTTCTCAAAAAGAAGGATATCCTAAATAATTGGCCCATCCCAAAGAGGAAGAGGGTACAAAGGGAACCATACTTTTCGAGCACTTTTCAGAGATTTGGCAAAAAAAAATAGTGTTCAGGGAGAGGCTGGGCTAAATAATCTGGATTATTTACAACTGAGATCCTTCAACACTGAGCTGATCTTTGACCTCAAGCTAGAATAGAATTGCCAAGAGACAGCTACAGGAGCAACAAGGGAATATACATGTTATCTTCATGCCCCCTACTCCATCTTCTAAAGGAAAACCATTTCCCTTCCTGGTAATTGATAAATAATCCAAAATCAGAACAATTAGAGATAAAGATACTGCCTTTGATAGCAGAGGGGCCATAGGAAATGTCCTTACCCAAGGAGAGTAGGTTGTGGGCATTCTCCAGCATAACAGCCTTGTAAAACTTCTTCTGAGGATGGTCTAAGAGGTCCCATTCCTCAGGGGTGAAGTCCATACACACATCCTGGAATGTCACCAGTTCCTACAACATCAAGTCACAAGATTTAGACCTAAAAAAGGCTCCAGGATTCAGGCAGTCTACCCCTGATCAAGAGGAAACTGAAGCACCAAAAGAGGACTGACCTCAAAGTCATATCCTTGTTGAGTAAGAGAGTCAATACTTAAAACCATAGTCACTAAGAGGTCATTGAAAATTGAGAAAAGTATTTGATATGATCAGTTGGAATAAACCTGAGGAATGTCTTACTATGGAATCTGGGGCAAATTTTGTGTGTTATCTTTGATTCTGAAAGATCTCAGGAAGAGAAAGAGAGAAATGTGAAATTTCTTCCTTATTTGAACTGATAAAAGCAATGTTCTAAATAATATTATGTCCGGTTTGTGAGAAGCTGTCAAGTAGAGTGTATTCTGGGGTATGAGGGGCAGAATGAAATGCTTGATTGAAGGAGAGGGAAGACAAATATCTAGTTAATTACCTCAGAGCCTGAATCAAAAGTTCTATCTAGGTAAAACATGGAAATGATTCATAAGGATATTTAATTACAACCTGACCTGAACTAAGGGAGATGAAACTTTTTAGCCAAGTGAAGGAGAATTATTTCATTACCTTGGGTCTTGAGACTGCCCTAGATACAAGCTGTCACGGCTGAAGCATCTTTTCCCTTCTCTTTATGATTGCTTTCATTGGTCAATAACTTATTCTTTCATTATTAAAATATTTAGTAACATAGCTTTTCATTGTGGTTGGATTTTGGTGCTCAAAGCAGCCTAAAAGATGCCAGAAGGCTCTACCATGGGCTGGGAACTAGTCCACATGAATATTTGGGGTGGAGATGCCCCTCAGTTGGCACATCTCACTATTCTTTTGACACACTGCAATTCTGTTTTGCTTGCACAGCACACCTTGTTCTTCGATGTTGTTAAGCTATTCTGGGTAGTCCTTTGCCACTGTCTCTGATGACCCACCAGGGATTACAGAATTCTTCAGAGACCTTTGGAATGCCCTTGTATTATGTCTTCTGACCACATTGTCGGTGCCTTCTTTGCATGTGTTCTCCCTAAAATAGTCTTTTAGGAAAACATACTTTTGGCATTTCAACATGGCCCATCCATCAGAGTTGTGCTCCCTGCAGTACAACATGAATATTTGGCAATCTAACATAAGAAAGCCAGAGTCCAGTACTTTTCCAGGTGACCTTCAAAATCTTCCTAAGATAATTCTAATGGGATTCAAAGAAGATTCACAATTTCTCCACTTGCTGCAGTCAGTGGACGGTGCCCTGCTGAATGGTGGACAACCTCTATTTTCCTTGCTTACATTTTCTAAAAAATTATTTCCCCTTACTACAGGTTTTTTTTAATGTTTGTTGTTTTTTTTTTTTTAAAGTTTTGAGTTCCAAATCCGATCACTCTTTCCCTCTCTTCCCTCTGCCACCAATTTACATAGTGTAGGTGTAGGGTATGTTCAGGGAATACCAGTACCTTTGGTGTGATGACTGCAGAGCCCTATTCGAGGTTCTTTCCAACTTTGGTATCCACCTGTTCCACCTAATTCTCACCTGTGGCTCCAAGGAAGTGCAGCATGTGCACTGGCCACACTCCAGTAAACCAGGTTGAGGGTAACCAAGGGTTTGCAAATTCACTGGTGAGTTAGGGGGGTGTCCACCCCAAGTATGCGAAAACTTCCTCTGGTGCAATGGGTGGATGAGAACAATTTTTTGCAACAGCCATGAAGGCAGATGGAGCAGGTGATATGGAGTACTTAGAGCTTAGTTAGACAAGACATCACTGCATCCTGAGACGGCACCAGCCATCTTGACTTGGTCCTGCCACTGAACTATGGTGATTCTGGAGGAGTGTGACTGATGACTTCATGCAACTCTGCCTCACTTAAATCCAATTGACACATGAATCAAAAGACATCACCCAGAGCATTTGACTATTATACCTCAAAGTCCTGTGTGAAGTAGCAGGTGTGGATACACTGGGAGCTATAGTCATGACCCTGCACACAGGTGGCCCAGGGTTGTTTCTCATTTAGCCCCTTGGGGGTCTGAGCAGCCTTTTAAGGATCTCATTGCTCACCTCCTGGTGTGAGGAAGGGGGCTAGAAAAAGTGCCCTAAACATTGTCTGCTTACCCAATATCCTGGCCTGATTACCGTGGTAGGTGGGGAATCCCACTATGCAGCAAAAACGCACAAAAATGTATGAAAACATTTACAAAGATGATTCCACTCACCATCGGCACATGGAACGTGTGCACACTAATAGACAACACAAAACCCAGTAGACCTGAAAGAACTGCTCTTGTTGCAAGAGAACTTAACAGGTATCGCATCCAAAGAGCAGCCCTGAGTGCAACAAGGTTGGCAAAAGAAGGTCACCTTACTGAAGTTAGATATATCTTTTTCTGGAGCGGGTGCAGTGAAGGGGAGTGCCGTGAAACTGGTGTGTATTTTGCAATCAAAACTCTTCTAATCAACAAGCTGGTATGCCTGCCAAAAGGAGTGAATGGCAGGCTCATGACAATGTGATTGGCATTCGCAGGAAAATGCCATGCAACCACCATCAGTGCCTTTGCTCCCACCATGACCAACCCTGATGAAGTCAAAGAGAAATCTGATGAAGACCTAGAGACCCTTACCATCAATGTGCCAAAAGAGGACAAGCTTATAATTCTGGGTGACTTTAATGCTAGAGTAGGCTCAGAAAGCAGACTTGACAGGGAGTCCTAGGGAGTAATGGAGGTGGAAAGAGCAACAGGAGTGGTCATTTCCTGCTGAAGACTTTACATTGCATGACCTTCTCATCACCAACACTGTCTTCAGTTTACCTAAATGCAATGAAACTTCATGGATGCAAACACTGGCATCTAATAGACTAGGTGATTGTAAGGACAAGAGACACACAAGATGTGAGAGTGACAGAGGCAATGTGTGGTGCAGTGTTGGACTTAATGGAGACCTATACTTTCCAAGCTAAATATTTGCATTCATCAAAAGAACCGCCCCCAAGGCAAAATGAATACCAGAAGAATTAATCTCAACAAACTAGAGTTCTTCTCTGAGCATGAACAGTTTGTTGCTGACTTGGAAAGTTGGGCCAACACACAGCTGGCAACAGTGGAGTAGAAAAGGAGTGGGCAGCTTTCCAAGATGTGGTGTACAGCATGGCATTTGCTCATCTGAGTCACAACACTCACAAACACCAAGACTGGTTTGATGAAAATGATGGCGAAATTCAGAAGCTGCTAAATGAAAAACAAGTATTCCACAAGATTTACTAGCAGGATAGCTCATTCACCTCTAAGAAAGCAGCATTTAATTCCATCATAAGGAAAGTATAAGCAAAGCTTAGAGAGATGCAGGATTCCTGGCTCAGTAAGAAGGCAGATGAAATTCAGTTTTGTGCTGATAGTAACAATCCAAAGTGCTTTTCTGATCCCCTGAAAGATAGTTATGGACCAAAAACCTATGGTGAATCACAACTACTCGGTGCTGTTGGAGCCACATTGATTAGGAACAACAGACCGTTATCAATCAATGCTGAGGCCACTGACCATTCACCTCAGGTTGAAGTCAGTCCCTCCTTAGCTGAACTTTCAACTGAAGAAGACATTTAGAGGGCCATTAGGCTCATTTCATGTGGCAAAGCACCTGGTGCTAAGTCTATTCCAGAACAGTTGATATGATGTTTGCTGCCCCACAATTCCAGGAGAAATGCTAGGAGCAGAAAAGTGGTCTGTACACAACGTTTGCAGATCTGATCAAGGCTTTTGACACTATTAGTAGTGAATGGACAATTACAAAAAATTTTGGTTGCCCAGAGAAGTTCATCAACATTGTACATCAATCTCATGATGGCATGTTTGCCAGGGTTGTGGATAATGGACAATACTCTTGTGCCTTCCCAGTCACCAATGGAATGAAACAGGGCTGTGAGCTTGCTCCTATGTTTTTTAGCATGATGTTTTCAGCCATGTTGACAAATGCTTTCAATAAGGATGAACACAGCATCAAAGTCAGCTACTGTACTGATGGCAAGTTCTTCAATCTGAAAAGGCTACAAGCCAAGAGCAAAGCAGACGGAGTATTGGTGCATGACTCTATGTTTGTAGAAGATTGTGCACACAATGCAGCCTCTGAAACTGAGATGCAACAACATATGGATCAATTCTCTGCTTCCTGTGGTAATTTTGGCCTAATAATTAACATCAGGAAAAGACAGGTGCTCCATCAGCCACCATCACACCATCCATATGTGGAACCATCAGTCACAACAAATGGAGAAATTTTGAATTCCATGGATAAGTTCACTTACCTTACCAATGTACTTTCCAGGGATGTACACACTGACAATGAGGTTGATGCATGCATTGCCAGAGCCAGCTCAATATTTGAGAGGCCCCGAAGAGTAGTTTGGGAGAAAAGAGGTATTAGAGTATCAGACTGAAGGTCTACAGAGCCTTTGTGCTAGTCTCATTGTTATATTCTTGTGAAACATGGAGAACCTACCAGTGCCATGCAAAGTAACTGAATCACTTCCATTTGAACTGTCTTAGGAAGATTCTGAGGATCACCTGGCAGGATTAGGTACCAGACACTGAAGTCCTTGTTTGAGCTGAACGGTCAAGTATTCAAACTTTGCTTCAGAGAGTGCAACTGCGATGGGTTGGCCACACTGAATGAATGCAAATTATATGCTTGCTAAAAAGACTATTTTATGGAGAACTTGCATGGGGAATGGGATCACATGGTGGTCAGAAGAAGCGATAGAAGGATACTCTCATGGTCTCTCTGAAGAACTTTGGATTTGACTATGCAGCATGGGAGACAGTGGCACAGGACCACTCAGCATGTGTGCCCACATCAGAAAGGGTGCTGTGCTCTTTGAGCAAAGCAGAATTGAGACAGCACAAAGTAAAGCAGGATGCACAAATCTGGGATATCCACCCCAAATCTTCACACGGACAATCTGTGTCCAACCTGTGGTAGAACATTCTGAGCTGGTATTGGTCTGATTAGCCACAGCTGGACACACTGAAATTTCACTTTATCATGGTGGTGTCATTTCGGTCCTCTTTGGCTACAATGGATAACAACCAACTAAGCAATAAGATGTGGGTTACACATGTGCAATCATGTAAAACATTTCTGTAGTACTAACTTTGTACAGAAAGACTTGGGGAAAAAAAGAAAAAGAATGTAAGATAAAAGGTGGAAAATAACACGCTCCAGGCTGTATGCAAACAACATCGGTCCTTTCTGTGGCAGCAGATAGTAGACTTTGGCATTGGTCCTTTAAGCATTTTCTTGGGTCACTGTATTAGAGAGAATAGTTAAGTTATTCACAGTTCTTCATTGATCCATACTGCTGTTACAGTACATAATGTTCTGCTCCTTCTGTTCACTTCTTTTTGCATCAGTTCAAGTAAGTCTTTCTAGGTTTTTTCTGAAATCATCCTCCTTGTCATTTCTTATAACACAATAATATCCCATTACAATTATAGACCAGATTGTTTAGCCATTCTCCCAATGATGGCAACTATTCAATTTCACATTCCTAGCCAACACATTAAGAGTTCCCGAAAGTACTTTTGTAGAAACAGGCCCTTGGGTTTGGGTTAATCATATACCAGATTACTGCAGTCATTTAATATAAGGTACTTTATACCAATCTATTCCATTGAGCCATCACTTTAATTCTTAGCCAGTACCACATTGTTTTGATAATTATGGCTTTATAACAGTTTGAAATCTGCCATGATATTTTTTATTGATTCCCTTGATTACCTCATCCATTTAGCAAAGCTGTATTTTCCTGTTACTATCAGGTCAAAATGACCACAAGCATCAGAGAATGGAGCCATATGCAGTTCCTCAGTTACAAAGAAATAAGAGCAATGGTGGAAAGTTCCTTCTTATGCTAAAAAAAGAGCAAAAGTCATCCATTTATTTAATTTGATTATTATAGGTTGTATTATAGGTTCCTTCTTATGTTGAAGAGCAAAATTTAATTATATATTAATTATAATTTATTAATATATTATATTATCATATGTTATAATACTAATTATAATCTATTAATTATTATAGGTTGTATTTCAACTAATGCATCAGAAAGATATTGACAGTTTCCTCAAGAGAAATAAAGGCTCTAAACATACCTCTACAACTCTGGAAACTTGGGAGGACAAACGCCAAAAGAAGAGGTCATATACAGGAGACATGAGCCAAATCTGATAATGCCTGGATACTTGGGAACAGTCATTGATATTTCCAATCTGTTACATGCACAATGAATATTTCCTCATTGTGCTTGGAATTTCTTGGTCTTACATTCCATATGAGGATATGATTCAAGTTAGCAGAGATCCTGACATTTGGAAATAATTCTCCATCAAAATTATCCTTCATATTTTATCATAGTGATTTCTTCTTTGAAATACCTCACACATGGTCTATTTTTTACTCTAGATATAAACTTTCACTTCCTTTGTTGTTTTTCTTTGGAACAATTAAGGTGTTTATTGAACATTGAGATTCCCAAGAGTTATAATCCTTGTTTTTCACTAGGGTCTCTAGAGTTACTCTTCTTCATTGCAGAGTATTCATCACATGGGCTCTCACTTGAGGAGGACAGCCCTCTTATTTATCAATAACTGATCCGTGATTGCCTAACAGCCAACAAAAGATCTTTAACACCTCTGTCCTATGCAAGCCTTCCATGCTCATCTCTCCTCACGACAGGATGGGGTTATGAACTCCAAAAGCTTCATTTAAGTAGAAAGTCCATTTCAGACATTTCATTTCTCAGCTGGCTCAACATCTCCGGGGCTTAGCTCTGAGCCCCTGTTGAACAGGGGCTTACTCCAAACTGTTTATCATTTGTGTGTGTTGTCTTCCTCTGTTAGACTGTCAGAACCTTGAGGCTAAGAGGTTCCTAAAAGCCATCACGAGAAAAACTTTCAAATGCAATGAAAAGGAAACTGAAATACTTAAAGACTATTCCGAACCTACTAAACATGAGGAGAGCATGGAATAATGTGTTCCAGAGAGCAGCGAGGCTCAGTATGCAGCACAGGGAGATTTATCCTGAAAATATGTATTTAGCAGTGAGAGACAAAAATGGATGTTCAATGATTAAAAAAGTCAAATGTTTTTAGAAATCAAATCAGAATGGAAGAAAGTATTTGTTGCTTTGCACCCCATGGAATTTTTGCAAAAAGTAATTGCGGTCTGGGGCAGAAAGATACTCAAACATATGTAAAAAGGCAGAAATTATGAACAAAACCTTTTATTCTGCAATAAAATAAGAATGGAAATTGGTTCAAAGATAACAAAAGATTCAAACTCAAATGAAGACAACAACAATGCATAGACATTTAATTCTATAGTCTTGAAATAATGGGGGCAGAGTGGATAGAATGTTGGGCCTGGAGTTAGGAAAATCTGAGTTCAAATTCAGCTTCAGACTCTTACTAGCTATGTGATCCTGGGCAGGGCATTTAACTGTTTGCTTCAGTTTCCTCATTTGAAAAATGAACTGGAGAAATAAAAACCACTCCAACCTCACTGCCAAGAAAACCCCAAATGGGGTCACAAAGACTTGGACATGGATGAAAAACATCAATAATAATAACAAAATTATAATAACTGACATATTTCACAGCTGAAGAAAATAACATTTACTTTGAAAAATAAAATCACTACAATAATATCTCAAAGGGAATGAGGAAAAAGAAGTAAGAATGTAGGAAAAGAGACAGCAAGCTAGAGTAGACAGCACTGGTCAGCACCATGTGGGATGGGGGGTGCGGGAGAGAGAAGAGAGAAAGAGAGAGAGAAATGAATGAACAGATCGAACAAGGGAGACTCAGAATCATCAGAACTCAGAAACACCAAGTTTCGTAAAGTGGAAAATAGACTGAGGCAAAACTCCTTATTTGGTTAAAGTAAACACTGTGGAGTCTGGAAGGAAACTGGCATTAGACCAACATCTCCTACAATACTCTACAACACATTCTATATCGATGTCACTGTTGCTGTCAGTTGCTTCAGTCATCATTGAGCCTCCATGACCACATGTGGTATTTTCTTGGCACAGACCTGATATCTTAAGAACCAAAGGGAAAAACAGAAATGGGAAGAATCCACCAATAACCTCCTAAAAAAGATGTAACATGAAAACTCCCAAGAATATTATAGACAAATTCCAGAGCTCCCAGGTCAAGGAAAAAAAGAGTATAATCAGCCAGAAAGAAGCAATTCTCATGGCATGGAGCTACAGTCAGGCTAACACAAAAATGAGGAACTTTTGCATAAAAATAAAAAAAATCAGGGGGGCGGAGCCAAGATGGAGGAGTAGAAGGACGCACATTTATGAGCTCTGAGCCCACAACCCATGGAATTGAGGTAAAAAGAGATCCCCATAAATTCTGAATTATGGCAGGGGGTGCACAAACATAGGGGAAGAGATTTCCGTTCCACTGACCCCTGGAGAGCCGTCCCCGGGTTCCATTGCACCCCGGAAAGCGGACCGCACCCCCAGCGCTGCCCTGGCCTCGGCCCCAGAGAAGCTGACCCGAGCAGGCTTCAGAGAGGGAAGCTCCGGGGGAAGCTCCGGCAGCCGGGAAAGTCCCTCCGCCCACAGAAGCTACAGGTCAGTGAGAAAGAAGGCTGGGCTAGGGGAGGGGAGCAGGGCATCTCCGTGACTTGGGCCCCCTCGGGAGGAAGCGGCGGCAGCAGAGACAGGGGCAGGAAGCGGCGGAGGCAGAGGCGTGGGCGGCGGCTGAGGCGGCAGCGGCCCAGGACTCAGGAATCCCCCAGCAGCAGGTAGGATCTTCAATACCGAAGGTCTTTCCAACCTGAGGGAGCTGAGCCTGGGAGACGGCCCTGCCCCCACCCTGCTCTATTACTGAAGGCCTCTGAATAAAACCCCTGAGCTAGCTAAGCATAGGAGGCGGGTCCCCCACCCCGCCCCCACCCGCTCCGTTCCTGAAAGTCTCTGCAGAAAGCCCCTCAGGGACCGAGCTTGGGAGGTGGCCCTGCCCCCACCCCTGCGCCAGAACTAAAGCGTGCTGCGGAAAGAGCATTTGAATCTCAGAGTCCAAGCACTAGCTGGGCGGATCCAGGTGGAGGTGGAAAGGAATCTCAGAAGCCAAGTAACTGGCTGGGAAAATGCCTAGAAAAGGGAAGAAAAATAAGACTATAGAGAGTTTTTTCCAGCAAGTGCAAATGATCCCGACCTTCGGATCTGATGGCGAGGACGAGAACGTATTCTTGCCATCAGGGAAAGATGTGGAGGGCGGGGCCTCAGTACCCCAGACACCCCAGGGGGGTGTCGGGTGGGCTCAGGCCTTGGAAGAGCTTAAAAAGGATTTTGAAAAGCAAGTTAGACAGCTGGAGGAAAGACTGGGAAGAGAAATGACAAAGATGCAAGAAAAGTATGAAAGACCGGTTAATACCTTCGTAAAGGAGACCCAAAAAAATGCTGAGGAAATTAACACCTTGAAAAATAGGCTCACTCAATTGGCAAAGGAGGTTCAAAAAGCCAATGAGGAGAAGAATGCATTCAAAAGCAGAATGAGCCAAATGGAAAAAGAGGCTCAAAAGCTCACTGAAGATAATAGTTCTCTCAAAATTAGAATGGAACAGATGGAGTCTAATGTCTTTACGAGAAACCAAGAAATCACCAAACAAAACCAAAAGAATGAAAAAATGGAAGAGAATGTGAAATATCTCATGGGAAAAACAACTGACCTGGAAAATAGATCAAGGAGAGACAATTTAAAAATTATGGGACTACCTGAAACTCATGATCAAAACAAGAGCCTAGACATCATCTTCCATGAAATTATCAAGGAAAACTGCCCTGACATTCTAGAACCACAGGGCAAAATAAGTATTGAAAGAATCCATCGATCACCACCTGAAAGAGATCCAAAAAGAGAAACTCCTAGGAACATTGTGGCCACATTCTAGAACTCCCAGCTCAAGGAAAAAATCTTGCAAGCCGCAAGAAAGAAACAATTCCAGTACTGTGGAAATACAATCAGGATAACTCAAGATCTAGCAGCTTCTACATTAAGGGATCGAAGGGCGTGGAAGAGGATATTCCAGAAGGCAAAGGAACTAGGACTCAAACCAAGAATCACCTACCCAGCTAAACTGAGTATAATACTTCAAGAGAAAATATGGTCTTTCAATGAAACAGAGGACTTTCAGTCATTCTTAATGAAAAGACCAGAGCTGAAAAGAAAATTTGACTTTCAAACACAAGAATGAGAAGAAGCATGAAAAAGGAAACAGCAAAGAGAAGTATTAAGGGACTTACCAGAAATGAACTATTCACATTCCTACAGGGAAAGACAATATTTCCAACTCTTAAAACTTCTCAGTATCTGGGTAGTTGGTGGGACCACACATACACATGTACACGCACGCACACACATACACACATGCATACACATACAGAGACAGAGAGCACAGATTGAACTAAATAGGATGGGACCATACCTTAAAAGAAACTAAGGTAAATGGTGAGAGAGAAACGTAGTGAGAGGAAAGAGGGGGAAATGGAAGGGGGTAACTATATGTCATTTAAGAGGTAAGCAGGAGGTATTTTTAGTGGAGGGAAAAAGAGGAGAGCTGAGGGAAAAAAAAAAAAAACCAAGAAGTTTACCCTCATCACATTTGACTAAACGAAGGAGTGAAATGCACACTCATTTTGGTATGTAAACCTATCTTACAGTATAAGAAAGCAGGGGAGAAGGAGATATTGCGGGGGGGGGGAATGATGGAAGGGAGGGTAAAGGGAGGAGGGAGTAATTGAAAGTCAACACTTGGGGAGGGACAGGATCAAAAGACAGAAGAGAAACAATGAGGGGCAGGTTAGGAGGGATGGTAATTCAGTTAGTCTTACACAACACGACTATCAGGAAGGTCATTTGCAAAGCTACACAGATATGGCCTATAATGAATTGCCTGCCATACCAAAGGGAATGGGTGGGGAGGGAGGGATGGGGAGAATTTGGAACTCAAAGTTTTAGGAACAATTGTTTAGTATTGTTGTTGCAACTAGGAAAGAAGACATACAGTTAATGAGGAATAGAAAGTCATCTGGCCCTACAGGAGAAAAGAGAAGATGGAGACAAGAGAAGGGAGGGATGACAGAAGAGAGGACAGATTGGAGATAGGGAAAATTAGATTGCTTGGGGTATTGGGGTGGGGGGAGGGGATAAAAGGGGAGAAAATTTGGAACCCAAAAATTTGTGAAAATGAATGTAAAAAGTTAAATAAATTTTAAAAAAAAGTAAAAAAAAAAAATCAGAGAGTATGGAATATGATATTCAGCAGGACAAAGGAACTAAGATGGTGACCAAGAATCACATACCCAGAAAAAGTGAATAAAATCCTTCAGGGGAAAGGAAAAAATGAACATTCAATAAATAGAGGATATTTAAGCATTCCTAAAGAAATGACCAGAGCTGAACAAAAATTGGGTCTGGAAATACAAGACCCAAGAGAAACATCCAAAGGTGAACAGGAAAGAGAAAACAAAAGGTTCCATGAGGTTAAATTGTTTATATTCTTACATTGGAAGAGATACCTGGAACTTTGAAGAACTTTATGACTATTAGGGCAATTAGACAGAGTATACATTGACAGTATACATTAACTGTGATAGGGTGATACTGAAGGAAACAAAACGAAGGAGTGAGAAAGAGAATGACACTCCAGGAAGAAGAAAGGGAAAGGTACATGGGGGTGAATTATCTCACATAAAAGAAGCAAAGAAGAGCTATTACAGTGAAGGGAACATGGGGGAGGTGGGAATGGAGGGCTTGAGCCTTTCTCTTATCAAAATTGGCTCAAAGAGGGAATAACATACATGCTGAGATGGGTACAGATATCTAACTCCTCCTACATGGAAGGAGAAAGGGACTTGGATAAGGGGGGAGGGGAGAGACTGATAGAAAGGGAAACTGGAGGAGACATTGGTCAGAGGCAAACACTGGTGAGGAGAGAGGGGTAAAGGTCAAAGAAAGAGAGAGTGAGAAGGGGAAAAAGATGGAGGGATATATACAGGTATCCTAACTGCAAATGGGAATGCAATTAACTCAATCTTTACATTAACAGATGTGAAACAGGTAATTTTGATTGTACTAAATTTAAGTTGTTTTTTTTTTCAGAAATAAAATCAATACAACCAAGATTACAGGGAAAGTTGACAACTGGGAAAAAAATTGATAAAGGTCTCATTGCTCAAATATATAGATAAGGTACTGAGTCAAAATTTATAAGAATGCAAGTCACAAATCAAGTGATAAATGGTCAGAGGATATGAATAGGCAAGTTTCAAACAAAGAAATCAAAGCTATTTACAATAATATAAAAATTCTCTAAAGGACTATTGATTAGAAAAATACAACTTAAAACATTCTCAAATTAAAACCAAACTCATACCTATTAAACTGACTAATAAAACCGAAAAGGGAAATGATAAATATTGCAAGGAAATAGGAAAATTGAGGCACTAATGCACTGTTGCTGGATTTGTGGACTGATCCACCCATCATGGAAAGTAATGTGGAACTATACTCAAAATGCTACATTAGGTGGATGCCCTTTGACCCAACAATAAGATTAAGAACTTGCTATTCACAAAATACTTTTTTTTAAAAATTTAATTATTTAACTTTTTACATTTATTTTCACAAATTTTTGGGTTCCAAATTTTTTCCCCTTTTATCCCCTCCCCCCACTCCAATACCCCAAGCAATCTAATTTTCCTTATCTCCAATCTGCCCTCTCTTCTGTCATCCCTCCCTTCTCTTGTCTCCATCTTCTCTTTTCTCCTGTACGGCCAGATGACTTTCTATTCCTCATTAACTGTATGTCTTCTTTTCTAGTAGCAACACAAAACTAAACAGTTGTTCCTAAAACTTTGAGTTCCAAATTCTCCCCATCCCTCCTC